>JAGDUO010000007.1:1696199-2031911 GCA_017656695.1 Fusarium ussurianum
CCGATGAGCGGAGAGAAAATGAAGCGAGCCGAGAGGAAAACATTATGGGCATATATCCACTGGAGCGCGGGAAGAATGGCGCGATAAAGAACCCGGACGAGATGCAAGGTGTGGGTGGGATGTGACAAGTGGACAAAGCACCTGCAGTAGTAGAGCTTCTGTGGTACAAGATAGTGGCACTGTTGGGGAGTGATACAGGGAGTCTTGTCGGGCTGTACTGGTGCAAGTTGGTGGTGGTAGGTAAATTTGGGACGGACAGATGCCGAAAGGTTGAGAGATTGTATGCCAATTTGTTGAGTCAAGTTGACGATAAAACCTTTCTTTTTTTTCTGCGTTGCCCGTTCGCCCTGCCTTGGTTTTTTGGGAAAAAAAGTCACTAGTATCAATTAACTTTTGGAGCCTCCACTGACGATGATTACGACCAAGATTCGGTCGACGGCCCGTACGTAGCCGTGATTTGCTCGGCAGTGTTTAAAAGGCGAGACATTTCCGAGGAGACTCCATAGAGAGTCATTATCAATTGACAATTAACCGTATGTAATCTCTGTCTTGAGCTACTGTCCTCCTGGTATTTGGCTTCGTTGGGGAGACCAGACTGGTGACCCATGTAATGTTACAGGGTCAGGGTTATACTACAGGGACGGAACCTGGGGAATATCATCTCATCTCATCTCTGTTTTTTTGTTTGCTCACTGCCGATGACGATGACCCCACGCAGACGCTAAAAAAAAATGTTGGATGGCTTGTGCTGTTTACGAGAGCAGCTGTTGGTGAGAGTAGGTAGCTTAGTCTGAACGGCTATCGTCAACAGTCCGAATTGCCGGATCCTGGGAGGAGCCTTGGTCTTCTGGAAGAGCTCCCCTCCAAAACAAGCCCCTCTTTTTTATTTCTGTTACTGCATATCCAGTATCAGTATCGCTGCCATCATTAACAACGACAGCTTCTTCCTCTCGTCTCTGACGTCGTCTCTCTTCAAAACCCGACAACCAATCCCCAGTCTCTACAGACTTTTTCAAACGGTCTCTACACTCCTTCAAGTTCCTCGCGGCATCACGTAAGATGCCATTCATCTCCTCCCACTCAGCAGCCTTTTGGGCCTCATAATCCGCCAACACCTTCTCTTGCATGGCCACAGCGACTTGGCCTTGTCGCGCCAGAAGCTGCTCGCCCGCTGACTTGAGAGTCTCCTTTATTTGATGCTTCTCGACCGACTTGGTCTCGAGATTTATCTTCTCAGGCTCCAAAACACCGCGCATCGCAGCCAGCATCTTGTCTTGCCAGGCGTTTCTGACTCCAACTTCAGGGATCTGGGCGTTGTATGCCCCAATCGCCGCCCCTATCGCCTTTTCTTGCTCGTCGATTTCAGCTTGGAGCGAATCACACTCTTTGGAAACGCTGTCGAGCTTATTCTCATGCAGCGCATATTGCGCGTTGCTATGATTCAAAGCCTCGTTTTCCTCCTCATACCTCTTTTCACAGTTACGGAGCTCTGCGATGCGCATGTCGCTTTCCTCTACTGAAGTAGCCTCCGTTGGAAGCTCCTGATCACAGAGATATGAGACAATCTCCCTCATTCTGTCGCCCATGTCAACCTCGACCCGGCGTCGCTTCGAGTCAGGCTCTGAACTGTGATGTGCATCGTTGACACGTTTATACGGCGTTGGGGAGCCTATCTTGGCCTTTATATCTGTAGCCATCCGCCTAGTCGCAGGCGATGCAGTAATACGCTTGCGACTCTCTAGAGGAGACTGTGACGCTGGCGTACGCGGTTTAGGAGTCAAACAGTCATTCTTAAAAGGAGGGGTCTCAAGCTTCTTCTTCTTGGAGGAGGACGTCTTGGGCCGGGGCGCAGGCGTGGTGGGAGTCGATGTCTTTGTTTGCGTGATTGGAGTGTCATCCGGGACAAACAGCGACGACTCTTGACTCAGTTGTCTGGTAGCCACGTGCTCACCATCCAAAAGGCCCATGATAAATGATTTTGGCTCATAATTCCATTTCTCGGGCTTTGATATGATCTTCTCAAATCTGGCAATCTCATTCGCCGCCATGACAACGAATTGCCCGCTCAAAGAACGTTGTTCAGGGGTATGGACAGGACCAGACTGAGTGAATTAGCAGAAAGAACAACATATAACAGGCGTTTTGAACTTGCAATCAGCTCAAAATTCAACTCCATTCCCTTCCCATAGTGCAGTTCCAGCCAATTCTGAAGCTTCTTTTTGACATTGTCATCGTGGCGGGTGTTGGGTGTAGGATCGTAATGCTGGGCTCTGACATATGGTTTGTTGGAACCCTCCCCCTCTTTGCTGACAAAGACGAGGGTCCAATGGTGATCTAGAGAATGAAACACGGGCGTCAAGAACTTCTCCGGTATGTGATTTGGCTTGTTGCTCATGGGCTTTGTTCCAAGAAAATCCGACGGCATCACCTTGTTAGATTTGATAGGGAGATGGTCTCTCAGCAGCTCCAGAAGGTGATCCAGATTGACCGGTGCAAAGACGGAATCGTTGTTTAGTTGAGTGATGCATTGGTCTCTCAGTGCCTTGGTTGTCGGCGTCTGAGGGTAGAATTCTGTACTCCCAGGGTTGATAGTTTCGCCACTAGTCGGCTGAGATTGCTTAGATGACATGGTGTCAGTGTGAATAGTGTCAGATGGAGGTGCAGGAAGACTGATAGCAGAGCCCATAGAGAGAGTTGCCGCCATGATGAAGAGATATAGATCGAAAGATATATAATTCAAGGCAGGTACAGTGTATTGCGTTTGATGGAAGAGACTATTGCTTTGTGTTTGAGCGCGAGATGCAATAGACTGGGGGCAAGGGAAGCCAAACTTGTTTTTCTCGAATCAAGGGGTTTTGCAGAACAAAGAAGACAGCATCTCGTTGAAAAGTGTGGGTTTTGGGTATGAATGTGAATGGTTGGACTGTGGGATACGTTTTGCCTCTGAATACAAGGTTGTTATTGGATGAATTCAAGAAAGAACCGCCGTATATGATGCCTTCAATATTAGTAGTCAAATCATGCGGGATGAACTTGTCTTTATTATATACCCAGGTATCTCAAGGTTGCCAACCACACACTTCTATATGAGAACAAAGAGAAACTATCTCAAGTGAGCAAACACAACTAAAAGACATCTAACAATGATATTTCCAGGCTAGTGTCATTAAAATATACTTTTTATATTGTGTTGTGCCATCTTGCTATAAAGTGTGGGGTATTGAATACAGTGATTGGTCAATGAGTTTGTTTGTTGGTCGGTAGTAACATTCTTTGTTACCTTAGACGTAGGTACATGGGTTTATAGCAAAGTATATATTTCCTAGTGTTTGGCTCTCCGCACACAACCGATGTTCTCTGTCTCCACATACACTCCCTGTCCTGATCGGGATTCGATAGCAAGTCGTTGAGAACGAAAAGTCCTCAAGGTTTATTATGATTTAAAAACGAAAGAAAAGAACTCGCCAAGAGTGAGAGAAAAGCCTCGCCATGACGAATGACCCTCATCACACCGCAAGACAGGCAATGCCTTCACATGGTGTGAGTGGGGGATCGTCCGTCTGCGCCCGTACCTGAATTTGCGACGTGGCTTACATCCTTGCTTGTTTGTGGCGGGTAAAAAGATGGTCTGATAGGTGCTTTATACTATGAGTCACCCTATTGTGAATGCGAATAGCCTACCTGGTTACTTTGGGGGTGTCATCTTCTTATAAAGAGTTCCCTCGAGAAAAGAAATAATAAAGTGAGGCTGCAAAAAGCAAATCCTTGTGAAGATCAGAGTCGCTTGCTGGTTGGGTCTGCCCCGCTGCTCTCTGCACGATGAGATGTCAGAGGCATACTGAATCCTTGTATGAACAGTCACGGGCCCAGAAGATCGGGAGGGTGGATATGGTGTGATGATTGTGATGAAATGGGCGTCAAGAGAAGAAGTTTGGGCGTGAATAGGTAGTTTGTTTACTTGGTTGGCTGCACCGCCTGTCCTTCGAATCACATGGAAACATCTTATCCCGAGGACACTCCATCTTTGTAGGACTTTCGCAGAGAAACATTCTAGATACGAGACTCTAGAGTAATACCGTTAGAACCATCTCTATTTCTCCTTATCCTCAAGAATAAGACAGAATGGAAAGATGTCATACCCCGCCAGCAAATCCAAGATACGCGACCTGTACGCGCAATGCCTAGTCATCCAGCCGCGACGCAACACCAAGGATATCTACCCAACTGTCATAACCCAACAACAAACCCAGCCACGTTAGATGCTGATGATCTTCTGCATCCTTAGCTTGAACGACAAATCACCCCACAGGAGCGGTAGGCGGGCGGGTATTTTTTTGAGGTTCCTCCTAACGGGATGAACGTATCTTTTATTCCGGTCCCTACTTGCATTGGTGTTTTTGAGACATATTTGGGCAGGGATGAGAGTCAGTTTTGAGTGAAGCTAGAGATGAAGATTCTTTTACGTCGAATGACAGCCCAACGCAGTGTGTAAACAGATAGGGTGTGTCAAGCAGCAAGTCTAAGTTGTTTAGACACTCTCAACCTGTGAGGCTAATAGCTACCTCCTAGCTTCTCTGTAGCTGTCTGTCTACTAATATTCATCGTTTGTAAGCGCTGCGGACTATGACGTCGCCCCCGTTTCAACCCCATGTCGTCCACAACATATGTCTTACAGTTCACCATGGGCCACTCCATCGGATTCATTCAGACCCAAGCATCTGTAATTCAAAAACACCATCTCTATTAATCTCGCCACTTATTACTATCAGCACATTGCATTCACTGCCAGCAAATCAACCCAATGCGAAAACTGCCAACCTGCCAACTGTCAAACACGCTAGACAGCGAACACCCGCCAGCTCGACACTAGTCTCGCTTAACAATCAATCTCCGCAATCGTTACGACTAGGATCTTTTTTTTTTCTCTCTCTCCTCCAAGTCCGCCCGGTTAATAATCAAATCAGCTTCTAGAATCGAATCTATGATGCCGAAGTCGCGGTCAGTCGGACTATCGGGGGGGCGGTCGAGACGAAACACACCGACCTACCCGAAAAGATGATATACACTCGCCTTTCCTCTTCTCCTCTTGCTCTCCTTTTTTTTCCTTTTTCTTTTTCTTTTCTCTTTGTCTACAGAAACAACTCTACTCAGAGTTGAATAGTAGCAGCTAGCTATAAGCAACAGCAACAATGGCTGACCCACGATCCCCCGGTTCGAGGTCTCCCGTTTTACCTTATGATCCGAGATCACCTCCTCCTACAAGGTCTCCGAGATCACCTCCACCAATTCCTCCAAGGTCTCCCCGGTCTCCTCCTCCACCTCGAAGGCCTTCCAACCTTGTCCACCACGGCTCTTCCTCCGACCAACGTCTCGGCCACCTCATCGCCTACGGCACTCTCCCACCCGACCGTTCCGCTGAGCTACTAGACATCCAACATGTCGAACCCTCACCAGAACCCCCCGAACCATCCAAGCCGACAAGCCCGAGCTCCCGCGCGCTCCCACCCGATCTGCTCCGCGGTCTTTTGATGCTCCTCATGGCCATGGACCACATGGGTCTCGCCCTCAACAGCTGGTCCCACGGCACCGGCCGAGAGACCGAGATGGACGGCCTACCCATCAAGGAATGGAACACAGATTTCGCATACTTTATCCGCACGCTTACACATCTCTGCGCGCCGGGTTTCACGCTGCTTTTGGGCGTGGGAGTAGTGTACCTCGGACGATCTCGCACGAAGCTCGGCTGGTCCAAGTTGCGAATCGCGCGGTACTTTGCTGTGCGCACGGGAGTTTTGATCCTGGCAAACTTTATCATGGGCTTCATTATAACGCTGGGCAAGGTGTGGCTCATGAACGCCGTCTTGTTCTCGCTCGCCATCGATTACTTCCTTGCTGGTATGCTGTGGTTGGCGATTGACTCGACAGAGCCTCTTCTGGCCAGCGCTCTTGCTCGCTTCTTCCCTGAGGAGGAAGACGATGAGGAGAATGAAGCGCTGTTGGGAGGATCGCCCGTTAAGAAGACAAGCCGTGCAGAGAGCATCTCATGGCATGCGCACAATGTTCTTCTTGCAGCGCTTGGTTTGGTGACAATCTGGTGGAACATCTGGCTCTCGCCAACCCACGGCCACTGCGAGATCCAGGACCACGCAACGATCCATTCTAGCGACAACAGCGGCGGTCCTTCCGATGGCCCTGCTGTATCTCACAATCCCTGGTTCGGCCTCTGGTTCTGGACCACTATTACGCCGCACGTCATGTCCGTCTTCCCACCCATGGCATGGGTATCCTTTGCCATCTTGGGACTGCTGTATGGCCGCATCGACGTCATGAAGACATGGAACGCTCGGGTTTCTTCTCTGTGCCATTTCGTCGCAGGCCTGTTCTTCTTCCTCCTCTTTGTCCTGACACGCGTCGCGCACTTTGGCAATCTCTCTGAAGGATGTCTCCAGACACCCGCTCACGTCGACCAACCCGACCGCAACCAGTACCTTGTCTCGGTTCAGTCCTTCTTCTACATCATGAAGTACCCTCCTGATGTCGCATTCTGGGCTTTCACCATGGCTGGTAACCTATTCCTGCTTGCCATCTTCCGCGGCATCCCCACAAGAGTGGCAAGCCGATTCACCATGCTGATTGACTTTGGACGCGCTGCGCTGTTCTTTTACATCGTGCACATGTTCTTCGTCTTTGGCTTTGGTGCTTTCTGGGTCTACATGGTTGGCTATGATACAGGAAGGCCGAAGCCCATGAACCCTGATGTCACAGATGGTATCGAGAATCCTTTTGCGTTCCTCGGTATTTGGGCGCTGGCCATGTTGATGTTGTGGCCTGTGGTGAGGTGGTACGGCCGTTTCAAGGCAACCAAGACTGCTGACTCCCTTTGGAGACTCTTTTAAGTAGCACATGCATAAGAAATAATGCGTAAGAAATGTTTATGGGTAAAATGATAGATTGTATAAATGAATAAATGAAAGAATGGCAATCAGATATATTGTATTTAAATGAGCGATTTATTCTATCCAACTCAAATGCTTCCCTTCATTTCTGTCCCTCCAACTGGTCTTTTCGCGTGCGCCAAAATGGCAACCAAGACTTATCTTCACGAGTCGATTCCCTCCTAGCACTGGACTCTCTTTCGCGCCTATTCGATGGCCCTGGTCTATCTCTGTCACTCCCATCTTGCCCCGATCCCACATCCCTCCTCCCACGAGACCTCTCCCTCCGATGCGTTCGCTCGCGATGCTGTGCCGTCTCATGCGAAGAGACAATGTCAAGCTTCATCTTCTTCAAATCCTTTCCAAAATGCGGTAGATCATACAACTCCTGAATCAGCCTCCTCACACCCTCATTGGTAAGAAGCTTATCCGATGAATCGCGTGGAGCCCGCATGTTCTGCTTGATCGTCTCCGTGAGTTCCTGATGCGCTTCTAGATCTTGCTTGAGACCCTCCAGCTTCTTGATGTTTACGTCAACGTTCATCTTTCTGTCCCTTGCACGCTGGATCTTGTTCTGTTCGTTCTTGATAAGTTCCATGTAGTAATTCTGAGTCCTGTCGTTGACGGCTGTGATGGCATGTTTCTTGAGATACGCCACGAATCGCACCATTGCTGTTCGTAATTGATCACGTTCGTTTTCGTATTCCTCCTGAAGATCTGTGATTTTGAGTATGCCTTGTTGACGAACCTCTATGTCATTCGTATTGGCCTTTAGGCGACGTTCAACGTCGGTGTCTTTGACTTGAACCTTGTGTTCCTTTAGTTCGTAGAGGATATGTACGTGTTCCTGCCAATGGTGCCCGCATCCCTCCTTGCTGCAGATCGTCTTGTATTTCTTGAAAGCCCGACAGCCCACAAGTCCTGGATCACCAGGCACATTTTCAGTGACGTTTGGAAGCTTGCAATCTTGGTGGCAGACTGATTTGTAGTCTATGACTACTTCACCGTTCGGGTTTGTCTTTAAGTAGCAACAGTCACTGTTCTTGCAAACAGTCCGTGGTTTCTCCAGTTTCTCGGCTCTCAGCTCAAGCCTTTGTAGATGCAGCTTCTTTTTTAGTTTGTCGCCAGTCAGTTTCGTGTCCTGGAGCTCCTTTAAATCCCTGTCGAGGAGTTCAATGTTGTCCTTTATCGCTTGCGACACTTGGACCATGGGAACCATCAGTTGTTCTACCGCTCGACGTACACCATCCATGCTGAGGGTCTGTCCGATATCGTGCGGTTTGAGCCTATCAACATGTTCAAGAAACCTCAACGCCTCGGCCCTCGACTTGTCCCAGCTCTGGCGGCACTTTCTCTCGTCATCCCCCTCGATTTCTCGATATAGGGCTGCCAGATAACGAAAACTCTCCGCATCAAATGAGTATGCTGTTTGACGATCTAGGACAAAGTCGACATTGGTATGATCTTGCAGCTTACGTTTGAGGATAGGAAAACAGTCGCCAGGACGGTAATTAGAGTCCATGGTGTGAGTAAAGCCAAATGCAATGTTGGGGACTGCGTCGCGTTGGATATTCGACAAGAGCTCCTCAAAGCAGAATTGAAACGTCGCCGTCATACGAGTTTCGTTGGTTTTGAGTAGGATCAGCACGCCGTGAAGCTCCTCATAATCACGTAGCCTGTCCATGATTCCCCTCAAGTTCTCCTTGTCCTGCTCAGGACCTCGTGTGTCACCGATGCCAGGAGTGTCAAACAGGCGGTATGTAGTGTTCCTGTACTTCATAGTATAGACTGAAGTCTTTTGTGTCGCAGAATCACCGCCAGTACCGTCTCGCTCATCATCTCGTGAACCTACACGGATGACCTGAGTTTCATACTCCAATGAGCCAGAGCGACTCGGCATCGTGACTGAAAATTGGCAGGGAATCACGTATTCGAGCTTTCTTTTGGAGTGTGTCTTTGCCTCGCTGAAGCTGTGGAATTTGAGAAAGTTGTAAAATGCATTAATGAATGTCGACTTTCCAACGCCGGTCTCGCCTAGGACTAGAATGTTACGATAGAGAGGCCGAGGTGATCGTTTTAGGCACTTATCTAGGTCCCTTGAAGAGGGTCGGTCGAAGTCACGCCCATGACTGTCTCTGTCACACTTGAACCGCCAGTTGTGACAGAGAGCTCGCCCGCAGTCGCAGTATATATAGCCATCCCCTGAACGAAACTCAATGAAAGCATCGCACTCGGCACATGTCCACTTGCAATCTCGTTGCGAATCGCAACTCTTTCCCGGACAGGGCATCCTGACTAGACGTAGTTCTGAGTGTCCTTGTGTAGTGGACGCATCGAGAGCTTCCCGAGGGCAACGTGCGATGCATTTTCTAGGATGCCTTTGCCGGTCTGGCTCAGGTGCCGAATCTTGCTCTGATGAAGAGTAACTATGCTCTTCGTGTTGCGTTGAAACAATGCTGTTTCTCTGCATCTCACTGAATCGAGCACCGTCGAGATGCTTTCGCTGTGACGGGGCATCGCAATCGATGATATAAACCTGGCATCGTCTTTGAGGATCGAACAAAAACTCCATAAAGGCATTGCGCTGATCTATCCACGAGCTAGAGCCCATGATCACAGCGTTGTTGAACTCAAAGGTGTACGGTGTAGGGCTACCGTGGGGTAAACTAAAATTCCTGAGAGATAGGCCGTTGAAGCCGATGTATGAAGCACCATGATCCACAGCCTGGGCGATGAAATTGATCTTATCACTTTGCTGTCCGACGAGCAAGGACATCCTCTCGGGTGGTTCAGTCTCGACTGTCCTGCACAGGGTGTGGAAATGATTGTCATGTTTAATCCCGCTTCTGACTTGAAGCACTCTTCTTTTAAGTTCGACTTTGACGTTGTTTTCAGTACCTGAAATGCGTAGAATCGCATTGTTGACACCGTCGATATGTTCCAAAGGGATGTAGTTCTTTCTTGCTTGAATGAACACCTTGTAGTCATCTAGCCTTTCTTTGCTTTCTTTGAATCGGTCAAAGATATTTAGAACAGGCTCTATATCGGCAGCGACGATTTGTGGTCGAATGAAGTTGGGAATATCAGGGGCTCCAAGTGCGATCGCATTCAGCACATGCAAGGGAAGTAGAGTGTATACAATCGGGTATCCATTTTGCCCGGTATCTGCACGAATCTGTCGTGGACCAGTTTGAACAAATGTGCATAATAGAGCCAGACTTGGCATTTGAATGCCATACTCTTTCTGTATATCTGTATAGAGTTTGAATTCGTACTCGAGCGTCAACCCTCTGTTGACCGTATTGTCACTGAAGTCAAGTGAAGGGAGAGACTTGGCAATGTCATGAACTGTCCTCACATCCTGGTAGAAGACAGGCTCCACGCTGGGTCTGTGTTCAGGGTCAGGGATGAGATACTTCATGGTGATAATGCTTTGAAGTCCATAGTTGACGCCAACGACAACAAAGGTGCTGTAGCGATCTGTAGAATGGATGGATCCCTGAGCAATTATGTCTAACAACTCTGGCTCCTTGAGATCTAGACAATCTCTGGAAGTGTTGTAAACGTGACGAACGTTGCCGTGTAGGATATTCTTTTGTGAGGTGCCATCCTTTAGAAAGATACCTGATCCTTGAGGGACGATCAAGTCGCAAGCGACACTCGCAGCAAGATTTGAATCGATGCCCATAAATGTAAATCTGTCTCTATGGGTCGCCCCCGCAGACGAAGTAACCTCATGCTGCTGTTGTATCTGACACGGAGACCTTGAGATAATACCTTCAGGTGTGGAGAGAGGTAGAACGGAGGACGTAAGGAATTGGTCGCGCTTTGCGTCGTATAAAGTTCCGATAGCGACGTCTTGACCAAGCGCTGGTCTGTGTATCTCTGCCATCTTGAATGACGAACTGAAGTCAGATTTTGGAACAGGACGAGATGAGGTATGGCATGTAAGTGTGAAGAGTAACAGAGGCTTCCATTCGGGGAATTGTTTGTAGGCACGCGGGGGATCGAGGCAACTCTTTCTTGCCATATTATATGCATTAATCTACCCAACGGGCGTTGCGTATCACAACTTAAGAGGAGTGTACAACCTCACATTTCGTCATGAGATTGTCAAGATGTGTGACCTTCAAGATGTGTGACCTATGTTGTGAGAGTGTCCTCCGTTTCGATGTAGTATTTTGGGTGACCATACTTCATCAATAGTAGCATGTGACTGCATGCAGCATATTTAAGTCTTTTAAAACTCTTCCTTAAGATTTTCTACTTCGTTCATATATTGACTACTGTGACTCGAGAAAGGGAGTCCCAGTAATTGATATATGAACGATGCAGAGAATCTTAAAGAAGAGCTTCAAAAGCTCGACTATGTCGGGTGCAGTCACAAGCTGCTATCGATATGAAGGAGGATCATTTCAACCCTGTCAGATGCCACCCATGCAAGCTTCTGCGTTTAGACACTGTTTGTTGTGGACTCCGTTAGGAAAAGGGATCAGCGTAGGACACGTTGGGCAAGCAAACTGACAATTTGATGTTTTGGTAATATGTGCTGAAGGAAGAAGACGTGGGCTGTTGAGAAGGTACTGCTTTTGTGCTGTGCGAGAATAAGGTTGCGTTTTGTGCCCTACTTTCTGTCACTTTTTGCTACAGAGCAATGTAGTGGATTTAAAGTTGTACAAACCGCTAAATAAAAGTAACGTTTCGTTATCACCCGAAACTCGCCTTATGAGACATGTTTGCGAGATCGGGGCGGCTTTGACTGGACAATAGAAGATACCTAACTTTGAGTAACATTGGGACCAGCGACAAATGACCGAAATAGGCACAATAAGGCTGCCTACATTATTATCTTGGCATGTTCTTGTAAATATTTCCAGTGATGGTGTGGGATGGGGATGAGATGAGAGTTGCCGGCATTAGGTATGATGATCTTTCTTTCTTGATTGACGCCTTTTGTTTTAAGCTTCAAGATTCATATCCGCATCAAATAGACTAGAAAGCAATCCAAGCACATCCAGACGACTTCTGTTGCCTCAACGCAGACTATAAATGGAGGGCCCAGTTGTATTTCTCTACGGGGACACTTTGCAAGTCTGATCATGCAAAATAGGTGCAATGATATTTTACTACTCTTCTTTCACCAACCACCATGAACGTCACGGCGAAAGATACTCTAGACTATGTATATAGACTAATCCCTGAGCATTCATTGGTCAATGCTGAAACTGACCCGCTGCACTGCAATTATAACCTCCCCCCAGACTCATAAGGCTGTAAGGATATATGTATATACAGCCTCTTGGGCAGCATTTACTCCACTCTCTCACGTTTGCTGACGCTGTTCTGGGTGCCTTGAACCAATAAGAGGAAATCGCCACGATTACTCATGCAGGAGTCTGGGGGGAGGTTAAAATAGCAGCGTAGTGGTACCAAAAGCATGGCGGTTTCTTATGGATTAAAACTCACAGGTCGACGCTGACAATAGTGCTACATATTTGTAGGATTTTGGGAGAGGTTAAAATTGCAGTGAATGTTGGAGCCGCATGAGCTTGGTGGCTTCAATTGGACAAGGATGCTGAAAGATAGGTGGCTTACACATTTTATGCGTATCCTTACTATGAGTCTGAGATGAGGTTAAAATTGCAGTGCAGGGCGCGATATTGGCGAGACATCACGTGTTGACGCTGACAAGAACACCACGTATTTGAAAAACTTTGGGAGAGGTTAAGATTGCAGTGAAGTGGCGTAAATTTGTATGACTGCTGATTGGTGGTTTACACCTGTATTTATATCCTTAACATAAGTCTGGGGGGAGGTTAAAATTGCAGTGCAAGAGCCTTAGTACATAACCTTCATCGCGAACAAACCAATCAACTACACTAATTGTGAATTATGTATCGCTTCACTTGCAGTATGTGAGTTAAGAAAAAAGGAAAGTATTATGGCATCATCATTCGACAAAGTTAATTTTCTAGATACAGCAGGCGTATTATCGAATGGCCTGTCTTACTATCAACTACCCTTCCACCATGATTCAAAGAAAGTAATGCTAAATACAGTCTAGATACAATTAATTGAGAAAGGAAAGAAATGAGAGTGATCGATCAGATACCAATCAACAAGTCTAAGAGTGCTTGGAGACGTGCTTCTTGTGAGCGTCAGTCTTGGCCTGGTTCTTGGTGGTTGACTTCTTATCATCCGCAGCAGTCTTGGTGGCATCATCATCATCGCCAGAGTGCTTCTTCTTGGTAGACGACTTCTTGTCATCCTTCTTGGTAGACGAGTCGTCGCTGGACTTTTTCTTGCTAGGAGAAGGAGAGGTCTTGGGATGATCGTCGGTCTTGGAAGGAGAGTCATCGTTGCCAGAGTGCTTCTTCTTATTCTTTTCAGCCTCCTTCTTGTCTTTCTCGGCCTGCTTGGCTGCTTTCTTGTCATCGGACGTGCTTGAGCCAGAGGCCTTGGGCTTGTCTTCAGACTTGGCCTTGCTGGGAGAAGGAGAGGTCTTGGGATGATCGTCTGTCTTGCTGGGTGAATCATCATCACCAGTGTGCTTCTGCTTCTTGCCGTTCTGCTTCTTTGTGCTTGGAGTCTTGAACTTGCGGTCCTTGGCAGCAGAATCATCATCACCGGCACTCTCTTCCTTCTTGATGGTACCGACCTTGGTGTGAGGAGCAGTAAAGGTAGTGAACATCACTCCATCACCAGAGTCATCATCCTGATCCCCCTTGGGGACATCGTAGCTACTATCATCATCGCCATCATCGTCGTCAGAACGTCTGCTGACTGTACCGCCCTTGACGGCGACAAAGCCGGGAACTATGTCATTGGCCTTGGTGCCTGACTTTTGGTTGGGAGTGAACTTGATGCCTGTACCGGCAGCATGCTTGTTGGGCGCATTTACAAACTTGTTGTTGGTGTTGCTGCCCTGGTTGTCGTTGGTTGTGCCTGGACGAAGGGCGTAGTTGGACTTGGGAGGGATGAACTGGGGAAAAGCAGAGACCTCGGCGCCGAGGATGATAATAGCGAGGGCAAATGTAGCCTTCATCTTGAAGCTTTGTTTGTTTTGTTTGATGTAGGGAGTGTGTGAGTTTGTGTAATGAAATGAAGAATGAGTGTGTGTTTGTCTGAAATCTCAATCCATGAGATGAGAAGGTATGCCATCTTATACAACAAAAAGCCCCCCAAACTCTGTTCCATCGTGGGAATTAGGTCGTCATGATGTTGTTTGTTTCCGCGCAAAGCTAATCACCGACGCAGGAACGCTGATCAGGGCCGGGACCCTGCATGAGTGCTGCCGCAAAGGACTTAGTCCCGAGTTTATCCAGTACTCAAATTCCCAACGTTGCCTACTTTGGTAGAGCCTCCATACCGGGTCATGTAAGTGGCGTTGGCTAGTCCCTGGGCCACTTTTGCGATTCAGGGCCGAGCCAAGTTTGGGTGAGCATCTTAACTTGTTGCGAATATGGTGATGTATTGAGAGGAGAATTAGGGTTGGTGCTGTCCAGATTGATTGCGATGGAGGGGGAATAGTTTGTGGTTTTGATCTTGCCGGACCTTGGGGCTGGAATGTAGGTGTTTGGATCATTGTGGAAGGGCCGAAACATCATCGGACAGTCGGGATGAGTGATGATTTGTAAGTGAACAAAGGCCCATTCCCCAGACATAAGTTTGACTCTGGGGTAATGGAAGAAAAGCGCCAATATGTGGTTTGGTTATGAGGGCCATTGCTCCGGCACCTGGGATGAGACAAAAGGTTGGGCACGTGGTCGCTCAATCGTAACACATCGGATGTTAAACCACTAGAACAGGTTGGATCGCTCAAGTTTATGCCTCTTTCGAATACAAGCAGAAATATTTGTCGATGGCGTCCTTGAACAGATCAATTGGCTGTTGCGTCCTCCCACTTCACATCACCAACGCTCCCACTTTCGAGTTGCAAAGTAGACCCAAAGACACCGATGGAGCGAGGGAATACTTCCTTGTCCGAAAGGTCCGGGTAATTCGGCTAAAACTAAAAACTAAATCACCAATACAGTCTCTGTTCCTTCACTGTAGTATGCCTTGCGACCGGTGTGGCGACCTTGACGGCGTGATGTTGGGTTGAAGATGGTCTCAAGGCAGGCCAACAGTGAGGCGCATTTGAAGACCATGGCCAACGGCGAGACATCAGCGCTTGTATGCCAACTCTGATTCACTGACATGAATTGATGCTATTACTGGTCCTGGGTTTATGCAGGAGGCCGACTGTCATCATTCATCATAAAAACTGACTGTCACGCAGCCTGCCTCTTCAACAGTTCTCATTCAATCCTTCAGATAATTCCACGAAACTGAAGACAGAGGAACAAAAAGAACATCATGAACCCTATCACTTCAATTTTGACCTGCCTCACAGGCAAAGGCCCCTCATCTCAATCATCCCCGCCAGCTCGTGAGATGAAGAGCAATGAAAAGACCCTCATCACCTCCCAACCAGTTCCCTACTCAGACAACGCCGCCGATCAATTCGTCGATATCCTAAGCACTCACAAAGGTTCCAAAGAAGAACTCCATCACCGTCTCAAGCAAGTCGTATCCACCAACGGCTGGACCGAAAGCCTCGCCGAGGCAATCGAGCGCAAGATCGAGAAACTACTCCACGACGGCGCAGAGTTGGCAAAGCCTATGGCTGACGCTGTCAAAAAGGCTACAGAGATAGCATGGCAGTTTGCGAAAGAACATCCTGTCTATGCTGCTCTCATTGCAGCGGGGACGATCATTGCTATTGCTGTTTTGGCTGAGTTTGATCTTGTTTGGGTGTTGAGAGCGCTGGGTTTTGATCCAATTGGGCCTAGACTTGGTAAGTCATTAAATTAATTGAGAATTAGAACATACGCTGATATTGTATAGGGAGCTTTGCGGCACGATGGATGAGCAAGATTGGACAGGTGCCCAAGGGGTCGATTTACTCTTACCTTCAGAGGTTGGGGATGAAGATTGCAAAGTGATAATTATTATGCAAGTTGTGATGGAGCTGTAGACACAAGATACCGTGATAGTTTAGCGGAGGCAATAGCTAGTTTTTCTGTTATTTCTTTATCTCAATTAATTCCATGGCTATCCTGTATTATTGCGGGATGTGTCTTGTAGTCAGTCATGGTTCAATTGATTCGACAGAGGTTATGCAAGCTTAAATACGCTCTAACATGCACTAGCTATTGGAGCCATCCCATGATTATTCCCGGCAATCAGATCTCTATCAATGATGTAAACAATAAAGAACCGCCCTCTAAATACTCATCGGACAATAGGTCCGAGGATCGGCGACTTGAACCAGATCATCACGACATTTGCAATTACCCCGCCATTCAATGTCCCCTCCCCCACGTACAAGACACCAATATTCGGACTTGACCCGAGGTTACAAGACGATTAGGTAATTATATACTTATAACCCTCAAGACCCTGATCTTGGAGTCATTCATTTACCAACTCTCCCAGTAGTCCAAGTAGAAATGCCACTTCCTACAGCTTCCATTTATGAGCCGCCGTCGGCTGGCTTCAATGGCTTCCCTTCTCGAAGAAGCGTTGTTCACAGCACTGAAGGAATCGTAGCTGCACCTCAGCCTCATGCAGCGAAATGCGGTCTTGAGATCCTCAGGGCTGGTGGAAATGCTGCTGTAAGTCATTCCTGTCCAGAGACCATGACGAGATACTAACACGGCACAGGATGCTGCTGTCGCAATTGGTATGTATCTCAACACATCAATTACACTCATAAATACTCACCATAACAGCCGCCGGTCTCAATGTCACCGAACCTGTATCAACTGGCATTGGAGGCGACATGTTCCTCCTGTACTTTGACGCTGCGACAAAGCAAGTCAAGAGTCTCAATGGATCAGGTCGTTCAGGCGCCAAGCAGACCCTTGAGACCATCCGAAAAGCTCTCAACATCCCCGGCGGCAAAATTGGCGAGATCCCAACACATGGCGTCCATGCTGCAACGGTTCCTGGAGCTGCAGCCGGTTGGGTCGACACGGTTGAGAGGTTCGGAAGTGGAAAGCTTAGTTTGAGCCAGATTCTTGAACCTGCTATCAAGTTGGCGGAGAATGGACATCCCGTTTCTGAGATTGCCTCGCATTCGGTACTTACATCACTTCATTCACTGCTGGAACTTTAGTATGCTAATTGAGATGTAGTGGCAAGCTCAAGAGAAGCTCCTTCGTGATGCCTCTCCCAATTTCGCAGAGATGCTCAAGCAAGATCCCTCCGCACAAGACGGCGTCAGAGCTCCCCTCCCCGGCGAAGTCTTTAAAAACCCAACTCTCGCAAAAACCTTCCGCGCATTGGCGACAGAAGGAAAGAAGGGCTTTTATACCGGTCGCATCGCAGAGGAGATTGTCAAAGTCGTGCAAGACCTAGGCGGATACCTCGAACTCGACGATCTGAAGCACCATCTCGAAACAGGCACGCAAAACACAGATCCCATCTCCGTCAAGTTCCGCGGCCAGGGTCTCACGAGTAAAGATCCCAATGGAGGCGTTGAGCTATGGGAGCACCCGCCTAACGGACAGGGTATTGTCGCGCTGATGGCCCTTGGTATCATTGAGCAGCTGGAAAAGCAGGGCAAGATTCCCACGTTTGGACCTGAGGATCACAACTCCACGGTTTATCTACACGCTATTATTGAAGCTCTGCGTCTGGGATTTACAGACGCGAGTTGGTACGTCACTGATCCTGATACCACCAAAGTGCCAACAGAAGGCTTGATCTCACCCGAGTACCTCGCCGAGCGGGCCAAGATCTTTGACGCGACAAAGGCCCATGATGGAGTACAGCCTGGAAATCCCGATTTTGTATCACCAGCTCTGAGAAGCAGTGATACGGTCTATTTCACCGTTTGCGACGCTGCTGGTAATGCTGCTTCCTTCATCAACTCCAATTACGCTGGTTTCGGCACAGCAATTATTCCCAAGGGCTGTGGATTCACTCTGCAAAACCGTGGTGCGAACTTCTCGTTGGATGAGAAGCATCCTAATAAGCTTGAGCCACGCAAGAGACCTTACCACACCATCATTCCCGGCATGGCCACGAATCTCAGCGACAGGTCTCTACACTCTGCGTTTGGTGTCATGGGCGGATACAACCAGCCTCAAGGAACCGTTCAAGTTCTTCTGAACCAAGTGCTCTTCGGTCTAAACCCTCAGCAAGCGCTCGATGCTCCTCGTATCTGCATTGGAGCCGGTATGCCTGATGAGGGTAACGTGCTGGACTGGACTGTGCATGTGGAGGAGGGTATCTCGGATAAGACTGTTGAGGAGTTGAAAGGGCTAGGACATAATGTTGTTGTACTCAAGGATTGGAAGAGAGCTATGTTTGGAAGAGGCCAGATTATTAGGTATACTATTGATCCTGATGGAACACCGGTTTGGTCGGCGGGTAGTGATCCTAGAGCAGACGGTGCAGCCTACCCTCAGTAGCATAGTAATTGGGGCATAGTATCGCATTAGATCTATATCTCGAAATTTTATTCAGTTATGTGGTACCTTAGAATAGAATGATTCTAGTTTGCTCCATCTTGCTCATATCGAACGTGCCATCATAAAATTCGGCCCTATGTTGGTCATCGGGCGGCAATAGCTTGTTGGCCAAATTACCACAATACACAGGTCTCACTATCCGGTACCCATAAGAGTACTTGCACAGAAGAAAAGGTTCTATCGTACCACGAACAGCCCATAGCTCGTAGTCACTGTTTACCTCCAGCCCACCCCAATCCCAGCTGCGAACAACGAATCCCCGAGAGCCTTGGAATGTATACCAGCTATCCCCATTTTTATAGAAGCCATCATCTAGCAAAACGGCCCATACCTGAATGGCCGTGATTTGCGTGTTGGGAGGGTATTGAGGATGCGGCAATTTCATGAAAACGGCGTCTAGTGATGATGGTGTGATTCCATCGGGCTGATAGCTCACGAATCTAGGAAATGCATAATCGGATACAACGCTTATGCTCGAACGACGTCCAAAGCTTGCACTATCCGTCCAGTCGATTGCCCAGGAAGGCAATGTTCCTCTCGGATAGCGGTAAAAGATTTTGTCTCGATCTAGATACGAGAGTACCATCAAGCTGTCCTCGAATAGTATGATCTTCTTGGTAGTCTCCACCACAAGGTCGTTTATGGCAATATTGACAGAATAGTCGGGAACGATTCCATAGCCAGGTTCGGCAAGACCCAGAATTGAGTAAATCTTGTCTCTTGTATCGGTGGCCTGGCAATTCTTTGTACAAGACAAAAGGACTTTGAGGTCAGTAGTCCTGGACTGCTTGAGTTTTGCAATCAGAAACCCCCTCATTTTGGACATTGTGCTTTCCGTTTTCTCTTTCTGGAAATGACTGTTAAGTATTACGACAATAAATCCAGGCGGTGGTGTCTCTGGGCCTGGGATCCCTGCGGTCAAGATAGCAAAGTCTAAGTAAGACATTGAATGTCTTCCATAAAGAAACGTTGCTTGTGTGGACACGATGAATTCTTGAAATACCCAAGCCCTGGTCCACCACGGACTCTTAGCAACACCAAGTGAGGCGGCCCAACGCTCTTCGAAACCTAGCTCAGTTTTATGGTGATCACTGTAGAAGTGGCGCCAGGAAACGCGTTCTAGCTCTAGGTCGAGCCTCCGCATAACGAGCCATCTCATGTCTTCCCCATGTGCTTCGGGGGTTGATAGACATATCAGAGTGTGTCGTGATTTCTCGTAAATGTCCCTCATGAATCCAACCTGGTGAGATCTTTCCGCCAGATCGAACTGGTTGATGCATATCTGATCGACCCACAGCAGGAAGTCATTCTGATCAGCGTGCATCTGCCAGTAGTGACGAGCCTCTATCAAGGCATGATGAAGATTGGCAAAGACGTTGCATTTGACACCATTGACCACGATGGGCTCTGTATTCTTGGGACTGCCTGCACAGTAAGATAGGGCGAGATACTGCTTCTCGACGTCTGCGAGCTTTACGGTTGGTAGCAATACGCATTCGACGAAACCTGACCCCGAGTCCGGAAGGATCTTGAGGAGACGTATCTCTCTTTCTGTAGTACTGAGACTCTGATATGGGACTTTGGAGACGAAGTCACTGTTCTCGGGGGTGCAAAAGATGTCGTGTCCAGGGAGCTTCCGGGTCGCGGACTTGGTTGAGGGAGTTGCTGCATTCATGACTAACAATACCGAAAGTAAAGACAAGGCTATTTGAATCAGGTCTTGATGGTTCTTGGATTCTTGATCCAAGAATGATTGTAATTTCGTCGTGATTTTAGAATGTCAGAATTGGGAGATAAGCCTTGTAAGGCATAGTAGCACAGCCCAATATTTTGTGATTGTCATGATTGGTTCGCAATTGCCTTACGTGCTATGCAACCAATAAACGCCTCCCACGTTCTTACAGAGATCTTAAGATACTCAATGTTCTTCAAATTTATTAATACTCTGAGTGATCGGATATAAATCTACAAAATACCTGCTTTGATGCCTTTCCAATCGAGTCTCATCTGTCTGTTAGTTAATTAATCCGCTCGAACAGCATGGTGTTATGTGAGTGGAAGGGATAGTGAACCAATAGGAGTCATAAAATATTCCTTTAATTAAACGAACCTAGAAACTAAATATTAGATTAGTACTCAGCCTAGTAGGTAGCAGAAAAGTTAACCTACTAAGTCTTAGGGTATAAAAATAAGTAGTCTAAGAAGCGTAGTCTAAGAACCATAAGATGTCCTAAAAATTTTGTCTCTTATGCTCCTAGCAGTCAATTTTTCTGATACCCTAAGGTCAGCCAAGTGAACTTGGATGGTGCATGGGCAAAAGGTCAGCATGGCGTGTATACACCAGTGTGCTAGGTCGGCAACTCCGAGAAAAATGCCTATGCAGCGGCGTATGTTCCTTGGCGCTCTCTGTTTTTTGTTTCATGTGGTTGTAGCGACTAACTTTGGGGTCATCTATTGCCTTTTTTGTACAGCTGAGTTGCTGCTGGAGCTGGGGTTGCAAGGCAGACTCGACATGAACAACCAACAAGCCAATCACTGCATGCCATTTCAGGTTAACATAGGGGTTTGCAGAGAAGGGCAAAGAACAAGTTCGAACGGCTGGAGCCTAGTTAATTGACATCTATAAATACCTATACAAGTGTATGCGGGACTTAGTAGAATTGTTCTATGACCAGTCAGCGCTCACGCATGCGATAGGCGAGACACTGTCCATCAACCATGAACCAGCATGGCTGCAACTGCTTGCTTGACCGGTATTATGCTATCTTTCAAGATACTAATTCAATCAGTACATGTACATTGAACGATGTTAAAAACAAATTGAAGCGAAAGACTCGTGGCAAGGGAGTTAATGGGTTCCTGGGTACTCTTGAAAGTATTCGCAAACGCTACAAGACAACTGATGGTATAGCTGGTACTCAGCTCCTTGAATTGAACAATACAATTCATCAACGTGGTTTGATCGAAATGGCGCATGCTTATCTCTGTGTTTTCGGACATGGTCATGCTCACTGGCCTCAAGGTAGCAATGACGGCACATTGGAGTATCCAAGAGATGAGAACCAGTACACTCCCCTCCCAACGATGTCGGATAGTACCTGCTAACATGGGTGACAGGATTTATTTTAACGTTCTATGTCACTTTATCAGGAAGAACATAGCGGATTCTGGAAAGAGACTGCGTTCTAAACGACCACGAAATGAGGATGGGGTCTTGATGCCTAGACCTCCGAAACGAAGACGTCGACAAACGCTCGAAAGCGAGAGTCCTTCTCCGTCTCCTCCTCTACCACTCGAACCATCACCCCCTCTGTCTCCTTCACCATCTACTTCGCCATTTCTCTACGATTCGTGAGTATCCCATCGAATGCATATTCGTCACAGGAGCTTACTCACAGGAGCTTACTCACAGGAGCAGTGACGAGAGTGACGAGAGTGATATTCTGCTGCCCTCTTCTCAAGACAGCCATTTGACTAGTATATTTGAACAAGAGGCAAGACAAGACGTATACCAGATAATTCCTAGGGCAAACGAAAGTCCCGATGAATTGGCTCAAGATGTGAGTCTAACGTTGATCCGTGAACACTCGCTAATTGTTGTTTAGTATGATGAGCAACGACCAACGGTACCCAATCTGCAGCACCGACATGTTAACAGACTAGGAGACAAACACGGTAACATCAGCAGAATCAGTCTCGGCCATCAGCCAACTCCCCGCGGACCACGTACTGGTTTCCATGAGCGTAACATCTCGATAGGAACACAGACAACACCCAGTGTCAACCGACAAAGAGATGCCAATGCGCCCCCACCATCATCCTTGGATACTAACAACTGTTCCCAGCAAACACATAACCCTGTTAGTGACAAGGCAAATGAGGCTGAAGAGCCATCAAGTCAAAGCTCAATTGAGGATATACCACGAGCTTTTGGAACCCTATTGGTGCACCCAAGAACGGCTGTTCCCGAGCCAGAGGTCAAGATTAACCTGGTAGTCAGCTACGATGTCATCCCAGGCCGAAACTTGCCATTCCAATACAAGGATGACATCTTTGGATACTCACTAAAAGGGTTCCTTGATCAAGTCAATTGGCAGAATGAACCCGAAGTGCTTCTCATCTGTCTACAAGCCCCAAGTACATCCCCAGCGATGCCCGTCCGGACCTGGATGGAATGGGTCTTTAAGCACGACGAGGATAAATTCCGACTTGTACTGCGCAGGTTCAAGCAGATCTATCTGGATCTACAGTATCAGTTTGCCCGTGTGAAGATGGATGCTGTGATTGAGATTGCTTTTGAGGACATGGTTGAGGGACACACGCATAGCCCACTTGTTGACGCTTGGTGTGGAAGAGCGACTGCTGGAAAGGTATAGACGGATATGAGTATTGGAAGAGCTGGGATTCGAATTATAGACATAGACCATAGATATAGACCATAGACCATAGACCATATAGACTTTGATTGAGATATTGTTCTACACCTACCAAGTCATAGTCAGTACCAAACAGCATCCCTCCTCTGTCTACCAACGGAAACCGAATTTGGCCCCGGATGCTACGCGCAGTCTGGAACGTTCGAACCATGCAGACATGTTCACCTCTCCGTGCTTGACGTGATGGCGACACCGGTAATCGCACCTTTCTATTGCTTCTTTTGCTGTACAATCCGTAATCTGCCATACAGTGGTATCCATCCCATATTACATCATGAATATTCATACACTCCCAATTATTTATTCTCTATTCCTTCTGCTCAGGCTCTCCCTCAAGAATAACCTTCTTCTCGTCGAAAAGCTTAGCCAAGTCACCATTCTGGTGCATAGACACCAGAATATCCGTACCACCGATAAAGTCCTTCTCGACGTAGAGCTGGGGAATCGTGGGCCAGTCGGAGTACTCCTTGATGCCCTCGCGCAGCTCAGGGTCCTCGAGGACGTTGAAAGCAGCGAACTTGTCGGGGTTGACGCCCTGAAGACCGAGGATCTGGATGGCGGCGCGCGAAAAGCCGCACTGGGGTGTCTCAGGGGTTCCCTTCATGAAGAGTACGACGGGAGCGGAGGACACGGCTTTGTCGATGGCGGAGCGGGTTTGGTCGGAGAGAAGGCGGATTTGGAAGGGGGATAGAGGAGCGATGGGGGCGCGGAAGGCAGAGGCCGTTGAGCGGACGGCCATGGGCCGGGCGGCTTGTCGGAGGGACTAGATGGGGGTCAGTCGAGGTTGGTGGTTATAACGGAAGGGCGGGGGTGCGTACCGAGGCTACTGTTCGCGCAAACATTGTGAGGGCTGTGATGGAGGAGAATGTGGTGGGAGAGAAGCTTCGCAGTTGGTTTGTTCAAGATGGTGGAAGTTTTGGACGGGATTAGCGAGTGATGTCAAGGATGTTCCGATGCCGATCCCCGGAATTGAGAGTGGCGCTGACACCGGCTGTGGCCAATTAGCGATGAGGTAATGGTGGCTTATCAATATTGAAATCTACCTCGACTTGTGAAGACATTGTGATGCGCAAATGATACAATGAGATCACGTCGCGTAACTTTATTCTTTGTTTTAATAAGTAGCCCTTTTTTGTCGTAGTGGGAACTTTTCACGGGATATATCAGTTTCACCGAGCATGTCACGATGAGTCAAGGTCAAGGGTAAGTGCCCAGGTTTTACAGTTGCTGTCAATCACAGGAGATGTAATCCAATTATTGATCAGAATATTCTAGTGACCTATCTATCATGATGCTTACCAATTGTACCGAGCAGTAAGAAATATCAGAACATGCCCACGTACTTTGACCTCCGTCTGTTGAAGGACATTGTTCAGTTGATGATATGATGCGTGGTGGGGTGATGGCATCGCGGGGTCTCTCAATACACCAAAACAAAATTACGTATATTAATACCATGTCCCATCAAATATTTGTTTCAGTCTTAGTAGATAACATCGAATTGAACAATTAAACAATTATCTCTGTCACATTTGTCAACAGCGCAATACCATCCAAAGCCGAGGTCATATTCGACACCACTCCACACTGTAGTGCTGTGCCCTATCAAATCTCACCAAGCCCGCTGACAAAACCACCATCTCATCTCACCACTTACACCTTCCATGCTTCACATCATCGAACACGGGCACGACGCCCATCACCAACACAAAATGCGCAACTCAACAGAAACCCTTGAACTAGCTAGAAGTGACGGCAAGCGCCACATCCTCCTAGCAGCCTCAGGCTCTGTCGCGACAATAAAACTCGTGCAGATAATAAACGGTCTCAAACAGCAAGAGAACATCTCCATCCGTCTCATCCTGACCCAATCAGCGTCAGAGTTTCTCGCCGGCCAAAGTCTTGAGCAACCCACCGTGGACCAGGTATCTCGTCTTCCGCACGTAGACGCCATCTACACAGATGCCCACGAGTGGGCGCAGCCGTGGAAGCGCAATGCGCCCATACTGCATATTGAACTGCGGCGCTGGGCGGATGTGTTGATCATTGCGCCTTTGAGCGCGAATACAATGGCAAAGATTGTGAATGGACTGTGCGATAATCTCTTGACGTCTGTTGTCAGGGCGTGGGATACTACGGGTAGTGTGGATGGAGTGAAGAAGAAGATTCTCGTGGCTCCGGCCATGAACACGGCTATGTTTTCGCATCCTATTACAGCGACGCATATTAAGGTGTTGGAGAAGGACTGGGGTGGGAAGAATGGTTGGTTTGAGGTTTTGCAGCCTATTTCCAAGAGTTTGGCTTGTGGTGATGTTGGGAATGGGGCCATGGTGTCGTGGGAGAGGATTGTGGAGGAGATTGAGAACAAGATCAACGCTTAAGGACAAGGGAGTGATGATGAAAAATGAGAGGCGATGGTATATTCATATTTTTTGTTATGGAGTTGAAGGATGGCAAACAGAACGAAGGACAGTCTCATACTCGGTATTGAGGTAAATTGCTGCTCGACGAGACACCACATGGGTAGCGACAATACCAAAATGCATTATAAGAGCCGTCAATTAATCGAATTGATCAAAATTATCTGAATTGTATTTTGCAGCCAAACCATTTGTTATGATGGCAATAGGCGGATGCTTGCGCTGACGGGCATGTCCTGTTCCTTCCTCATCAGTACCTTCCACTGCAAAACACAACTCCAATTCCACCTAGTTGTTGGACACCTCTATTCTTCGCCACATTAATTCAGCCCAACATCTTAGCCAGAATATATTTGTTTATCTGCAGTCATGGCGTTCACGATCCGAAACCGGACCTCGACTTGCGTCAAACATGAAGACGAGTGCCCCTCGACCTTACGAGCTCGCCTGCGCAGCGATCCTCCACCTCAATGTTCCCCCTCGAAGCCCGCTCCCTATGAGAATCTCTACCAGCAGGTTCAGGTCTCTCTAGGAAACTACGGAGATAATCCCAAGCGAGGCAAAATGACGGTTCAGGAACCAGAGAGCAATGACCCAGCTACCCAGCTTCGAGGTAAGTCG
This sequence comes from Fusarium ussurianum, assembly GCA_017656695.1. Taxonomy (NCBI): domain Eukaryota; kingdom Fungi; phylum Ascomycota; class Sordariomycetes; order Hypocreales; family Nectriaceae; genus Fusarium; species Fusarium ussurianum. The sequence goes on from JAGDUO010000007.1 coordinate 1,722,134, forward strand.
CAGCCCAAGATTTTGAAGGCATTTCTAATGGAAAATAGAGTCATATGCACGCATGGGACTAGCTATACATGAATCTGCGACTGAAAACCTTGAGAAAGCACACGCCGATGTCCAAGCTGAGATCAAGCACTTCGCCGAAGAATCTTCCAAGACATTGGCGCAAAGCAGAGACCTCTACGCCAACATTGAGTACCCACTGTCAAAAACCCTATGCGACTCGGATGACCATCCTCGGGCAAGCCTCGAAGTCCATCTGAATCGTCTCAAACAAGATATCGCTGCGGCTAGGGAACAGGTTGTTCGCCTCAGCGCCGAGTGGGAGGAGTGTTGTCGCACCGAAGAAGAAGCGTGGGATGAGTTCAAGAATGTTTTAGAACACCGTGGTCGGGGAGCGAATGGTATGGATAAGGAGACGAAAGCAGCGGCTGAGGAGTTCAAGAAAGAAGCCAGGGCTATTGTTGAGGCTAATTGTCAGCTGTTGGATGAGGTTGACCAGGTATGTTGCGCTTTCATCACCAATTGGGAGATACTGACTGATCCCGGCAGGACTTGAAAAGTAAGATCCAGGAAGAAACCCAAAAGATCATGGCGAGTTTGCTCGCTGGTATCTGATCGATGTCATGTAGCGACCATGTACAAATGATTTGGAAGAATGTCAGCACACACGCCCAATAGTAGCAAGGGTGAACTCAATTGATCGTCTAGTTCATATCTCATTAACTATCTGCATCTCTGTCTTAACCACTGTATATCTTTATGTCTTTAAGATCCAACCAGTCTCTTTTGTGTATTTCCCGCTAAACGCCGTTCCGTAAATCAACTTTTGGTGTAACTCCTTTATCGGGCCATTTACTGCTTCTTCTCAGGGATGACAACGCCCCAGGGGTGCTCGGTGCGACCATACATGATGTCGCCCAGCCAGCCCTTGACCTTGCTGGTCACCTCACCGGCCTCGCCCTCGGCGCCCATGGGGATGTTGATGTCCTTTCCGCGGTGGTGAATCTGGGAAATGGGGCAGATGAAGTACTGGTACAGTTAGCAAACTATTCTTTACAAAAGATTGATGTAAAACTTACGGCAGTGCCAGCGGCGAAAGACTCGAGCAGACGACCCTCAGCATCAGCCTCCATGACCTCAGAAATGGTGTACTTTCGCTCAGTAATCTCATACTCATCACCAAGACGCTCACGAATGAGCTCCAAACAGCTGCGACGGGTAACACCGTCAAGGATCAGCTTGTCGTCAAGAGGAGCAGTGATAATCTCCTTCTTGCCGTCCTTTCGTTTCCAGACGACGAAAAAGTTACTGGCGCCAGCCTCGGTGCACTCACCCTGAGATCCGTAAAGCCAAAGAATCTGGTGGAATCCACGGGTTCGCGCATCTACCGTGGCGAGCAGAGAGGGGCCGTAGTTGGCGCCCACCTTGGCGTAACCGAAACCGCCGACCCAGGCGCGCACCATATCGTCTGGGGATGTGTGCAGGCGCATTCCACCGGGGGGAGCGTCCATACGTGGCATGAAGGTTACGATGATGTAAAGCAGAGCTTCCTTGGGAGCGGAAACACCAAGCTGGGGAGCAGTACCAATGACGGTGGGGCGGATGTACAGGAAGCTTCCTGCGCGGTCGGCGGGGAGCCACTTGGTTCCGTCAACGGAGAGGAGAGAAATCATGAGCTTCTCGATCTCAGAGGGCTCAAAGCTAGGAAGAGAAATACGGGTGGACGACATGCGAAGACGAGCGGCGTTGCGGTCAGGACGGAAGATTCGCAGCTTCCCATCGTAGCCGCGGTACACCTTGAGGCCCTCGAAGCACTCGGTAGCGTAGTGAAGAACGGAAGCGGTGGGCATGAGGCTCAGGGGGCCGTAGGGCTTGAGTTCAGGAGCGGCCCAGCCGGTGGATTGCTTCCAGGCGGCGAGGACCATGTGGTCGGTGGCGATGGTCTCGTCGCCGGAGTGGGCGTCTGCTTCATCGGGGACGGAGCGAGGGTTTTGGGTGTAGGTGTATGTGAGCTTTGAAGCGTCGAGGGGAGCTTGTGTGGTGGTGGTGGGCTGGGCGACTTCTTTCTTGTGGATGGCTGCGGCTGTCAGGTTGACGTCCTGGGTTTCGACGGCGGAGGGAGCCATGATGGAAGATGTGTAAGTGATGGACTAGAGTAGAGTGAAGTCTGTTGGTAGTATGTCGAGAAGAGAAGAACCAGAGTCAATGGATAAAGAAAGAGAAGTAAACTTTATATAAGCAAGCAAATAAAAAATAAAAAGTTTAGTACTTTGACTATATACCTATCATTTTCCATATCAGTCTTCGCGGAGAAGACGAGTCACGAGTAGTAGAAAAAAAAGATCCGCCCCCGCCGAAAACCCCGGGTAGACCGTCTCTGCCCGCGCGGCGCTCGGTTCCGGCGATGTGGGTTTTGTGGAAAAGTTGGTGTTGTTTTTTAAAATGATCCATTTTTTAGATAATAAGAAAAAGATACAGAGATACCTGGTCATGCGCCTTGGTTGGTATGCAGATGATAGGTAGCGCACCAACTTGGCTGTCACACCCACACCAACGACAACCCCCTGGGGAGAGCCACTAGTTATTGGGAGGGGTCGAGATGGGCTTCTGGAGGGGTTCTGGAGATAAGATGATGGGCTTCTATGCAAGGTTTTTTTGTTGGAGAGTTAACCACCTATGACGATAGACAATTGATACTGTATCAATGGTAGAGGCGCTGCTTACTCTGGATATTGGACAGATGATTGATTACTTTCCTCTTTTGTTGATTCTGCGAGGAAACTGACACCTAACTATTTGGGTGCTTATCGAGATCGCTTACACGCACTGCATGTCTAGTGAAAATGCGCAACCCATTAGCTGGTCCACGTACCTTGGGCGGACTGTGTCTTGTATGACTCTGCGGTGTAACAAAACGTGTCCCCTCTGAGCGCGGAATATTGCGTACTGTACCCGTCCGTAGCTGCAATGTGTACATACAATCTACAAGATTATCGGAACAAGCCTTTTCTCCACTGCAAGGGCGTAGGGCGCGGATGAAAAGATGATTGCTTCAAACAATTGGTAGATGGGCAATCAGGAAATACAACGTCAAAAGAGTCATGTGTCCAACGAATCCCTGTTTATCAATTCTGACACAAAGAAAATGCCTTGCTTTATCGCCGTCCCCTTTTTTGTTATGCCAAGAATACCATAACAAACACTGCGGAATTGGTGTCGCTGTCCGCCGCTAACCGTCAATTGCCTTGTGTCGGTTGTCATGAGGTCATGCTTTCCGTCAATTGCAAACTTATTTCTTATACAGGAAGGCCGGTACTGTTTTTTGACAAGGTTGCATTGCATCTGGTTCGTAAACGCGAGGGTGTGGGAGGCGTGGCTTTGGTGTCATGATACTACAGACAATGCAACTTAAGCCGAGGACTCGTCATTTTTTAAAGAGGTAGCTATCATGATCAACTGATTACTTTTTTTAATTCCCGGGCCGGCCTGTTGAAAGACCATTAGCCCCCCATCCAGACCGCTTCTCCGCCACAATTAATTACCAGGTACTCATGCCCTGTCAGCCTCTCTCTGCTTCTGCTCCTCCTCCATAATCTCCCTGTCGCGAGCGGCTGCTTCGGCGCCGGCCTTGACACCCTTGGCGCGCTGTCGCGCCTCGTACATGTCGCGACTTCTCAAGATACGCTGCACAATCTCTCCTGCGTTGACGTGAGAAAAAGCGTGGGTGCCGACCTGTCGCATGATGCCCATTGCTTTGGGCGCAGTGTAGGGGTCATATGTGAGGGGCATGAAGGATGTCGGGCCGTGGTAGACGGCGTCTGGGGTTCCGCGCGGTAGGGTGGTGAGGTAGGTCTTTGTGGGAGAAAAGGGAGCGCCAAAGATGACGGCGTTGATGTACTGGGTTACTCTGTTAGCATATCGTACTCTTATCTGTAGGGAAAGGGAATGCTTACCTTGCATTGCAAGACGCAGAGACCGCGCTCGAAAATGTTCATGATGGGGTAGTTGATGCCCTTCCACTGGTTGATGACCTCGTCTTCGTGGACGCCGACAACAACATACGCAGGGGGGTAATCCTCGCCCTTGCCCTTTCGCTCGTTGACAGCCTGCTCAGAGAACCAACCCTCTTTGCGCGCAAGCTCCTCCTCAGCCAAAAGAACCTGGCGCAGAAACTCGATGTGACCGCTGGAGAAAAGATCATAACCTCCGTCAACGTACACCACGCGCTGTCCAGGCTTGGGACCAGGTCCTTCGATGAGCTGGCGGAAGCTACCCCTTTCCTCGTCGGCGTCCTCTGACTTGGCTTCCTGAGACGCAGTCCAGAAGAACACCTCGGCGCCGGGTGCTTTTCCTGAGGCATCAGTAGCGTACAGCCTCATGCGCTCCATCATTTCTTGTCCTTCTGCGATGCGCTCTTCGGGGGTGCCGTTGCCTTCAACGCCGGCTAGCTTCTTCTCGAGGGATTTGATGAAGTGCGTCTTTGTGCAGAGCAGCATGCGGCCTACGAGGTCGGTAGTCGAAATACCAGGGGAGCGCTTGACAACCTTGAAACGACCAGCCTCTTTGACGAATCGGTAGCAGTCGTTGCCATCGCTATCGGAGGTGATGTCGTCGCCGTGGACGACGTATTTGCAGCCGTAGTGGGTGATGTATGGGAGGTAGGTGACGTAGGGCGCGTTGGCGACGGAGCGGGTGACCCAGCGACAGGCGTCAGTAGCAGCGACTCTGGGAGTAGAATAGTTAGTAAATGGTATGAAAAGTGTCGCTGAGAGTAAGCGATTACCGTTCTGCTAGAGTCATGACTGTAGGGCCCTTGTTGGCGAGGATAGCCTCGTCGGAGTGAACACCAGCGTAGAGCTCATTTCCTAATTGGCGAGCTTGGACGATGGCACCAGCGTGGCCTGGGAGAGTCAGTGGGTGTTTGATGATGTTTGTATAGAGGCATGAGAGAGTAAATACCGTGATGGAAAAAGTCAAAGCAGCCATCGACCCAGATTCGGCCTTCTAGAAGCTCAGGAGCTGGTTCACCCTCGAGATTGAGGGCATCTTGGTCGATAGGGACGGAGGGGTTAGTGGGGTCAATAGAAGCCATAGTGATGATGGTGGCGAAGAAATGAAGGAATAGTTAAAAGATGTAGTCTATAGTGTTTAACAAAAGTCTAGAGTAAGAACGTCAAATAAAGAAAAGTAATGATGTATTTTTCAAGATTATCAGTGACATGACATAGGGGTCTTTGTCTTTGACAGCTGAGGGTGATACGTAACTCAACTGAAGCTGTTGGGGCAGAAGTTAACGAGTTTTAGCCAGATTAACTGTTTTAGTGAGGTCTGATTGGCCCGTTTAGGCTTTGACCTTCTGTGACTTTAATGAGTTCGGCAGCTCGGCATGTTTAGCCTTGGATTTGCTTGGATTTGCGTATTAAAATCCGTATTATTTGTGCATTAATTTCCATATTTATAGACACAGTAGGATTGTTATAGAGAAACAGGAATAAAGTTGCACAAAAATGTCATTGTCACATGCAAACATGATAACCCCCCACAGCGGGTAAATCAATCTCATTTATGATCCATGCTTTGAGGATTCAACAAAAAACATGAGAGTCTGTGACAAAGGGGTAAAATAAAAAGACTGTGAATAAAGAGAGATGATCCAATACTTTAAACACTCGCTTGATGGTGATTGTAAACTAAGATCAGCATGCGACAGCTGTGACGACTCGGTAGAATGTTCCATCTCCACTGTAAAGTTTAACTCCTGATTGTACCTTAATAAAGGGTGTCTCAATTGACACAAACTTGCGTCATGAGTTGCATGAGGCTCTTTGATGGATGCAGGTACAGTCTGTTGATCAGATGAGTTTATTTGTAGTCCATCAAAGGGTAACCTGGGTAGGGCAACAGTAGCACTAAACTAAAGTATCCCGCTACCTGGTTGTCATGTCATCTGCCAAACAAGAGTCTATCCTTAACACACGTGCTCACCTTTTTCTTATCGCGACATTTTGTTATCTTTCTTCCACTACTATTCCACGCGATATAATTCCATCTACCTTGTTACACTCACCGAACCATCAAAATATATCACCCATAAACCCCCAGTTCCTGCATCCGGTCTTTATTTCTCCACACTACCTTCGGTCCCTGCCCTCCACGTTTCCGATCCATTGGCTCCGATCTTTACCTTGTTCGTGAACTACTTCGGGCCAAGATGCCCCGGACAGGTCAAGTTCACAACTGTAGTAGTCAAGCCAAGCCAAGCCATTGGGGTAAACCGCGCGATCATACTCTGCAGCTTAAACGACGACAAGGTCTTTGAGGTATATAAGATGCTTCTCCTCCATTCGAGCCGAGGCAATTGAACTCTTTGTCGTCAACAATTCATCATGAAGTTCACCGCTGTCTCTGCCGTACTCACCCTCGCCCCGTCTGTTCTCGCAGACTGGCATTTCGCGAAGGGCAAAGAGATCAAGTATACTTCTGTCGAAGGTTTCTTCAAGCAAGATGATCTTGCTACCGATCCCACCACGTTTGACTATGTACGGCTTTCTTTCCGACACTCAATTCAATACTAACCGACAATCCAGGCTGATTGGAACTTTGGTCTCTTGAACCGCACATACCCTACAGACCCCAAGAACCCACGCAAGGGCTACAAGACGCAATGGGAGCGCTTCGAGCAGTACGTTAAGCACCTCAACCGTAATGCTAGCCGCGACAGAACCCGTTACAAGGTTCTAGTCATGGGCCGACATGGTGAGGGCTATCACAACGCTGCCGAGGCTTACTACGGAAAAGCAGCCTGGAACGTAAGTCACCATCACCATCATCCTAAACTTCTGACGGGTCATTGTATTAATGACAGTAAAATACAGTGTTACTGGGGTCCTCTCCCTGGCAACGGTACATCGGTCTGGGAAGATGCCCTCCTCACTCCCGCTGGCTTCGCCGAGTCTCACAAAGCGAATGCTTACTTCAAGTCACGTTTTGAGGATGAGGGTATGCCGTTTTTTGACAGTTACTATGCTTCTCCTCTTGCGCGCTGCGTGCAGACCGCCCATGAAACCTTTACCGGTATCAAGTTTCCCAAGGACAAGCCTTTTGTCCCCATGGTCAAGGAACTTCTACGCGAGGGCATTAGCATCCGCACGTGTGATCATCGCAGCAGCAAAAAGTACATCAGCTCTCTGACTCCCAAGATTAAGTTTGAGAAGGGATTCAAGGAGCACGACCCATTCTGGACGGGTGTCAAGGGCGAGACAGACGAGCACCAGCTGGAGCGAAGCAAGGAAGCTCTGGACGACATTTTCACCAGCGACAATGCTGCTTGGATCAGCATCAGCAGTCACTCTGGCGAGATTACCAAGCTTCTCCAGGCTTTGAACCATCGCCCTTTCCGTCTTGCGACTGGTCAGATTATTCCCGTTCTTGTCAGGGCTGACGTCGTGGTTGAAGAGCCTACTTCTACGTTTGCTTCTTGGACTGCTGAAGCGACTTGCAATGCACCTCCTGTGACGAGTGTGTGGCCTGGTGGTTGTGTTTGCTCTAGCACTGCTACGTTGGCATCTACGCCTGCAAAGGCTACTTGAGTTTCACAAAGGAAATGATTGTTGATAAACTAACGAGTACATAGAGAATACATAGATGGCTTGACTAAGACATAGGAAAATATGACAGTGCATGCGTCCATCCTCACGGCCTGTGAACAATCTTGCCGCTCTCATAATCCATCGCCTAAACAACTCCGCTTGCACACTTGGCACCATCACCGTTCAAGTTCAATATTGCGCCTCCAGGAATAGGCGTAGGATTGGCTGAAGTTGTGGAACTCAGATCGAACCTCCAAGTTTGCCCAAGAAGGTTTTCTTGTGCAAATAGCACATTGTTCGGCGCTGCTATAGTAGCGCCCCAGAGCAAGTTGAGGGCTGTCAGGAGCAGGCTAGGGTAGGTTCTGTAGGTGGTCCATGTTTGTGTGGTCATTGACCAGCGCACAACGTTGGTTCGTACGAGACCGTTGCCAATGACGGATGCCTGAACAGAGTACAGGTAGTTGCCCATACCGGGAACATAGCTCCAGTCACCTACGGCGACAAGGAGACCTGTACCGAAAGATGTGCCTGAGTTAATGATTGTAGCAAAGTTAGACGATCCCTTTTGGAGGTCAATCGACCACCACTTGACTCCTCCTTCAGAAACCCATAGTTTGCCGGTATTATCGAAATCACCCATGCTGATGGTCGATGACTTGATATAGAGTGGTAGAAGCTCATAGTTACCGTTGCTGGCGATTCGGATAAGCTGTACCTGCTGACACGGTACCACCAGACACAAGACACTAAGGATAAGACCCCTTGACGCAAAGCCGTAGATGTAGTTGTCGGTAGGGTTGAAACCAACGGCCTGGACGGACAAACCTGGACCCACGCCGGAAGCAATTTGTAGTCGCTCGCCCGTGACTAGGTTTACTCTCGTCAGACTTGGAGCCAGCAAACTCGAGACAATGTATCCATATCCGTTACAGTCAAACGTCGGCATTCCGGTAGCTGCTACGCTGGTACTTGTCGAACTACTAGATGTAGTAGACGAAACAAGAGTCTCGATGATGACTGTACCTGGGTCTCCAGATGCTGCAGGTGCCATGTAGAATGTTGTTCCAGCAGTAGCCGTGCTAGAAGCTGCTCTGAAGATTGTGGTCGTTGTTGTAGGAACGATTACCGCTGGGGTAGTTTGGGTTTGGATGATGACTGTTCCTGGATCACCTGCTGCGCCTGGGGTGAGGTAAATTGTTGTTGCTACTGAACCTCCTGTTATGCGAGTGACGTTTTGTACTACAAGAGTGGTGGTAGGGGTTTGAATAAGGATAGTTCCGGGTTCATTCGGCGCGGCGGGGGAATAATAGATCGTTGTGGTTATGCCAGCTGGACCTCCGATTGTACGTGTGACGTTCTGGATAACAGGCTCAATGGTAGTTGTTGGGGTTTGGATGAGAACAGTACCAGGTTCGTTGGGTGCTGCAGGGGAATAATAGATCGTTGTGGTGATGCCGGCTGGACCTCCAATGGTTCGTGTGACGTTCTGGATGACTGGAGCTGGCGTGGGAGAAGGTGTAGGCGTCTCAATCAGAACCGTGCCGACTTGATCAGGATCATTTGTCGCAGGAGGATAGTAAATGGTTGTCGCAACTGAGCCAGATCCGCCGCTGTAGATGGTTGTGTTTCTACCCACGGTTGATGTAGGGGTTTCTATGATCACGGTACCGAGATCACCTGGTGCTCCTGGTGCCAGTGTGGTAGTCCTGGAAGCAGTGACAGATCCACCACTGAAGATGGTTGTGTACCTAATCTCAGCAGCAGTCGTTGGCGTCTCAATGATAACTGTGCCAAGATCTCCCGGCGAGCCAGGAGCCAATGTTGTTGTCCGAGATGCTGTTACAGATCCGCCGCTGAAGATGGTCGTATAGCTGACAGTAGCAGTCGCAGCAGTTGGCGTTTCAATGATAACTGTGCCAAAGTCCCCTGGCGATCCAGGAGCTAGGGTAGTTGTTCGAGACGCCGTTACGGAACCCCCGCTGAAGATGGTTGTATAAGTAATCTCGCCAGCATCTGTAGTTGTTGGTGTCTCGATGATGACTGTGCCAAGGTCTCCAGGCGACCCGGGAGCTAGAGTGGTTGTCCGGGATGCTGTGACAGATCCGCCACTAAAGATGGTGGTATAGCTGACCTCACTGGTCGTAGCAGCAGTTGGCGTCTCAATGACAACAGTGCCGAGGTCTCCAGGAGCACCTGGCGCGAGTGTTGTGGTCCGAGGTGCTGTCGCAGGCCCTCCACTAAAGATAGTCGTATAGCTGATCTCATCAGCAGCAGCTGTACCCTCTCGGATAATTGGAGTTTCGATAATAACGGTACCGATGTCTCCTGGGGAATCTGGAGCCAGTGTTGTTGTTCGAGTTGCTGTTACAGATCCGCCGCTGAAGACTGTAGTGTATTCGATCTCAGCCTCTCCGTTGGTGGGCGTTTCAACAATGACTGTACCAAGGTCTCCCGGTGACCCAGGAGCAAGTGTTGTCGTTCGAGGCGCTGTTACGGGACCTCCACTGAAAATTGTGGTATACTCAATAGCATTGTCTCCCGTCGGTGTCTCGACAATCACAGTACCAAGTTCTCCTGATGATTCAGGGGCGATGGTAGTGGTTCGAGGAACATTCGCAGGACCACCGACAAAAATAGTTGTGTACTGAGCTTCTTCATCGGCTGAGGTGGGAGTCTCAATAACGACTGTACCGAGATCCCCCGGCGAGCCAGGCTGCAATGTGGTTGTGCGGCGAGCTGTAACAGATCCGCCGCTGAAAATAGTGGTATACTCAACATCGTCAACAGGGCTGGCAGCTGTTGTTGTCTCTTCTTCTTCGTCGCCAGAACCTGTAGGTGTTTCAATAATGACAGTGCCGAGGTCTCCGGGGGAGTCAGGGGACAAGGTGGTTGTGCGACGAGCAGTTGCTGATCCTCCACTGAAAACAGTAGTATACTCTATTTCGTCAAGAGTGGCAGTAGGTGTCTCGATTATGACAGTACCAAGATCTCCTGGCGTGTCAGGCTCGAGGGTAATAGTGCGCGTAGCTGTTCCGGATCCGCCACTGAAGATGGTTGTGTACTCAACTTCTTCGGCATCATCTGTAGCCGTTTCTCCAGCACCTGTAGGGGTCACAACGATGACGGTTCCTAGCTCATTAGGGTTGTCAGGCTGAAGTGTCGTAGTTCTAATGGCAGTTCCCGATCCACCGCTAAAGATAGTGGTGTAATCAATTTCTTCAGCGTCATCTGTGGTGGTGTCTGCAGAGCCTGTAGGAGTGATGATGATGACGGTACCTAGTTCGTCAGGAGAGTCGGGCTGAAGTGTAGTAGTACGAATCGTGGTTTCAGATCCGCCACTAAATATGGTTGTGTACTCGACTTCTTCGGCATCATCTGTAGTAGTTTCTCCAGAGTCCGTGGGAGTCACGATAATAACCGTGCCCAGGTCATCGGGATCATCAGGCTGAAGTGTCGTAGTGCGAATAGCAGTTCCAGCTCCTCCACTAAATATAGTTGTGTACTCGACTTCTTCAGTGTCGGCTGTCGTAGTGGAGGTGATCTCGTCCCCAGTTTCCTCGGCGCCTGTAGGTGTGATGACAACGACGGTACCCAGTTCGTCAGGAGACTCGGGCTGAAGCGTAGTAGTACGAGTAGTACTTCCAGTGCCTCCACTAAATATGGTAGTGTACTCGATTTCGTCGGCATTGTTTGTAGTAGTTTCCCCAGAGCCTATGGGAGTCACGACGATAACTGTGCCGAGTTCATCTGGATCATCAGGTTGAAGAGTCGTAGTTCGTACAGCCGTTCCAGATCCACCACTGAATATAGTGGTGTACTCCACCTCATCTTCATCGGAGCCAGCAGTCGGCGTCTCTACGAATACTGTATCCAATTCACCAGATACTGTAGCTGACACATATCTTGTCTGCGGTGCTGTCACAGGACCGCCGAAGTATACTGTTGTGTTGGGTCGACCCTGTGGAGAGACAAAGACTCCTGTAGCTGTGTCGGTGGCGGTCTCCTTATCTTCTGAGCCATCAATGGGTGTCTCTACGACAACTGTGCCTGGCTCACCAGATTGACCAGTGAGGGTGAGGGTTGTCGCAGCCGTTACTGCAGCTCCCCTGGTGATTGTGGTGGCAATTGTCTCTTCATCACTTCCGTTGTCAGTCACTGAAGGTTCGTCGCCGGAAGACCCTGTCGGAGTCTCGATGAGGATGGTGTCTGGAGCACCTGATACACCTGGGATGGTGATTGTTGTCGCAACAGATACAGGACCACCTGTGATTATGGTTGAAGGTTCAATCGCACCACTACCAGCGGCTGGTTCAGTTGGTGTCTCGATGAAGACGGTATCGGGTCCACCAGACACTCCTGGAATCGTAACCGTTGTGGCGGCGGTCACAGAGCCACCTCTGGTGATGGTAGTATACTCAGCCTCACCATCTCTAGTAGTTTCTGCAGGCGTCTCAACAACAATGGTGCCTGGTTGGCCTGAAACACCAGGAACAGTGATGGTCGTGGCAGCTGAAACGGTGTTACCTCTGGTAATTGTAGTATACTCAGGTTCGGTGTCACTGGGGGACTCTGTAGGTGTTTCAATAAATACCGTGTCGGGTCCGCCAGATACGCCCTGAACCGTAACTGTAGTAGCAGCAGTCACAGAACCGCCTCTCGTGATAGTTGTATACTCGACAGCACTTCGAGAGGACTCCGCAGGCGTCTCAACGACAACAGTGTCTGGTTCACCAGGCTCACCAGGAATGGTGATTGTTGTAGCGGCTGAGACTGGGCCACCTCGAGTAATTGTAGTGGCCTCAGCAGTTGGTGTCTCCACAAGAACTGTATCGGGCTGGCCTGACACACCTGAGATAGTAATTGTTGTTGCTACCGAGACTGGTCCGCCTCTTGTGATTGTAGTCGCTTCATTCTCACTATCTGTGGTAGTTGGTGTCTCAACGAGTACTGTGTCAGGCTCCCCTGACACGCCCGGGATAGTAATTGTTGTTTCTTTTGAGACAGGTCCTCCTGTAGTGATTGTGGTAGCATCATTACCACCTGCTGGGGCAGTTGGCGTCTCAACATAAACTGTGTCTGGCTCGCCTGGTGCACCTGGGATGGTAATGGTCGTTGCCTCTGAGACAGGACCACCTCTAGTAATCGTAGTAGGCTCCAAGTCATTGTCAGTGCCCGAAGCTGCGCTGTCGGCTGCGGTAGTTGGGGTTTCCACATAAACGATATCTGGTTGGCCGGAAAGACCAGGTACAGTAATTGTTGTCGCAACGGAGACTGGGCCACCACGTGTAATAGTAGTGGCATCAGTACCGTTGTTGCCAGTTGAGTCGTCGGCTGACATAGTTGGGGTTTCCACGTATACCGTATCTGGTTCTCCTGATGCACCTGTGATAGTGTATGTGGTCCGAACAGACACCGGCCCGCCTACGGTGATTGTTGTGGCTTGCACTTCACTGTCAGTGGTCTCTGAAGCTGCATCATCAAGCGATGTGGTTGGTGTCTCGACGTAAACAATATCCGGTCCTCCCGATACACCGGGAACAGTAATAGTCGTTACGACGGACGCTGCGCCGCCCCTAGTGATTGTTGTAGCTTCAACTTGACCGTCATCAGTCTCAGAAGCTGCATCCTCGTCTGATATAGTTGGAGTCTCCACGTAAATCGTGTCTGGTCCTCCCGATACACCAGGCACGGTGACTGTCGTTGCAACGGAAACTGAGCCGCCTCTGGTAATGGTTGTAGCTTCAACCTCCGCGCCAGTTGGGGTCTCAATGAGAACAGTATCTGGCTCGCCTGATACTGTGGCGGATATAACTATTGTTCTTGTCGCTGATCCTGAGCCACCACCGAAGATCGTAGTAGTTCTCTGACCACTTTCTGCTTCCGATGTCTCGGCCTCTGCGCCAGTGGTTGGTGTCTCGATGAGCACTGTATCCAGCTCTCCAGAAACTGTTGCAGAAATGTACAAAGTCCGAGGAGAAGTGACTGGACCACCGCTGTAGATTGTAGTGGCAGTTGGTCTGCTAGGAGTTACAACAACGACAGTACCTGGCTCACTTGGATCGTCTGGAGGGTAGTATAAGGTCTCCGCAGCTGTTCCTGAAGCTTCACTAAAGATGGTGGTATTTCCAGGCTGACCAGTTGCACCAGGCTCATCTGTGATCGTTCCAGTCTCAGGTACGTTTGTTTCTCCATCGTCATCTGTAGGTGTCTCAACGATGATAATTCCGCCTTCGCCGGACGCTGTGGGTGGTATGTAGATAGTTGTGGTGACACTAGCCGGGCCTCCACGGGTGACAGTAGAATTGCCGCCGGAACCTGTAGGAGCAATTGTGATTGCATCATCATCGCCAGTATCGCCTGTTGGATACTCAACAATGATGGTTCCGCTCTGTCCTGATGCTGTTGGTGCAACGTAGATAGTGCTTGTAGCTGAACCAGATCCACCGCTCGTCACAGTAACATTGCCAGGAACAGAGATTGAACTAGTGTCGCTGGGCTCTGCGCCCCCATCTCCCTGCGTAGGCGTCTGGATAACCATTGTAGTTGAATCTCCAGAAGCACTTGGTGTCAAGTATATAGTCGTAGTTGCGGTACCTGGCCCGCCAGTATAAACAGTCACATACGTCGGGCTGTCGAGAGGAGTCTCAATGACGATCGTGCCAACGTCATCTGAATCTGTACCGGGGACGAATCGAGTCGTAACAACGGTAGCTGAAACGCCGGTGTAGACAGTGACATTCCCAGGTGCCTTGACAGCGGGTGTTTCGATAATGACAACCCAAGGTTCTCCAGATGCTGTCGGGGATACATAAACCGTTCTGGTACCGGTAGCTGTGACACCACTGTATATCGTGCTGTTGGCTATGATATCTCCATCGTCGCCAGACGTTGGGGTTTCAATGACAATAGTACCAGGTTCGTCGGTGACGGTAGCAGGAATATAAATGGTCTGCGTGACGGTGACAGGACCGCCAGTGACAATGGTAACGTTTCCAATACCCGTAGCCTGAGGTCCAGATGTCGGAGTCTCAATAATCACGGTACCCTGCTCCCCTGATACAGTAGCAGGGATATATCGAGTTGTCGTCGACAAAGCAGGGCCACCGCTGTAAATTGTCACGTTACCTCCAGAAGTAATAGCAGCAATTGGACTTCCTGCCTCTGTGCCTGTAATTCCAGCAGACACATCGTCGGGATTAGATGTGGGTGTTACAATGATGAGTGTACCGGCTTCACCCGAGGTAGCAGGAGGGATGTATGTAGTTCGGGTGGTTGAGTCTGAGCCGCCTCTGAAGCTGGTGAAGGTGGTAGTTGCCTCAATGACATCTATGTCGGTGATGGAGTCAGTCTGAGAAGCGTCTCCAGTCTCTTCTGTATCTTCATCATTAGTAGCACTAGTTTCAGAGCCATCGGTTGGTGTGACGATGATCAAAGTGCCGGGTTCATCTGACGCAGTAGGGGGGATGTAAGTGGTACTTCTTACTGAGCCAGGACCACCTTGGAACACAGTAGTAGTTCTAGTCGCTGAGATCAGATTGGTATTTGAATCGCCAGTCTCCTCTGTATCCTCATCACCAGTGGTACTAGCCTCAGATCCCTCGGTTGGTGTTACGATGATCAGGGTGCCAGGTTCATCGGAAGCGGTAGGAGGGATATAACTGGTAATTGTTACTGAGGCCGGGCCACCTTGGAATACAGTAGTAGTTGTAGTTGCTGAGATGGAATCAGCATCGGGATCACTTGGGTCGTCAGTCTCTGCCGCATCTTCGCCTCCAGTGGTACTGGCTCCAGACCCTTCGGTTGGCGTGATAATGATGAGTGTTCCAGCCTCTCCAGAAACTGTGGGAGGGATATAACTAGTGACGGTGACAGAAGCTGACCCTCCTCTAAAGCTTGTCACAGTAGTGGCAGCCGAGATGATGTCTCCATCGTCATCACTGTCGCCAGAGCCACCGGTGGGTACTTCAATAATAATAGTACCAGCTTCGCCCGAGGCAGTGGGAGATACATACACAGTCCGAGTGACAGACCCTGGAACACCGCTGGAGATAGTAACATTGGGTAGAACACCAGGAGGCAGATCTGTTTCTGTGTTTTCATCAGAGCTGCCAGTAGCAGGTGCTTCGATGTAGAGAGTGCCAGGTACGCCAGTAACCGCGGGCGGAACATAGTAAGTCGTGGCCCTCGTACCAGTACCCTGAATAAAGACAGTCGTAGTTGATTCGGCAGAAATAGCATCGTCGGTTGTAAAAGCTTGGGGATTCGCAGTGAGACTGCTACTAGAGGATATGGGAACAGGTGTCTCGATGACAATTGTTCCTGGTTCACCTGAAGTCTTTGGCGCAATGTAAGACGTCTTGCGAGTTGTTGCGGTACCAGTTGTGAAGATGGTAAAATTGGCTGTTCCAGTAACCGACTCAATTGTTGTCTGGAAGCCAGGAACAGCTGCTGCTGTCCCGGTCTCTTCCAGTTCAGTCTCTGAAGCTGGAGTCTCGATGATGACTGTCCATCGATCGCCACTTGAGGTCGGTGGAATGAAGATTGTCTGGCGAGTCGATTCTTCGCCAGATCTATAGAGTGTGAGATTTCCTTCGACTCCAGGGGGGAGAATGTCACTGGGTGCTGGTGTGATGGTCGCATCAGAGTCAGTGCCCTCGTTGACATCCTCTGAAGCAGACGCTTCGTCAGTCCCCGAGACAGGAGTCTCAATTACAAACGTACCCGGCTCATCGGGATCATCGGGAGGGTAGTAGATAGTTGTTGCAACGGTTCCAGTACCCTGTGTAAAGATAGTAGTACCAGATCTGATATCCGTACTGGTAGTAGAGTCGGTATCAGGGACAGGAGTCTCGATTACAAACGTACCAGGCTCATCAGGATCGTCTGGAGGGTAGTAGATGGTGACTGTGGCTGATCCAGTACCAGCACTAAAGATTGTTGTAAATGCAGTAGCTGATGGAATTGGGCCTGTCGGTGTCTCTATGATAACAGTACCAGGTTGGTCAGAAGCGCTGGGAGTCATATAAAACGTCCTCCTGATACTACCACCTCTGAAAAGAGTGATGTTGGCTGTTCCAGTGATTGCAGGGGCAGTAGCAAGGACGCCATCATCTCCACGAGCGGTTGCTCCCTCAGATTGAGTCTCAGAAACTGGGGTCTCAATGATGGCCGTCCAAGGGTCGCCAGTCTCCTGGGGTGGGATGTATACTGTTGTTCGGAATTGGCCTCGACCTTCTCGGAAGAAAGTGACTGTTGACAAGTCTCCATCGGGTTCTTCGGTGGTTTGAGTGCCATCTTCTGTGGTAGTGTCTGCGGGTATCTCCGCGGGCACATCAGTGGTGGCCTGGTTGCCATCTTCAGTGTTGGATCCCGAGTCATCCGTAGCAGTAGCAGTAGCAGTAACAGTTGCTGAGTCGCCATCTCCATCTTTATCGCTATCACTAGTGTCTGCAGATTCGCTTGCTTCTGTAGCACTTGTCTCGCCTGCATCATCAGCATCGGTAGTAGTTGCCACATCGCCGTCACCGTCTCCAGCGCCATCAATAACACTAGTTTCTGCAGGTTGACTTTCCTCTGTGGCGCTTGTTTCTTCTGCATCGCCGTCATCTGTCGCCGATGTTTCGCCATCTGAAGCAGCATCCGAAGCATCGGGGCCAGCCGTTGCGCTACCAGTAGGTTCATCAGTGATAATGTCTCCAGTCTCAGCATCAGGATCCTCATTATCGGAAAGAGATTGGTCTCCTGAGACGGTGCTAGGTAATGGGCTGGTGGGAACTGGCATTTGAGGGGTGATCAAACTCGTGCCCTCATCATCTGAACCAGGGTCTTCAGTCTCCTGAGCACCTTCCGACTGTGTCTCAGAGCTAGTCTCTTCCGCATCAGGGTCTTGGGCTGTAGCTGTATCAGTCGCACTGCTTTCTTCATCGCCATCTTTACCAGTCACGGAAGATCCATTTTCTGAGCCACTGGAAGATTCCTCGCTGTCTGCGTCGTCGGATGTAGCAGAGCTGGACGGCTCAACAACGATTGGCGCACCATTAGAAACAACTGTTGAAGGCTCCGGATCCTCCTCGTCGACAATAGTTGTCCTTCCTGGACCTCCCGCAGGCTCTCCTGTGAGACCTGCTTCAGTGGAAGACGAATCATTGTCTCCTTCTCCATCACGAGCCGTAGCAGTCGATCCATCAATTGTTGAAGTAGTCTCAGCATCAGGGCTGGACTCACTAGTCGACGTCGCTGACTCTTGGTCTTCATCTCTTGAGCTACTAGTTGAGGAGCTTGTTGTCCTACCAGCTATAGACGTCTCTTCATCACCTTGTGGTACGCGATCAGACTCTGCCACACTTTGGGAACCAATCAACGTGTCAATATTGATCACCTCCTTCGATGTAGTAGTGGAAGTCTTCGTTGTTGTCTGAGAAGAAGAAGGCCTCGAGGAGGTGGACGATCCTTGGCCTGCTGTGTCTCCACCAGGCCTGGTGTTAACAATTGGTGACGTCGTACCGCTAGACTTCGTGGTAGAAGAGTGCGATGTTGAAGATGTAATGACTGAGCTACTTCCTGTGTTGCGTTGAGTTGTGCTTTCCTCGGTATCGTCAGTTCTGGTCCCAAGGCCTTCCGGATTGCCTTTGAGAGACGCAGTTGAAGATGTAGAACTTGATGCTCGCGATGAAGCAACGACTGAGCCGCTCGATCCCTGGCCAGATTTTGTGGATGACGATGTTGATTTGCTTCCGACAGTAGATGTGGAGGATCCGGTCTTTGATGTAGAAGCATCGGTCTTATCTGGACCCCCGTTGACATTAGATGAAGTCTTACTCGAACCTTTTGTGGTCTGAGAGGGACTCGCGGTCGATTTTCGACTTGTTGTACTTATACCACTACCACCAGGTCGAACAGCCGTGTCTATTGAACCTGAAAAAGTTGACATGGACGATGAAGTCTTTGTACTCTCAGGACTTGGACCTGGAGATGCCTCTGGTGGAGCATTTGTCAGAACCGTAGAGGCGGCGGGATCTTGACCTGCGTTCCCATTGTCCTTGCTGGTGGAGGCCTCTTTAGAGCTTGTAGACCGACTGTTGGCAGGTCTTGTGAAGGTTGTACTACCCGCAGCGCTACCGCCACCCAAGCCCTCTAGATTACCCTTGAGACTGGTGGTTCGTTTGGTGGTTGGAGATTGACGGGTGGATGACTTGCTATCGCTGAGTGTCTTGACAATGTTCGATGTGATGGTCTTGACAGTCTTGCCGGAGGTGGTAGTGTATGTTGTGGGTTCAGTCACCACGACTGGTGATTTAGTTGAGGTTGAACGTTTTGAAGTGCTTGACTTGCGGCCTGATGAGCGGCTTGACTTATCATTCGCATTACCATCACCCCCTGGACGACCACCTCCACCCAGGGTACCTCCATTGGGCGAGTTGCCATCATCATCGTCAGAGTCGTCGTTGGAGGCGCCTTTGGTGTTTTTAGACGTTCCAGCAGACTTTGTGCTGCTTCTACCCTTGCCACTTCCAGCGCCTCCTCCATTACCACCTTTTGAGCCGCCTGAGTCGCCACTACCAGAAGTACCGTCGGAGCTACCGTCTGAATTGGCTCCTGGTTGGCTGCCTTTTCCATTGGTATTCGCACTGCCTGAGCCTGACGATGCGCCGTTTCCAGATGAATCACCGTCGGCATCACCTTCGCCGTCATCACCTTGCGATCCAGATCCGTTGCCTTGCACGCCGCCGCTTCCAGTTTCATCGTCATCGTTAGAGCCTCCGTTACCAGAGCTACCTCCTTGGCCCGATCCGTTAGATCCAGACCCTGATCCTGACGAACCTGAGCCTGAGCCTGAACCTGAGCCAGATGAGCCAGAGCCAGAGCCAGAGCCAGAGCCAGAGCCAGAGCCAGAGCCAGAGCCAGAGCCAGAGCCAGAGCCAGAGCCAGAGCCAGAGCCAGAGCCAGAGCCAGATGAACCCGATGAACCAGAACCAGAGGAGCCAGAGGAGCCACTTCCACTTTGACTGTCACCATTACTAGAGCCAGTTTGGCCCCCTGTGTCAGATCCCCCGGTAGGCTGAGTACCGCCAGGAGAGTCGTCAGAGTCATCATCAGTCTGCGAATCACTCTGACCATCAGGCGTCAATACAAGAACGGTACCAGGTCTTCCGCCTTCGGGAGGGATAGTGAGTGTCTCTCGTGGACCTTCGTTGTTGCCCTGACCTTGTCCTGGACGACCTTGAACCCCTCCAGACCCAGAGTCATCATCCTCATTAGATCCATCTTCACCATCGCCATCGCCATTCCCATCAGCCGAACCATTACCAGAACCACTACCGGAGTCGCCAAAGTTGTTGGACACACCTCGAGTAACTGTCGTGTAGGGGATGGCTCCATCTGGGCGGGTGCGCGTCGGTGGAATAGTTGCACCAGCAGCGTCAGTGCTTGCTCCGCCACCAGGTTGTCCATTATCGCCTCCAGGAGGGGTCTGAATGAGAACAGTGCCAGGCTTGGTGCCAGTCGGTGGAATCATTGTTCGAATAGGCGCTGTCGGTGTAACGCTGCCTTCGGCTGGCTCGATGATGGTTACGTAGCCGGTTGCATCTGTCGGTTGGAGAGTAATCGTTTGACCAGCGAGAAGACCCAATGCGCTTAGTGAGTTGGAACTCAAAGTCTCGAGACTTGCCGGCCTCAGAAGCCCTGGGATGGGTGTTTGGATGATGATAGTACCAGGTCTGTCGCCGCTGGGTGGTACTGTAATGCGGATTGGAGTAGTCCCAGTAAATGAGACACCTGCTGGCTGTAGTACTGTGACATAGTCGCCTTCAGCATCAGGTTGAAGAGTGATACCTTGAGAGTTTCCTCCGTTGAACGATGAGGCGGGAATATTGACAATGACAGAACCCCTGTTGGTACCAGTTGGTGTAATGGTAATGAGCTGTAGTGATGCCAGTGTGCCAGCGACGGGCTGTAGAACCGTCACATAGTCAGCCACATACTGAGGTTCCAGTGTTACCGGAAACAAGACTCCTGGTGTAAGGGCTGCAGCAGCGGTCTCTGGAGTCTCGATAATAATTTGACCCGGGCGTCCATCTCGTGGTGGAACAACCTGTGTGATGGGTGCCGATATAGACTTTGCTCCTTTGTATGGTCGAATAACAATCACATAAGAGCGATCATCTGTCGCAGGAATCACTACATTTTCGGGCGCTGAAGAGCCACCTGGCTGTTCAACGATAACAATACCTGGCTCATCACCCTGTGGAGGGACAGTGTACAGTGCAGTGACAGACCCTCTGTAGGGCTTCGTAATGGTGATGTACTCATCGTCTGCAAGGACGGGATAAACTGAGACATAGGTGTAACAAACCCCTGAATATTCATTGTTAATACCGAGAACCGACCTATCATTTTGCACGCCAAATTGGCCGTGACATGTACCCGCCAAGCTGGCGAAAAAAAGATGGCGTAACACTTCGAACAAAGGCCGCATTGTCACAACGGCTTATGCACAAGGTGCATGGAAGAATAGAATAATGTGTGATAGTAGAAGAAACGAAGAGAAATTTCACGCGTCTCCCGCGAAGAGTCGCTGATAAGAGTCACAGAGGGTTATAAGATTGTTGATCTCATTTTTTCCATCCGCATTCAGGTTCTAGGTTGTATCCCAAAGCACCGTACTGATGAGAGGATGAAATCATGATACAGAAATCCTATGGCTTACAAAGGTATTGTTACTGGATCTGGGTTGCCAAGGGGAAGCCTTCATGCCAATCACCTTCAGTGACAGCGGTTTAGATTCCGTTCTCTCGCATACTGGCACACGCGTTCCTGCATGAGAGGAACAAAGAAAGCTAAAAACATGTTTCGTGAAAAACGATAGGCCAGTCTCAACTCAATGTGTGCTGCGGAACCGGGCTTTTGGTCCTTGGAATGTTGATGCGATGGATTGTACATCTTAGGTTGTGACACAAGAGGGAAGTAGGAGAGTGATCATTGGATCAGGTACGCACAGTAGTCACTAGGTATACTGTGCATAATACCTGTTATATAAGATACCACAGCACAATGCCACTCAGTACTTTGAGAAAGCTATGCAAGTGGTTCAAAGGTATCTCATGTCAAGGTATGAGAATTATGAATAACAGTATATCAGTTGCTCCTTGCAGATTTTCCCACTAGAGTCCAGACTCTCGAGTTTGACAGGGAAGAGAGCACAGAAATGTCACTGAAACTCAGACTCAGCACTGATGTCACGAGCACAGAAATCAATAACAGCCCGACCACGTTAAGAATAGCAGGCAAGATCGTCCAGTCGAAAACAACAGTCCAAGACAAAGTGACAGCGTGGATATCGTCGTGTCTCAGATTGACATTATTTCCCAGCTGCCATCTCCCTTTTGACGTTCCACTAGCTACGGGAGCCGGTCCCTTAGTCGACAGAACTAATAATTCTGACAGAAGCTTATCTCTGCTCTTAACTCGGTGGCTTAACAGTCTCTTCAACAACCCAAGTTAATTACAGGGCTGAAGCGCCAGGCGGCCGCCTCTGGTATAATATGAGAGTCAACACATTCCACAATCTGTCACATCTCAATTTACGTACCTTGATAACCTGGTTACACAGGACAGAAACGCGCCAATAGACGTTTTGGACATGTCTTGGGCTGTGCAAAGTAAACCGTTTGCAGCCAAGTCGCGGAAGCTTTTCCTCCATCTTATAACACTGTTTCTAAATCCGGTTTGGATCCGAGGGGGGAGTCTGAGCCTCTTACGCGGAAAGTCCGCATGACCCTTGCATTGACTATCCCGAAAGAAGAAGGGGGCTTGACTTGTGTAACAAGTCGTAAAGAGGGATGAGATGGTGAGATTATGAATCTTGTCAAGGTGAATTCGGAAGGGGAATTGTTTGTTCGCTGCTGTGACAAGTCCGTAGATGTTATCCTTTGTAGCAGGAGTCTTTCCCTTTAGTTTCATGTATAATTGCAAAGAAACGTCCAGACCGGTGTGAATCTAGAACTTCATGGTCAGATGCAGCCCTTATCTGCATTTCAACTGGTGCGCCTCTTCTTGGCGATGACCACTCCGATTCCGAATGGGCCGGATCAGCACGAGGACTTGTCTTGTAGCTGCTACCCTTCCTTGTTGTTAGTTTGGATTCATCATGCCAAACGCTTCTTCGATAAGTAACGGTCGATACAGTTGACATTGTTATGTCTCAGATATGTGACTCTAGAAGCGGCCACCCCGTCAATGATATTGGTATCGAGTATAGAACTTGTGAAGCGTATCACAAATCAGAGGACTCATTACATTCAGCTTTAGGGCTGAGGCTCCATATACCTAGGAAGGTTTATGCAAGGCACAAGATCTGATCTACATTGTGAGATTCGATCAGTTATAAACTTTATGCAGTGAACAGGGATTATTCTGCTTTCATCTTGGTGTTGTGTCGTCATAACTATATCATTGGCCTGTACTTGGTTCTCAGCCTAGAAACTGTTGAGGGTGGCTATTTAGCAGGTATGTTGGAATCAATAATGGAATCTGACATTTCTCTTAGTTTATCAATGCCCTCGTGAACCAAGAGGTCAGTGAACACTGTGGTATCACGTTGCTATTTCACTATCCAAGAGTTCAAGACGACGGAAGTTGGACAGCATGGAACAAAGACTCTTCTATCACTAGTAACATATTACGAAACATTGCTCATGGTTAGATTGACATCAAGGTTCCGTGAACAAATTACTGAGCAAACGTTTGAGGCTGTAATTCCGGCCAATGCAGACTAGTTATGCATTCTCACATATCAAGTCTCAGCTCGGACACTCGCGGATCTACTACCCGGAACCGCCATCAGATTAACAGATCTCATCACGCCTTCATCCACTAGGCAGGTAAGGCTGTGATCTAATGGATATCGCTTTGACTTTAGTCACAATAAATCTGGAGCTAGCAGAATCTATACCAAAATCCATTTTGGGTGGTATTTCAACGGAAACATGGCGCACCAAAAAAAAACATGGCTTAAGGCGTCCAGAGTCACATTTCACCATCGATGAATCAACCGAAACGGGAAGTATGTATGTGATGTGTGTTTCGTGAGCTGAGAGGAGGGGAGTACAGGGTAATGCACGGTCAGTTGACTGAGATGTTCTATTGACTCTGTGCTACAATTTCGACTTAGTGAAAGACCATCAGTTCCATATGAAGTTGAGTATGCGTTATACAGAATATGAGCTGTAGTGGATTGTGACTCACAAGCAAACGTCATTCAATGCTGGACGTGTTTGTGTTAGTCTTGCTGTTCTATGTAAGGAAACAGACACAGTCCTAGCGGACAGGGTGTCCTAGCCGACATAGTTTCAACTCACAGAGCTCATGAGTAATAAGATGAAATGAAATATAATTATCGAAGTATAAGCAGTCAATAAATCTTGAAAAACCATGTGTACTTGTCGTCGAGATGTAGGACTCTGGGTTGCAGAAGTCGTTGCTCAACTATCTGTTGGCAAGTAAGAGACTCGTCTCTCAACCAATCAGAGCCACGCCCGGTTAGCTCAATCGGTAGAGCGTGAGACTCTTACGAGTACGCGATCTCAAGGTTGCGGGTTCGACCCCCGCATCGGGCTGTTCCTATAAAGTACGATTGCAAACAAGCGAGGCACTTCTTTTTTGCATTTCAGACTGACTTGATTTTGAGTTGGTTGGACATCTTTGGGGGCAGAGTCAAGGCACTGTGGGCAATAAATACATTATGGAAAAGAGGGTTGAAATACTTGCGGATTATCCCCCAGTGCTTCTTGTTTTAGACCAACTAACTCGCTTACAGTAGACTAGGTGATCTACAGTTACTCCGTACAGGGTCCTCTTACAGGCCTCCAGCCTGAAAATATTTACATTTCACAGACACTAACTAACCCATGTCGCTGTTGCTGATCCTGTCGGCTGACCAACAAAATGCCGCAGCTGAACATGTCCAACTGCACATCATCAATCAACATTAGGCATCAATCTTACAGATGATAGCCATTTATGTCTCGCCCATCATGTGATTCAGCCCAGCGGCAGGCAACGGCAACACAGCCCATCCTTGCTTTGTTCCAGTGGATCACCAGACTGTGCCATGCCTGTAATACCCTCCAACAACGTCATGCCGTCCTATCCTCCCGCCGCTACGAATCTTTAGCTCCAAACCAGTTTATCAGTTAAATACTGGTCGCCACGTTCCTGGTGCCTGGGCATTCACTTTCGAGGACCCTGAATTATAGTGTAACTTCTTTTTTTTTTTTTTTTTTTTTTGGGTCAAAATGCCAAAGAGAACATCCTCGACAAAGACAAGACCTGCTCCGGTTAGGAGACCTTCTGCTACCTCCCATGGACCACCTCCACCCTCTAATCCAGGACCCTTGAGGCCTCCTTTGAATCCGACAACTTCAGGCCAAAGAGCGAGATCTCATGAAACTGAGAGTCGACGACCACGATATCCTCCTTTGTCCGGAAGTCCAAGACACTCATACTATGATCGACCAGCACCACCAAAAAGAAGAGACTCGGGATGGAGATCTGTATCTCCTCGTTCTCGGGCTCCTCCCCCTCCTCCACCTCCAGAACGTATCCTCAGACGTCGCGTGACAAGAGACTCAGATTGGATGTCAGAGGATGAGAGTAGGCCAACGTCGCGTCGAAGAACTCCAAGCCCAAATCGTCGTCAAAGACAAGGTTCTCGACCTCAGGGACATGAAACACCACCATGGCCCAGTTCTCCAAAACCAACCAACGCAAGACCTGCCATGAGATCTTACCCAACCGACAGCTCCCGTCCAGACCCTAGACGACTTCACTCTTATGATGCACCGCCTTCGCCAAAACGTCCACCTGGAGCAGGCAAACGGTCCCCGCCTTCAGGTTATAGACCAGCGCCTCACCTGGCTGCAGAGATGCTTCGAGGAAGGACTAGGTCAAGACCTAACTCACCACTGATTAACCAAGAAACACACCGACCTTCAAATCCCGAGAGACGGCCAAGCCATAACAGTGGTTCTCAGCGTCGTTCTCCCAGGACACATCCTGCCAAAGCAGCGAAACAGAATGAGCCTGCACAAGCAGCGAAACCCGAGGCGCAAAAGAAGGGCTTTGACTTTATGAAACACCTTCCTCAAGCATTCGCTACCTATGCTGGTATAGAAGCTCTGAGTGAACACGCAGACACAGCCAAAGATTGGGCAGACTGGTTCATGAACCTCCGCAAAACACCAGAAGAGATCCACGAGCTTTCAGCAAAGGCAACGACAGCCAGAGACACCATTACTCAAATTCAAAACACGTTGGAAGCACGACCCGATATCATCGACGGAGATGATGCTCGTCCTATGAGAAGGCAGATCGACGAAGCTATCAGGAATTCGACTGTTGCTTTGGACAAGATGACAAAGTTACTTCAAGAGATCAGCAGTGATGGTCTTGAGGGTACCAAGTTTGCAAGTCTCGAAGAGTTTTATAACTCGTACAAGTACAAGGATGAGTGGGAGGAAAAGATCAAGTCTGCTGATGCCGATCTTGAGAAGGAACTAGCAGCTTTAAGCAAGCTCATGGTCAACATTTACTCGTAAGTCAAGACCACCTTTTCATGTATCAGTACTGACACGTTTTAGACGCGCTCTTATGAAACCTCCGCCACCAGGTTTTGAGAACCCGGTACCGCCGCCAGCTCCTGGACAAACTTCCGACTCACCTGATGCAAGGCGTCCAAGCGCTGCAGGTCGTGGATCGAGGGTTGCTTCGCCAATCTTGGAGCCTCCCCCAGTAGGACAACATCGGAGATCTATAGAGGTTGACGATGATGAGCCGAAACCCACTGAAAGTACTAATGGTGTGAATAACGGAGTTGTGCCAGATATACAAGTCAAAAACGAGTCAGAAGTAACCAAGGGTGTCAGAGAGGAAGGAAAGACATCTGATGGTGGAAAGACGGAAGTTGAAGAAACTAATGATGTTCCGTCGACAGAACCCAAAGGAGTCAAGCTCAAAGCCGACGATGGTCCTCTCAAGCCTGATAATAATCCAGACGACATATTACCAGCAGCAGCTAAAGATCCAGAACTTTCAAAGGGTCAAGACTTACCTAAGAAGGAAGAACCTACTGGTATAAAACCAGCTCAACCAACACCAATAGTAGTCCAGCCATCCAAGCCTCCATCTCCAACCAAGACTCCTGAAGACACCCTACTCGACGCAGCCTGGAACGGCGATATCCAAGCCTGCAGCGAAGCTCTCCGTCACACATCCCCCTCAATCCACGACTCCAGAGGTCTAACACCCCTCCATCTCGCCGCCGAACGCGACCACCTCGCCATAGCAATGCTCCTCCTCGACAGCGGCGCCTCCGCCTCTTCCCGCACCAAAGACGGCCGTACCCCTCTCCATCTTGCATCTCGCTACGGCTCTTCAGCCATAGTAGAATATCTACTGGACGACGCCCACGCTGATCCGAACGCTAAGACTGTTGATGGCCGAACACCGCTGCACTACGCTGCGAGTGCGGCAGCAGATGGGGACGAGGAGAAGAGGGAGAGTGTGAGATTGTTGAGAGATTATAAAGCGGATCCGACGGTTAAGGATGCGAAGGGGAGAACGGCGAGGGATGTTGCGCAGAAGAGAGATTATTGGGATGTTTCGGCGACGTTGAGAAGGGCGGAGAAGAAGTGGGAGGAGGAGCATCATCAGAATTGGTTTCAGAGACATGGACTTAAGCGGTGAGATGCATAAGATAGAGTTGAGAGATATGATTCGATTGCATGTTTGAGATATAGACAGCTGTTACAACTTGTGCATTTGCCTATATCTTGTGTACACTTAGAGCGTTCATTTACACAATATAGAAGCATATATCGGCTGAATGGATTACTATAGGTGATTGGGAACCCGTGAATTTCTATCAGTGTTCATTCGTATATTAGCCTAGATAACAGAGTTACCGAAGTCATGTTAAGGTCAAAGCTGAAATCAAATATTAGATTTAGCAAAGATCGTTCGCCTTATTCTCATTAATAACAATTGCTTTGACTTTGACTATCAAAAATGAGGCCTTCTGTTAGGCCTTCCATTCTCCCATGCGGATGAAAGGAAGGGCACGTGTATTGACCCCACCAACAACTCACCTCACATTTACCCCTCCTATCCCAACATCTCATCTCATACCAGCACCATCTTTATTCTTCATCTTATCAATTCAACCATTCAAAATGGCTTCAAATCCCAGCAACGTGACAGAGTTCTCATACGTCACTCTCAAACAAGGCATAAACGTCTTTGACGATTCCCCCGAAGCCAAAACGTACCAAGATATCATCGACACGGTACTAAGACAACCAGGTGCACGAAAAGTGTATACCAGTCTCGAGATTGAAAATCCTTCCAGGCTATGGTTGTTTATGGACTGGGATAAACTGGAGGATCATAAGAATTACCCCAAGACCCCGTGAGTATGATAAATGATGTAAAATGTGCTGTGCTGACTTTAAAAGTGAACATGCTCGTGTTATAGAATCTCTCAAACCACTGGCTGATTTGGAAAAGTCTATGAACAGACATGTTGTTGTTAACCCCTTTCCTCCAGAAGATGTCCTCGACAAGGCTAGTTCTCCCGTAACAGAAGTCCTCGTCGCATTCTTCCCCTCAGACTACTCCCCCTCAGCTCGCGCCGCAGCAACTCATCGTCTGGACAAATTCACCGCCCAAGCTCTCAAGACATCACCAGACTGGCGCGGCATCAGCTACGGGTGGAGCGTAGAGAACGACGTACCGATCCGTGGAGATGAGAGCAATTCAGGTGTGATGCTTACTGCGTTTATCGGATGGCCAAGTGTCGAGGCTCATATGAAGTTTCGTGAGACAGAGCCGTTCAAGAAGAATGTTGGCCTTGTGACGGGGATTGAGGGGATGCTCAAGTTGGACCTTTTTCATGTTAGTTGTGTGACTCACGAGGCTGAAGGATTAAGGGAGAGGGATGCAAAGAATGGACATGGACATGAGCATGCTTGTGGTTCTGGTGGCTGTTGTTGAGCTGTATCTTGGTAGTCTGAGATGATTATGGGCAAGGCAAGCTGATACTCGGTATTTACCGTTGGTGATAGATCCATAGCATCGGATATCTTTAACCGGTAACCTTTTGGTTTTCAGTATACAACTCATGTTTACTGGCTAGTCATACCTTTTCAGTTACAAAAGAGAGACATACTTCATATCAGTAACCCCAGAAGCTCAACCTCAACAACTCATCTATATCTAATGTTATATAGGTAGCCGTTTAAACCTAGTTCCGTATTCTTAACCAATTGCTAAAGGTAAACTCAAAAATACAGGGGTCCTTCGTTAGCGCCCCTGAATCTAGATCTAGAGCTTTGACAAGCCATTACATTACAACAGAGTGACGTCGCAATGATTTACACGCTGTAAATACTCCGATAGGTGATTTAGAAAAGCCATTAAATACGCCCTAATTTCGCAACCCGGGTCCGATATCTTCAACTTGGTGATGCTACATATATCACGGAGTATCTAAACCCGAGTCATAACCGGAATTACTTACCCAGTCATATTACCGTTTATAGTAAAGTGCCTCAGCTCCTGTCAAAAAGTAGCCTAAGAAACAGTTCCAACGAATCAGATCCTAGTCCGGAAAATCTCAACCTGTCTCCTCTGGCCGGATCCGATCCTCAGGGAGGCTTGTCAACTCCACGATCGAGTTATCGTAACGTATCTTTCTTTTAGCGGCCGCTCCCCTTGCACGCACTTGCAACACGAAACATAGCCAAACCCCAGTTCTCATCGCTCTTGGTATAGCACACAGGTACACTACCGTACAAGCTTGTGCTACGCTACCTGACGTCCCATCATCGGTACCTCCTTTGTACCCCCAGTAAACAAACCTACCGGCGCGTCCAGGGGGGCTCAATAGGTATTGGCCCTTGGACGGGCTGATCTGATCATATAACGTCACTTCAGCCATGAGTCCTCAGTCTCAGTCTCAGTACCAAACCATCCTTCCCGCACCCGACACCTCGGGAGGCCCTGGCGGTCAAGACCCAGATAAACGGGTTGGTAAGCGGAGACGTGCCAACAGGCCCAACGCCTGTGAGAACTGCCGTGTCAAAAAAGCCCGTGTAAGTTTTCTCTTGATGTACTACCTACTACCTGCCCTTCTCTTTATCTGACCCCACCGCCTCTGTGCTTGCAGTGCGACGGAAAAAGACCCAGCTGTTCAAAGTGTGAGAGATGGGGCACCACCTGTGTCTACAGCGTCGACCATGTGTTCAACGTAGAAAGGGAGCTCAAGGAGCACCGTGATGTTCTCGAGCTGTTGCTCTCCCTGCCTGAAGACCAAGCCCTCGCTGCGCATCGCCAGTTGAGAGGCGCGAGCAATCTGGCTGATGTCTTGTCTTCGCTCCAGGGCAGTATGCATGGGAGGCACCAGCCTTCTATTATAAGGACTGCCCAGGCCATATCCCCGCCCACATCATCAAGTCTCGAGTTTGAGCTGACGGTGCGGCATCCCATGGCGTATCCCACCCTGTTTCCCTTGGACCTTGCCTCTTTGAGCGCCGATCCCCGGTTGAGACCTGTTCAGAGATCGTCCCAGGGTCAGGGCCAGGTTCTTTTACTTGAAGGCTCATCTCCGTCTGACACCACGTCACCTTCGACATCATCTAGTAATAGCCATGCTACACCCAGCAATAGTCATGCTACACCCAGCACCCAGTCGTTTAAGCAAGAAGAAGAGTCTGTGGGACCCCATCGCGACACATACTGTGACGACAGACTACACAGATTGCGAATCGGATACTGGACCGGCGTATCCATCCAAGACCAAGTCGCTGCCAGTGCTATTTCTCATTACCTCCAAAGCAATCACACCATTTTCGGCTTCTTCGACCCCAACCTTTTCATACACGATCTCGTCGAGCATCGCCATGACTACTGCTCCTCATTTCTAGTGAATGCCCTTCTGGCCCACGCCTGTGTAAGTTGCCACCCACTCTGGCCACGTCGAACCGCTAAACTGACGTTTGATCCACCTACAGCAAGCTTACTCGGTAGTTGACGAAACAGTCGGCGCACTGAGTCAAGATTTTGTAAGAGATGCTGGTGTTTTGTGGCGCGCTGAGAGATCGACCGACTCGCTTGTCAATGTAGCTGCGATTCTCATGCTGAGCGTTAGTTGCCATCTGCAGAGATCAGACTTTGATAGTCAAGATCTTCTCGATGATGGGCGCTTCATGGCAGAGCGCATGAAGCTCTTTGGTGTGCGGCATACACCTGAAAATGCAGCGTCGTTTGAAGCCATGGAGCCTGATGCGAAGCGTGCAACAGCCCACACAGCCTGGGGCGCCTACAGCTACCTCACGTAAGTTACTTGTTTCCATACTCTACTCCAGTGCTAAACCTCACTCAGACTCAACTCGTTCTGGGTCCCAACAAGACCCATCACGTTCCCGCCCATGTTTCCCGTTCCTGGTAGAAACGACCAAGATATGTTAGATGAAAGGTTAGCAGTTCACTGGCCTCGACACTTCATACCTGACTATACAGGCAAAACGTTTCAAGCGCTATGTGAGCTGTGGACCATCATGCAAGAGGTTGTGGCTGTTTACTTTGCGCAGCACGGTGGGGCCATGAGGATTCCTCTGGCTTTTGTCGAGGCAAAGTATCAAAAGATCTTGTCTTTTACTGACTCTCTGCCGCCAGAGATGACATCTATTAACCCAAGTCAGATGTCTGACCATGTGCTGGCGTTCAAGTAAGCATTTATATTTCTATCATTTGCTTATCCCTAACATTTGAATAGCATTCTGGTGCATGTGGCCATCACAAACATATTCCATCCTTTTATCATGGATCCCAATAATGAGAAACTCGACCCAGCTTCTCTCGAGTCTCCCAAAGCTGTTTTACGCGCCTCGATAAATCAGCTTCAACGACTCATCCTCATCAGTCGTCTTCACCACCCACACGCACACGCTCTCAGTGTTCTAAGCTCAGCAGTGGTGCACGTCAGCAATACGATAATCCGCGACGCAGCGCTTCAAAACCAAACTATACAGCCTAATTTTATCATCACTGACCAAGACGATCAGAACAACACTGACCAAAATGCCAACTGGTATTTTTACTTTTTGGTATGTCTCGCAGCATGTCAAGATTTGGGCGCTTGTTTTCCGGTTTTTGAGCCAGTTGGAAAGGGGATACTGGCCATGGCTTTGCGTGATGGTAGCATGTCAGCCGTCGAGGCAAACAGGCTCATGCGTGCTCTAGAAGGACAACGACCAAAGCCGGAAAAGAAGGAAGAGACGTTTGGGAGTTTTGTGCTGGATTTCGATCTAGAGGTTAATAAACAGGGCGGCGGACAGGTAAAAGATTTGGCTGCACAGTTTGAGGAGTTTAGTATGCACAGTGAGTTTACAGAGGGAGGAGATTTTGTGGTTGATTAAGCTAATGATATACGAATTAGATGGGATGGGATGAGTAACTTTTAATGAAACAAGAAATATGCATGAATTGATATTATAGTAACTGAAGGAAGTATTGTATTGTTTATATGACTGTATGATACGCTACTGGTGGACTTTCTGTATGTGACATTCTAAAAGGGTTTAACTAGCAATCTGATATGAAGCCATTGCCGTTTTATGATACCTACTACTGAACGTTATTCTTGTTGTTCAACTGCCGGCAAGGCTTATCATGAAACTGAACCCTGATGCCACATTTACGTTGTACTTTAGATAACCCTCATCGGTCACTTACCCCTTCACGATATTAACAGGATTCCTATGAGTAAGTTTAAGCATTAATTAAACAGAATTATTCTTTATTAATTCCTATTTGAATAATAAACTTCAATTACTCGCATTAAGTCCCACGTGTTTATAGTGGATCTTACCCTGGATCTTTAATCTTCCTCCCGTATGCACACCAACCCGGATTCGGCATCTCATCCATGGATTCCAACACGAAACCAGGGGTTCAATTCAATTCCCAATCTAATCCAAACCCGGATACTTCGCCTCGTCTCGCCTCGCTTCGTTTCACCTCCACGACCACCTTCTTCAAAGACGATCGATATTAATGACGATTTCATAGAGAGATCTGTTTAGCCGAAAAAAGCAAAAAGACGAGACCCAAAACAAAACATTCCTGAAGGAAACAATCTGGGGGCGCACAACGCCTAGACTACAGAAACGACACAACAAATCCAGCCCAGCCCAGGACATCTACGACGCTGCAATCCTCTCAACCTCCACTGCCGATCACACACTCCCCCGACCCCTCCCTCTCTCAGCCTCCTGAACCCACGGCCGCACACCTCGAGCCGTATAGCTAATCTCCTCTCCTCTCCTCTTCTTCGCAATGGCGCCCAAACAACCAAACTCAAACGGCGCGCCAATCTTCTCAACATCCATCTTCTCCTCCAACTCCTCCTCCTCCCGTCCCACCACCCGCGAAGGCTCCCTCGATCCTCTCAACACAAACATCCTCCCCAAAGACCGCAAGGCTTCCTTCTCGCGCAAAGCCTCCCTCGGTAGCCGTCGCGGAAGCTCTCTCGGAACAAACGCCTACGTGACGGATGCTGCCGCGCCGCCAGCTCTGCCTGACTACGCACTCTCTGCTGCTGCAAAGGTTGCGCCGCGACCGTCCGACAGCGAAGCAACGGCTACGCCTATAGATCTACAGAACCAGATGTTGAGTCGGAGCGCGACGGGGTCGACGACCCTCCATGGGGGGGTACCGAGTACGCCGTTGGGCTTTATGCCAAATGGCGCTGTTGGAACGTCGGGAATGTGGCAGCAGAATGAAGCGAGTATTATGTACCACCACATTACAGAGCTTGCCAACAAGCGCATAGCAACGCTCGGGTATCTACGGAAAGCGTATGTGCAGAATCGACATGTCAAACTCCTGTGTCGAAGCTAATATTATAACAGCCACGAAGGCCGTATATACTGGTTCAAGACATATCTCTTCGACAGGACCGACCTCAGCCGCATGCCCTCCCTCGACGCTCGAAAGCTCGGCCGAAAAGCAACAAACCACCTCCTCCTCGGCCTCTCCCTCCCCACAATCGTCGACCTCTACTCCTCCACATCGATCGAATTCCTCCGAAGCTTAAACTCCCTTCTCTCCGAGTTCGATTCCTTCCAGCAACTCCACGGCGAGTCATCCACCGCTGCATCCCTCACCCGCGCCCGTCTGCCCAGCATGTTTCGTCGGCCGGGCGGTAAATCGCGCCGCTCGACTTCAGCAGCTGACATGCACCCCCTGGTCGACGAGATGGCTCCCATGCCATCTGCCGGGGGGCCTGCACCGTCTGTGATGAACTTTGCAGCTTCCGAAACGGATCTTCTCCCTGGCGAGGAGTACACATATCTGCTGACGCCATCTTTGCCGTTCGATCCCGATTACTTTGAGACATTTGCGACGCTCTGCGATGTTTTGATCGATTGCTACACGAGATTTCTCGCCCTGGTACCTTCACCGAAAGATTGTTCAGCGCCCGTCGCCGAGCTGTTTACGAAAGCGGATTCCCGAGTACGCAAGATTATAGTCCAAGGACTGGTCCGAGATTTCGAAGAGCAGAGCCGAAGCCACGTCAAGACCGAGGTTGCCACGATTGGAAAGGTCGTTCTGGGAGGTTTAATGTGAGAGATATATGAGGAACTTACGAATGCTTTATTAATGCGACGCGCAAGACATTAACGACACTTTTCGCCGTTTGGCCTTGACATACTGGCGGGCATCAATTGGAATGGAAACATTGGTATGAAGGATGGCGCATTTGGGAGGATATCGTGTTTTTTGTACCGATGCCATCTTATTTAGCATGATATCCCTTTTGGCAAATCTATCTTACAGCGGGTTCTGTACGTCATAATATACAAGTTATGCTATGCCACAATTGCACAGCTCTATTTCTTTCCCTTGGTCTTGTCCTTCTCTTTTGCGTCTTCTTCCGCAACGAGGACTTCAATGTCCTTGCTAACCAACCAATCCTTTGCGCCATCCATGATTTTATCCAGCTTCTCACCACCTTCAAGTACATTCGGCAAGCCGTGCACGTCAATACCGGCGCGATGGTCGGTGCATCGGTCCTGGTTGTAGTTGTAGGTCCGGATCTTGTCACCACGAGTAATCTGCGTTTTAGACAGAACGCTGTTCCTCAACTGCGACGCCTCTTGTTCACGCTGCTCTCTTCTCTGGTCTGCAATTCGGGATCGCATAAGTTTCCACGCTTCTTCTCTATTGCGCTGCTGCGATCTATGATCCTGCATCGAAACCGTCGTTCCGGTGGGTAAATGTGTCATGCGAATGGCTGACTCGGTCTTGTTGACGTGCTGTCCTCCTGCGCCGCGCGCTCTCATCGTCTCGATCTTGAGCTCTTGCGGGTTCACATAAAAGTCGCTCTCGGGGTCTTCGAAATCGATGCTCGTGGCGCTGTTTTCGGGGAACGAGGGGAGGACCCAGACTGCGACGGCGGATGTGTGGACGCGGCCTTTTGTTTCGGTGCTGGGAATGCGTTGCACGCGGTGCATGCCGGCTTCGCCGCGGAATATGTCAAAGGCGCCTTGGTCGTGGACTTCGAGAATGGCTTCCTGGAGGGGGTTTTCGCCAGCGGAAGACGACGAATCGCCTGCGCCGTCTGCGAATTCGTATTTGACGACTGTATGTCTGTATCCTCTGCGCATGCAAAGACCTTTATACATTTTAAACAGGGTATCCATAAAGAATCTCCCCTCAAGACCACCGGGCCCCGGTCTGAACTCGAGCATGCATGGGAAATCGGCGAAAGGATGACGGGGCGTCAAGCTAGCGGAGAGTTTACGGGCGAGGGCCTCGAGCTGGCCCGTCTCGGAGGAGAGTTCGTCTCTAGCTATAGCGGCGAGGTCTTGATCCAGACTTGCATCATCGAGCATCTGCGTTAGCTCTTTGACGGAAGATTGTGACTTTTCCAACGCTTTCAGGGCTTCTGCAACGCGGGAGAGTTCGCCGACGCGCTTGGCGGTGGTGGAGTCGAAGGAGGAGTTGAGGTTCTTTTGGAGGGCATCGTGTTCGGTTGTTAGGGATTGGGCGCGTTGGAGGAGGGCTGGAGCGAGGAGGGGTGATGCATCTGGAGTCGTTAGCTGGGATGGTAGAGAGGGGTAGAGGGAGGTAGGTGTACCATTGGTGGCGAAGCGGATGAATTGACGTATGTGAGGACGTGATAATGCTCTTGTGCAGGATCGACATATCCATGGTGTTGGGGACATGCTTGGAAGAGTGGTTGTGTTGAGTTTGGGCAGTTTTGGTGGTGATGATTTTTTAGTGGTTATCATGTCAGGGTCCTGTCTAACGTGCAATTGGTGGAGCAGCACAATACTACAGCCAGCACCAAGTATTGTATGTCTGGGTATATAAAATAAATAATTATTTACTACTCATCTATTCTATCTATTCAATTCTATTCTGCCAAATTTTGTCTAGCCACTGCCCTTTTAGCAGCATACAACAAACACATTCCCAACATCATACTACTCCCACCCCAAATCTGCGCCGCCAAATAATTCCCATCCGTCACCTGCATCAACTTTCCAGCCAAAGGCGACCCCGTCAAAGCCGCCAAACTAATAATCGTAAAAATCATTCCAATTCTCGTCCCAGCTTTAGATAAATCCGATGTCAAACTCGCACAGCACGAGGGGAAAAGACTCTGGATTGCGGCGCCAAAGTAGCCGAATATACTCACCCAGACGAAACTACCTGTGAGCGTGGTTACTTGCGACCACATGTATAGACATAATGCGGCGGAAAAGATGGTTGGGATAAAGACGTTAATTGCTCCAAATAAGCGATCGGCGAGAAAGGCTGATATCATTCGGCCTGGTATTCCGACTGCGTTTATGGCGATGAGCATGAGGAATGAGTCTGAGGCTGAACCGCCGAGTTTGTCTGTTGCATATTGACGAGCCTGAGTATTCGTTAATATCTGTCTCTGACCATTCGAGATATTGACACTTACATAGTTGTATGAGATCCAAGTCGGCCACAGAGTAAAAAACATGGCCACCGCAAATAACACGTATGAAGGTTCTTTAAACGCCGCCCACTCAACAAGCGGTCCAGCCTTTCTCGCTTTAAGTCTCGTCCTGGCAAGCAGCAGAACTATCGAAGATACCACAATCACTACCAATCCCATAACACGCACCGTCCACCGAAAGCCAATCTTGGGAAGAAGCTGCTGCGCAATCAGAGGAAACACCATTCCGCCCGTAGCAGCACCACACGCCGCAGCGGAGATTGCAATTGTCTTTTTGCGAGTAAAGTACGTAGACATGTTTACTATCGTCGGCGCAAAGAGGATGCCGTTTCCTAAACCTTGACATATTCCCTGCGCGAGAAGAACTTGCCAGTACGCTGAGGCGATGCTGGTCATGAAGATACCGAGTATTTGCAGGAAGAGGCCTGCTACTAAAGCGGTGCGGTAATAGCCTGCGTCAAAGGCGCGACCGGAGAATGTACCGATGAAGAAAATGAGGCAGACTTGGAGACTTCCGATCCATGAGACTGTCGAGGGTGGAAGGGAGAATTCGGATTCGTAGTGTGGTTGGAAGATGCCGAAGCTGATAAAGTAGCCCCATGAGTTGAACATGACGAGATGACCTGTTACTACCTGTAACCAAGCTTGTAAACCACCATCCGGGGGTTCTTCAATGGTGTCGCAACATTGATCTTGCTCATCGTTGGTTTGGCTTTGTGTCGAAGCGGCGTCGTCTCTAGTCTTTTCATCCTGGGATTCTTTGTCGCGTAGAGTGGCGGAAACCCTATCTGATGTATCAGCCATTTTGACTGTAGACGATACAATTGAGCATACTAATTATGAGAGCATCAGAGACAAAAATAAAGGGTTTATAGAGGTTTATGTACAGGACTAGTTTGGATCTACAGAGTCTGGGGTTAAGACGGGGTTGAACCTCCGATGTGCGGCATCGGCGTCGGCTAGATCGGCCATTGGGTCGGCATGATTGAGGGGGTTGCTGAGATTTGCAGATCAATTAATGTTTATCTGGATGCACTGATCAATCAGATATAGCTTATTTATGATGTGGGTTTGCATTGCTAAAGGAAATGGCAGCTTGTTGGCGCTGACACAAGTCCGTTTGACATCATCTCACCAACGTCAACTCAAGGCGATGCACATGGACTGGTTAACAACAGCTTCACCACCAGTACACTAACTTCTCTTTTGAGCGATCTACAGTACTTCGAGTGACTACGACAAGGCTGCTTAGCAATCCACATGAGGCGTCCTCCAACCTCAAGCATCATCTCCATCCCCAACTTCAAACGGCAATGTCGGTTATATCGGATGCATCACCAACATCGGCTACTGAGGAAATATCGGAAACAAAGGCTCACAGAGTCTTCAATTACAAAGAGTCATCAATTACAGCGAGTCACTCAATTCGTCTCAATAAATTCCATTAAACATGCTCTAAACAATAACGCGTGACTCATGAAAGGACGTAATATCCAAGCAAGCACCCATTTTGTATTCTATTACGGCGGCTCTAAGTACAATTCCTCCACTCTATAACAATCTCCAAACCATTGTCCAAAACATCAAAGATAAGAAAGGTAAAGTTAAAAAAAGAAGAGAAGAGAAGTAAAAGGTCAGACAGAAAGAGCGTGAGCCCTTGGGTTACTTATGCCGTCTTCTTCTTGTTCTTGTTCTTGGGCATGCGGATAAGCCAGTAAAGGAACAGTGCGCCAACAATGTTGACGACAATGTACACCATTCCGATACCAAAGTTTCTCCAGCGGTCGTCGTAGCTGGCGCTGAGAGCCTTGAGGTAAACGTTGGTGGACTTGATAGTGCAGAACTTGCAGTCCGAGGTAGCATCGGGGTTGGTCAAGTAACCACCAGCTGCCTTGATGTATGACTCAAGATAATCTCCACAGGTACCGTTGGGGGGATTAAACGTGGTCAACTCATTCGCCGCGCACTTCACCTCTGCATTCGCAATACCAGTCGACAGAATAGCCGACACGAGATAGGTGAACGGCGAAACACGGTACATCCAGATCCAGAAGCCGGGCATCTTGTCAGGCGCCGCCAAAACACCACAGAAGAAGAGGGACATCATGAAGATGAGGTTGGCCAAGTTACCACCTGCCTCAGCTGTGTCGGTGATGGCGATGGCGGCGTGGGCAAAGGTACACGTGAAGATGAGGAATTGCCAGATGAGCAGCCACATAAGACCACCGCGTTCGGCTGTCTGACCGGCGAACTCGGCGTTCTTGTTGAAGCCGACAGGGTAGTAGATGCAGACAAACAAAAAGACCGACATGAGGGTGTTCCAAGGGATCTCGACTATGATCTGCGATAGCATAAACACCTTCCAGCTGTACGTCTTGGATGGTCGTTCGCGGACTTCGTAGAGGGATCGTTGGGTAACAAAGTGAGGCATCTGTGCAAGCTTGTTAGTTGATCGCTCATCATTGAGAGATTAGAGTAAAGACTTGCCTGCATCTGAACCAATTGACCAAAGACAGTCAACATCTGGAAAATAGCAAACATTTGATTCTGCAAACCTCGAAGACTCAACGGAGCATTGAGGAACACAAGACCGAGAAACAATCCAACCTGGATACACAGAGCAGCCTTGGAGTAAATGTACGAGGGGGTGCGCCAGTACTGCTCAAAGACACGTTTAGTTGCGATGAGAAGCTGCTCTCCAAAGGGCGCAGCAAACTCGCGGTACGACTCAGGATCACTCTTCTCATCAACACCATTAGCACTACCCTCGGCCTTGAGACGCTGAAGCTCAATCTGGACAGCTTGGTACTCGGAGCTGTCTCGCCACGTCTGATGCCAGTCGATGTCGGTATGGGAACCAGGTGCTGCGCCAATAACCTCAAGCATCCACTCAGCAGGGTTCTCGCCATTGGGACATTCCTCAGAGCCGTGCTTGACGAAATAGTTGGTCAGGGTTTCAGAGTTCTTGCCGATGTCACCAAAGTAGATTGTGCGTCCGCCCTTGGCGAGGAACAAGAGACGATCGAAGCGTTGGAAGAGCATGGCTGACGGTTGATGGATGGTGCACAGAATAGATTGACCTGCCTTGGACAGCTTCTCAAGAAGATCAAGGATAGCCCAGGATGTCTGCGAGTCAAGACCGGAAGTAGGTTCGTCGACGAAGAGGAGTAGAGGTGGTTTGGCAGCGAGCTCAACACCGATTGTCAGACGCTTGCGCTGTTCAACATTGAGACCCTCGCCGAGGACACCGACGACTGCATCTGCGTACTCTTGCATGTCCAACAGTTTGATAACTTCATCAACGTAGGCGATCTTCTCATCGCGTGGTGTGGAGGCGGGTTGACGAAGAAGAGCGCTGAAAGTCAAAGCCTCGCGAACGGTACTGGTTTCCAAGTGAAGATCCTGCTGCTGCACGTAGCCTGTTCGACGCTGGAACGAGTCATCGCGGATCTTGCCGTCGACAAGCATTTCACCAGTGATGACACCCATAGAGATACGATCAGCGAGGCAGTCGAGAAGAGTGGTCTTTCCAGCACCTGACACACCCATCAAGGCTGTGAGTGTTCCGGGCTTGACCCAGCCGTCAACGTGGTCGAGAATGCGTCGCGGTTCGCCCTTGATCTTGATGTCGTAGCACACGTCGTTCCAGTGGAAGACACTGGTGGAGCCCTGGATGTTGGCGACTTCGTTGTTGTTCTTCTCGGTCGTAGGGATGGGACGGGATGATGCGGCTTCGGGATCGGACTTGGCTTTGGAGGGCATGTTGCTGCGGCGGAAGACGAGGACTTCACCCTTGGACTTTTTGGCTGAGATATACTCGGTGGCAACGATGTAGACGATATGGTTGAAGATTGTCATGGCAATGAGAATACCCACGTTGCGCCACTTGTGAGCGTGGAAATACTTGTACTCAAGGTTGATGTAGGCGTCGCCATTGACATAGTTCTGACCTGGGACGGCACCGACTGTTGAGCAAGCCCTATTCAGAGAGCCCACGTCTGCGTAACCGGGGACCTGAGCACCCGGGACAAAGGCGGTGCAGGTAAAGTTGCGGCCAGAGAATTCGTTCACCATGAGGGACTCAAAACCGTA
This sequence comes from Fusarium ussurianum, assembly GCA_017656695.1. Taxonomy (NCBI): domain Eukaryota; kingdom Fungi; phylum Ascomycota; class Sordariomycetes; order Hypocreales; family Nectriaceae; genus Fusarium; species Fusarium ussurianum. The sequence continues at coordinate 1,762,862 of JAGDUO010000007.1, forward strand.
GGCGACTGGATCTAGATAGTTGATCCAGCGACACCATCCCAGCATGTAATCCACTGGAACGACGAAGCCTGCAAAGATGACGAGGGCCAGGATGAGAAGCGAAGCTGGAACCATGGCTTGAGACAGGGTACGAGACAACGAGGCACTGTATTTGTTAGTGACGGTTCACAATGTGATAGGTGGGGATGGCTTACATGGATCTGAAGATACCAGACATAGCGAGGACCATGATAAATGAGACGAGGAGGAAGAAAAAGAACGCACCAGCATCTCTGTTCAAATTCGTCATGAAATACAGCGTGACATTGAACAGAATACTGTTTAATATCTTGTAGGGCATATCTACAAGGATGGAAGAGAACGCTTCAGCAGAGGGGTGGTAGAAGGCATAGCGAGCTTGTTTTTCGACGATAGGCCGCTGAGAATACTGGGTCAAGATTTCGAGGGCAGAGGCAAAAGCGTTGGACAGGACAGCCAGGAACAGAGCCGCGCCACGTTTGAAGAAGTCTCCGGTTTCAGGTTTCATGTTGTAAAAGAGTGAAGAGGCGATTAATGCAACGACCGTGTTGGCAATGAGCTGGAAAATGGTTACACCCGGCGAACCAAGCAGACGCCTGAAACCTCGCCATAAGCAGAGCTGGACTTGTTGCATGTACGACAGGGTGAAGGGGGACTTGAGTCGTTGGCCCTTTGCCTGTGCGGAATGCTTGTTCTCGCGGAAGGCGTCGGCGCTAGAACCGTTGAGGGGGTAAAGGCTCTTGTAGCTCTCGATCTCGGCGCGCACAATCTGGTACTGCTGGCTCTCCTTCCAACGGGCGTGGAACTCATCGGGTGTGCGTGGGACCTTGTTCTCCCAGCCAGGACGGACAACGCGTTCAGATGGCGCAGTCATGGACGTAAGGAAATCAGGCGTTGTTTGACGGTCGGGACATTCGAAGCCGAGGTTGATAAAGTAAGCCTTTGCTTCGTCGGCGGGACCAAAGAAGATCTGACGTCCTTCGTAGATGACGAGGGCCTTGTCGAAGAGATCGTACGCTGTCTGGGGTGCTTGGTAGATCGAGACAGCGCAAGTCTGTCCAAAGAGCTCGGATTGCAAACGCAACGTCTTGCAGAACTCGATGGCGTTGGCTGAATCCAAACCACGGGTTGAGTTGTCCCAGCATTGGAAGGGGGCGTTTGAGAGCGTCGCTTCGGCGATGGTAACTCGCTTTCTCTCACCTCCAGATACACCTCGGATGTAGTTGTCGCCGACTTGGGTGTTGATGGTGTGGCTGATGCCATACATGGCCATGACAACGTCGCGCATGTGCTCGCTGTACAGGTTGTGGTCGATACCGGGTGGGAGGTTCTGGGGGCATCGTGCGCGGGCGGCAAAGGTGAGCGTGTCACCTACCGAGAGCATGGGAAAGTGGATGTCGACTTCGGCTGTGTAGATGGTCTCACCAGCATGGCTCTTGTGCATCTCCTCGGCAGGGATACCGTTGTAGTTGAAGTAGGTGCTGTCATCAATATAGATACCGTTGGTCTCGCCAGAGATAGACTTGAGGAACGTGGAGCAGCCTGAACCAGGGGGGCCTAGGACGACACACATCTCTCCGGCGTTGATGACACCATCGAAGCCGCGAAGAATGTCAATTCTGCGCTTGTTGGCATTCGGAGAGATCATCTGGTGTACCATGTCGGGCAGTCCGAGCCAGACGTTACCGACGTCCTTCTGATAATCTGTCTCGGCGCCGTATCCAAAGACGTTCATGTCCTGGAAACAAAGACCGCTCTGGCGAAAACCGGAGCCGTTCTCGCCCATCGTCTTGGCCATGGCGCGGGCCCATGCTCTGGCGTTGAAGTTCTCGCTGGAGGGGTTGAGAGGGGAGTTTACGTCGGCGGCGTTGAAGAGGTCGGCGCTGCTGCCGCTGAAGTGATGCGAAGTGTTTGTGTAGTTGCGGGCGAGATCTCTAACGATGGAGTGTCGACGGATCATCTCTTCGGTCTGGGGGCCTTCATCTTCGTCGTCTGAACTCATCTGGTCTCCTGGGGCGGAAGCAGCAGGTTTTTCGGAGTGAGGTTGCTCATTGCCGACAATTGTGTCGTGGCTGCGACTGCTTTGCTCTGAGCGTGTCGAGCTCATGTTTGCCTCGGGGAGGGCCATTATGTTTGCGCTGCAAGACAGATATCTGTCTGCGTTGCTAGTAGTTTGCGTTGTTGTATTAAGTAGATGTGTAATTAATTAATCAAGAACAAAAGAAAGGTTCAAGTAATAAATAGATCAATAGTAATAATGAATGAAAGATGATATGATACAAAAAATACCGCTGCAGGCTGTTGCAGCTTCTTAATACAAAGGTGCCGGATAGATGGTGATCTCCGTCGAACCGAAAGGGGTGTGGGATGCGGGTCACCAACACACGGATTCCGTCGACTTCCCGACCCCGAGTGGATATTGATCGGGTTCAGTAGGCTACCCGAAGTGATAGTCGAGAGATTTGCAGTGGTAAAGAGGATTGAAGCAAATACTCGGGTTTGTCCCGTTACTCGGATTCCCATCTTGCTTCCAAGACCGAGAGACTTGGGACTATCTTATCACGACATTTCTTCTTTTCGCTTCCAAACAAAGCGTTTTATGCAGTCATCATTGATCCAGACCAGAGAGAACGAAAGTAACCATGGCTTCTGATCAGCAACGCCCGCCGCGAGTTCTAGCTTGTGTTTTGTGCCAACAACGCAAGAAGAAGTGCGACCGCAAGAGCCCGTGTTCATTTTGTGTCAAGGTACTTTACTTTACCTACTAGTATAAAGACTACCGTGGAACTAAGTTACTAATCTTCAACAGGCAGGAATACAATGCATCCCAAGTACACCAGCTCCCAAGCGGAGTCGTCGCAAACCTACAAAAGAACTCCTCGCAAGACTTGAGCGGTGCGAAGAACTTCTCAAGAGATGTACCTGTGTACAAAAGTCTTTGATGTATAGCTCTTATGAGCATAGAGATATGGCAAGTCCTACATATACGAGTACAGATGGTAGTAATGGGAGTTCGTCGCCGGAAAGAGAGAAGATGGGGGCATGATGGAAGTGATAATGGATGGGTATGGGTTATATAATTTGGCGTTGGTTGGTTGTTTTTGCTGTATTTGTTACAAAGAGGACGGGTATAATCGAAGAGCAAGCATGGTAGACCTCGAGATGATGGTCTGATAGTTGGGAATACCAGCATTGACATCAATCTCGCCGTCTTGGACTTGCAAGGTCAATAGAAAAAATAATGCAAAACCCTGGATGATCTTAAAACAAGTGTCAAGCCAAAGTCGTGTAAAACAAGGGAGCCTCACAAGACATGTCGTTGCAAAAAGCCGGGGGCATCAGAGGTCTTCGGTAAATTTAGGGTCCCAGCCAACGTCGGCAGTGGAGACACGATCCCCTGAACTGGTTAGAGGATGTACCTAGGGCAACCAATCACATATCGACGGGTTTCTTAAATGGTCCGTTGTACAGCATATCTATTTCTCCTGATTTGCACTGTCGTATTGGCCACACGCGTCTTGTTTTACAGGCTTGTGCATAAAGGAGAGGGGAGGGAATTAATTATTTCTCATTACGATTGAGAACCAACAGTTGAACATCATTGTCAAGGCTGGCTATCAAACAAAAACATCTCTATCGGAGTCCGTCAAGGCCCCGCCCGGCCCCGTCTCTAGAGTGTCTCCACATTTCCCGGATCCGACCCGAAGGACTATTCTCTTTGACAAAGTCATGACGTGGAAGGCTTTTCAATTAGTCAAACATTGGACTTGACATCACTTTCTTGTCCAAGCTTTTTCTAGGCGCATAGATCTAACGTTATCTTTGAGATTACAAGACCACAAACGGCACGGAACCAAGTACCGGGATCGCTGTCTGTAGGGTATCGGTGCAGTGCAACAATCCGAGATGCAGATCCATGTCGTGGACCGGCATATGAATGGTCTAAGCTGATGATCCGGAATGTAAACTGAGTCTAGGGTAGATCTTGGGATTATTTTGACCTTTTTGTGTTCTAGAAGTGATAGCATGTAATGCTCAGACAATCATTCTTTCTTCTTCGTACAAAAACTTCTTGTTAGTGACCGTAGCATGAGTCAACACTGTTGGTCAATGCTGAGATTTGGTCCGGCTTCGCAATAAATAAGACCATGATAGGGTGACTTTACAATTGCGTCTCCTGACAATCATTCTCATTTAGTAGCTATAATATAAATAAATAAATCATCAAAGAATGTGTTTTCCTAATGTCAATCCTTCCTTTCCCTTGTTGCTCAAGATCCATCATCACAAAAACTGGTCACAATCTTATCTTCCTTATCTTATCTTACACATCACGTGCCTTTTGAGTCATCGGTGGGCTCAGTTTCACCCCGCCAAAGAATTTGACCCCTCCATCGGTTAGACCACCTGAACCTTGCTAACGATTGAGATCACGTTTTGATCAACGGTCCAACACTACACTACCAAGACGAGATCTTGTTCAAACTCGTTTCTGGTGCCTTTTATACCGCCGTCATGACTTTCGACGCCGAGAAGATCGGCGCTGCCGACTTCAAGAGCCTTGGACCTCTTGTTGCTGAGCTCGACAAGCACCTTACCCTCCGAACCTACCTCAACGGCTACACTCTGAGCGAGGAGGATGGCAAGATCTGGACTGCTCTTCGAACCAACAAGGTTGCCATTGGCCTTGTCCGAAAGGGTGCCTACACCAACATCACCCGATGGTTCAAGCTGATTGAGGAGGCACACCCCGAGTTTAACGAGAAGCTCAACGCTGGAAAGGAGAAGCGCTCTGGAGGTGCCAATTACAACATTGGCCTCTCCAACACTGAGAATGGTGTTGTCACTCGATTCCCTCCCGAGCCCAGGTAAGTTGAATGCCTTCTCATACATAGAATTGGCCTAACTCATGTCTCCAGTGGTTACCTTCACATTGGCCACGCCAAGGCCGCTCTCCTCAACGATTACTTCGCAAAGACCTCCCCCGACGGAAACGGCAAGCTTATCGTTCGATTCGATGACACAAACCCCGCCAAGGAGAAGCAGGAGTTTGAGGATGCTATCCTCCATGATCTTGAGCTGATGGACATCAAGTACCACAAGGTCACCCACTCCAGTGACTACTTCCAGGAGATTTACGACCTGACCGAGAAGATGATCCAAGACGGCAACGCCTACGCCGATGATACCGACCCCGAGGTCCAGAGCGCCGACCGAAAGAACCGTCTTGCCAGCAAGCGACGTGACCGCCCTGCTGAGGAGAGTTTGGCCATGTTCAGAGAGATGAAGGCTGGTACCGACCTGGGACGAAAGCACTGCATTCGCGCACGCATTGCTTTTGACTCGAGCAACGGTTCCATGCGAGACCCCGTCATCTTCCGATTCCCCAACTGGAAGGGAGAAGAGCCCGCCCCCCACCACCGAACAGGCTGGACCTGGAACATCTACGTAAGCACCATTTTGTCTACAATATGTACAACTACTAACATCTTCAGCCCACATACGATCTCGTCGTCCCCATCCTTGACTCCATCGAGGGAGTCACCCACGCCCTCCGAACGACCGAGTATGCCGACCGAAACGAGCAATACCACTGGTTCCTCAAGGCCTTGAACCTCCGACAGGTTCACCTGTGGGATTTCGCCCGCATCAACTTCATCCAAACATTCCTCTCCAAGCGAAAGCTCACAAAGGTTGTTGACACTGGACGTGTCAGTGGTTGGGATGACCCCCGCATGCCTACTGTCCGTGGTATCATCCGCCGTGGTTTGACTGTTCCCGCTCTTCGCGAGTTCATGTTGAAGCAGGGTCCTAGCCGAAACGTCGTCACCATGGATTGGACCACCATCTGGGCCATCAACAAGCGAATGCTCGACCCTGTTGTGCCCCGATACATGGCCATTGAGGAGAAGGATGCTGTTACTGTCACCATCACTGGTGGCCCCGAGAAGTCCTACAAGGAGGACAGGCCCAAGCACGTCAAGAACCCCGACGTCGGTACCAAGCAGGTTACCTTTGGACCCAAGCTCCTTCTCGACCAGGTCGACGTTGCTTCTTTCGATGACAACGAGGAGATCACCCTGATGAGCTGGGGTAATGCCATCGTCCGAGGAATCAACAAGACTGCTTCACCCATCAACGAGCTCAACCTGGAGCTCCACCTTGCCGGTGACTTCAAGACCACCAGCAAGAAGGTTCACTGGCTCGCTGCCGACCCCGAGAACCTCGTCAAGGCTGAGCTCTGGGAGTTTGGTTCGCTCATCACCAAGGATACTCTCGAGAAGGACGACAACCTCGACGACTTCCTCAACGACAACAGCGCCACCCTCACCAACGCGCTCGTTGATGCCAGCATCGCCGAGCTCAAGGAGAACGACTTCCTCCAGCTCGAGCGAAAGGGCTACTACCGTGTGGACAAGGCTCTTGGCCAAGGCCCCGACGGCCGAGCTGTGCTGTTCAAGGTCCCCACAGGTGGCCAGAAGGGTTAGATCATTTTTGGACACGAAAAAGAAATGGAAAGGATGGGCGAGTATTGTGATTTGACGAATTTATGTCTTGCCTACGCTTTAGTCTATGAGGCATGTAGTTTAGCTAAATGAGCTCTTGTGCTTGCGATACAAAAAGAAGTAAAAATTGGACTGCATACATGGCGTGGCTTAATTTGTCTCTTGCTATCTTATCGAACCGCGCAGAGCTATCACCAGGGAGCTACGCCGCATCGCGCAGTGCATTCGGTGGTACAACTCTAAAGACAATACTTTCACCATCTCGCAGTGCATGGATATTCCTCCAGCTTTGCATTTCGCTTATGTCACGTTGCAAGATTTAGCGAGAATGATTCGCCGCTTGATGTCATTTAGATTATCCGAGGTAGTGCTGATGATGTTGATCCTTCTAAATGGAATGCAGAGGTTGCCCGATTGAGTAACTCGCGAGATCCCTGCATTGTGAAGATCGAAGTTGCATCACTAAGAAAGAGTAAGCTGCGGGGGAATTGCTGGTAAGCAAAGGCGAAGCAGTAAAGATGCCTATTTCTACATGGCAATGTAACTATATCATCACTTTTAATTGAAGGCATTATGAACGGGTTGGTCTTATCTATGGGTAGTAGTTGAGATTTTGAGGCAGTACAGTTAGGCTGAGATGATTGTCTCGCCAGCTCATGTCTGTGGCAGAGTTGTTTAATTGCCAAGTTAGCTTACCCTACGGTGAGCAGTAGATCAGCTCCATTTACCTCGCTACGTTCCATTAATGATGACAAAGTCCTTGGCAAGTTTGCTTCTAATGCACATATCAGACTATCACCGTGATGGACAGCTAGTTGGATGCAGGTCTAAGGATACGAGCTGAAGGGATGGATGATGGTACTTTGCATGCAAGGATACAATTGACTCTGTCCATCTTGGACTTGGTAGTCATACGAGAGTACCCGTGGTAACCCCGCCAATGAAAAAGACATTCATTGTATCCGTGACGTTAATTAAACGGTGAGAATAAAACGGAATGTTATACGAGAAAATATGTTGAATGCAGGGAGCAATGTTAGGTCTGTCCCCATTCCCAGAATGCGCTAGAAAGGTTCCATTTTCTATTCTTAGCGACGCTAGACCCCGCTATGCACACTGGGCAGCCTCTGTGCCTTTTTGATGTCAGCCCTTCTGGGCTATTTTCTCTTAAGAGTGCCTTATTTGTGGCGTAGAAAACAATCTACTCAGGTCTGGATCTGGGGAGTTGTCGGTGAAGGAAGGATTTGCTTAATTGAAGCTTATATCTGTGTGTTTGTCTGGCCCCTCGCGTTAATACGCATTGAGGGATAGTGCTGATTGACAACTGTTTGGTTCGCATCTCCACTGCTCTGACGTTGACATAACAAGACAAAAGGATGGACTAGCTCGTCCAGTCCTCCATGGGAATAATTCTTTCTTTGCTTGGCATGACCGTGGTGAATTGCGGGGTGTCCGACTTGGCAATTTAAACCCGGCACCGATAACCCGAAGCAGAGACTAAGTATCCGTAGCTACACGAGCGAGTACACGAGCGATAGTTACCAGTGCTTAAAGGTGAAAATTAATGTTTTATGCATAATTATACTTTTTTTATACGCCACTCCCGCTGCGACATGCAGATGTACCTGATTCATAGCAAAAGATTGAGTGATCGATCGCCTGATTGTGGTGGTGGATGGGGGAATACGAGATCCCCGTCGATCACCTCGTGTTCCTCTTCACCCACGAGGACCGAATGCAGGGAGCTGTTGTGTAGTAACTGGTAGCTTTCCGGTGGGAGCTAGTTCGTAAACTTGCTTGGACTAGGGAGTGGCCGAGGCTGGGCTGTTGTCAGAATAGTGGCATTGTTGCATGACATGGCATAGCTCTCACGTAGCTTGGACTCTTTCGTCATGATTGACTGATGAGTTTAACTGTGCCCACTGTACTCGAGATCTATATAAACAACCACTATTCTCCCTCTATCGTCTCTTTTCATCCTCATCACTCTCACACATCTTCAAGACTCTTCATCCACACTCAAACCACTTACAAACAAACATCTCTCTTCTACACATCCAACATGAAGTTCTCCGCTGCCGTCTTCACCTTCATCGCCGCCGCCGGCGTCTCAGCTGCCCCCGCTGAGGAAAAGGCCGTCAACATGATGGCCGCCGCCCCCCAATGGACCATCCGCGATGCCAAGCGCTACTGCCGCTCCGACGACTCCATCTGCAACTGGAAGTTCGGCATCGACACCGGCAACGGCAAGCCCTACGAGTGCCGCCACGACGTCAAGGGCCCCGGCGCCTCCAAGAAGCGCTCCGCCGGCCCTACCACCTGCGGCGACTTCACCGTCACCTCTGGCTGGAGCGACGTCTTTGGCGCCGACAACGGCTTCACCACTCTTTCTGTCGTGTCCAACTCTAAGCGTCAGATCATCTGGCCTGCTTACACCGACAAGCAGCTCGCTGGTGCCAAGATTGTCAAGCCTGATCAGTCTTATGCTCCTGCTTCGCTCCCTAAATAAGCGGTTTCATGAATGACTACGACATACGATAATGGCTGAACATAGTGAGGGGATTTGAGAAAGGATTGGGGCTTTTAGCTGCATATAATGGGCTACTTGGTACATATTTATTACAATTCATGCCTTTCGGGGCCACGATATTTACATATTTGAGTTGAGCTTGTCCGTGTTAGTTGTGAAGTGATGTGATGCGAGTGTAACATTGGTGCTTTGATCGGCCGAGGTTTCGGTCTTTCGGCCGGGTCGCTTGGCACTCGTCATTTTCATCCAGCCACTATCGGAAGTCGCAAGATGGTTGTGTGGGGGATAATGGTCAATAATGAATGTACTATCGGAGAAGGATTCAGCTTTTGCAGTATACATTGCAAATGACCCCGCCCAAAAGACTGATGGAACGAACATTCTTGCTACCAAGGGACGTAGCCATCGTGCTGCGGACTTGTAATTTGGGTCCCAATAAATGAGAGAATTGGTACTCATTCTTAATTGCCTAGTAGTTGTAGTGAGTGCGATGGCAAATCTCAGCCCGTCAAAGGCTGGATCGCCTAATTGCACCGGCCCATATATTAACTGAGAGTTGCTCCCAGTGTCCCACGACAACCTGACAGGTGCTTCTCAAGTTGACCTGAGAGATGCTCCAGAGCAAACGTGATCTAACCAATTGAATGCCTCATCTGGTTCGAATGCACCTCTCAGCTCAGCTCATAAACTACCCACTTCTTCAGCGATACCCACTTCTTCTGGCGATAGTAGGGCACCTCTCAAGTCAGCTTGAAGAGCAACTGTCAGGTTGTCGCGGGGCACTAGGAGCACATGTCAGTTCATGTGTGAGCCGAATGAGATCCTTATTAAAATATAGTCTCAATAATCTATAAGCTAGTATCGTGTCTTATGTTCAACAATCCCCCATAATAGCCGACTCTGTAGATATGCCGACGTGTTGTCAAGTCAAACATTCTCACAATCTAGGTGAATGGCAACGCAACCTCATCTAGCTCCATTGGAACTTAATTAAACACACGACCAATGAATTGAGAACAAGTCATGAACTCAGCAACCCGTACGATACGTTTCAAGCATGTATCCCTTGCGTTGCTTGGCCGCACTCATGCCCATCGTGTTAGTACTCCATGGACAATCCCGCGTTGCATCGCCCTCACATGACAACCAAGAACGAGCAAATTTAACTTATTGTGATAGTATTCAAGCATTCAATTATAAAATTTGTATAGAATGCCATGTCTGCCAGTGGTCTATCCAAGTCCACATCCAAGTCAGAGATATCTCCCAACCAACTCCATTCTCCCGCACAAAAGAACAATACACGAGCCTCGCCAATCCTTTCGAGGTCAAAATAAAACGCCAACATAGAAAATACCCGCTCAGTCAAAAGCACACATCCAGACAAACGTTCCCAAACCACCCGCAAGAACGAGAAACGTGAGGATTCCAGCTCCCGCACGATCAGCCGTCGTGATAGGCGTGGGCTCAGGGTTATCATGCGAGTCCTTTCCAGCATTAGGATCGCCCTTGGAGATACCACCCGTCTTGTTCGTCGCAGGCGGTTCAGCATCCTCAATTAGCAAACTCGACACAGCTGCTAACACATTCATCTGTTCGCCTGCTCCACTGGTTCCGTCGACGGCTACATCAACAAACTCGCCGCCGCTCCAGTAGAAACCGCACGCGCGACCGGAATCACCACCTGTGCATTGCTTCACGGCTGCTTCGGTGGAGGTCTTGAGGATGGGCAGGATCTTTTTCGCGGTGAAGGGGGCGACTTGGGTTGTTACGGCGAGCCAGCGGTGTACATAGCCCTTGAAGGATAACATGTCGGTGGAGCAGGCGCCCTTGCGGCCTTCGCAGGGGACTTCCCACATGATGTTCTTGGGGAAGAAGTTCTTGAGCGTGGCGTCGAGGAGTTTGGTGATGCGATCTTCCCAGACTGTAGATCCGTTTGTCTGTGGCACTGTCAGCAAATGACCTAGCTGTTAAGTTAGGTGGAAATGTACTCACAAAGTTGTACATGAACGCAGCGCCCTGGATCAGAATAGCTGCGTTGTAAGAGAAGGTGGCCTTGTTGATGTCGGTACAGTTCTTTCCAACGTGTCCACCATCATACACCAACCATCTCTCGTGATCAATGTAGTTGACGCCCCAGAGCCACTCCCACGTCTCCTCAGCGTGCTTAGCATACGTTTCGTTTCCGGTATATCGAGCAAGACGAGCGCCAAGATTAAAAAAGCATCCGTTGGCGATAGCTAAAAACACCATGTTAGTTAAACAATCCTATACCCTGACACCCAATAAAACGCACTGTTCTTGTAATCATATCCAGAGTTTGTAAAAGGAATCTGCCATCGCATTCCACCGTTGCACTCGTCGTCGTGTCGCTCGGGGTTGGCCTGTGTCGTCCAGACGGCCTGCGCCAGGGCGAGCCATTGGGCCTGGTCTTCGGGCGGGTTGGGGAACTTGTTTTCGGCTGCGAGCATGGCTGACATACCCCAGAAGCCTTGATCGTCGTTTCCGAGCGAGGCGCTGTGGTTGCTGGGCATGTAGTCGCGGCCTTCTCCTGTCTGGTGAAGCATACCCTCCATCACCACCTTGTTGTAGCTCGAGTCGCCTGTGAGTTTCCAGTAATCTGTTTTTGGTTAGCCACCTCTTCCTACCAACAGGGTATATGTTGACGCACCGATATATGTTCCCATCATTGCTCCTCCTTCCCACCAGTAGTAGTCGCCCTTGTATTCTGTTGGAGGACCTGGCAAGATACCGGGAATCATGCCTGTTGTGTTTCCGTCATATTGCAACATGAGATCGTAAGCGAGTGTGCGCGCTGATTGTTTGATCTCGTCTGCAACACTGTTAGCATTTTATCCTCGAATTGTCTGTCGTGTGTTTTCTCGCGCACCCTTTGTTCCAATCTTGTAGTACTGTGCCTCGACTGATTGAGCCAAAAGACTCCCCAAAATCGTAGCCTGGGCGATGAAGCCCTTTGAAGAAAACAACATGGCGCCTGAATGAGAGTCGGCCTCTCTATGTGTTTTATAAAAGATGTGTTGTTAATGTGTGATGTCGGTCAATATATCGGAGGAGCTTGTAAAGCGAGCGATAACAAGCGCCCAAGAACCCGTCTAGTGTACGTGTACAACAGGATCAAGAAGCCGAGTCAGAAAAGCGAGTGTTTGAAGTCTATGCAGAAAAAAGAGAATACAAAAGGTTCAAAAAAGAAAGCCCCTTCTAGAAAGTCAAATCATGGATGGGCAGACAAAGGATGATCGGAGAAAGGATGATGGGGGGAGATCAAAGGTGGGACGGGGGGGTTCAAAAAGCGGAGGGAGACGCCGGGGATTCTTTTTCACCAATTCAAAACACGAATGATAATAAAAAAAAACAAGGGGGAAATAACTAGAAGAGGAGCCCATCTTTTTGGTTACGAGCCAAGGATCTGGGCATCGGGGCAGTGCAGCTTGTATCAAACAGCTTCTTGGCGGCTATCAGAGGTAGTACGCAGTAGCCAGAGAGGACAATGAATGGAGAGGAGTAGAGTTGCCAAGACACGCCAAACTGGGATATGGGGACATGGGATCATGGGTTTATTGGTAGGCCAAGGGCTTGGCAGAAGGGAATGCATTGGTACAGAGTAGTCTTTGCGTATTTGATCAAGGCTTTATTGCGCGATGCCTTGATTTGCAGTGCATTAGCTGGGTTGATGCAGCTGATGATGTTGAGATGGTCGAGAGGATTGACCAAAGAATCCCTCTGCATCCGTAGAGTACAGGTGCCCGAGATGAGACTCTTGGACGAGACTCTTGGACGAAACTCTTGGACGGTCCATCACAATCACAGCGACAAAATAAAGCCAAGATCTACTTTGCTAAAGCGAGATTGGAGATTGAGGCTGGGGGAGACTGACACAGGCCACGCAAGCCCTTGTAGTTAGGGGGATACTTTGGTTACTCACTAATTACAGTGGTGATGGTAGGTTCCCCCCTACTGCAGTCCCTATTGAACCCCCTATCACGCTAAACTTTAATGCGCCAAAACTCCCTTCTTCTCCACACCAACACCACCATCATCACACAAGATTGGTCCCAGCCCCTGGTATGCTTAAATATTACCTTATTCTAGAGACGGACCAGTGAAACCAACAGTACATGTCTCTGACTTTATTTGATCTGTCCAAGTCAGTGAGACAGAACGCGTGGACTACTGACGAGAGTAAGTATGCGTTGCTCTTGAACAATAAACGAGTCATAGAATTAATCACCAGATACACTCACTACCTCCAGTGCTAGGACCTTCTCCCAGGCCAGGGTGATGCTATACCCATTTGATCCAGGGGCTTCTTGGCAGTCCGTCATTCTCTTGGCGCTGCCGTAATTGACTGACCCGAACGTCCCGGTAACAAGACACACTTCTGTTTGGTTCGTCCGTACAACAGACTTTTGCGGAATATAAATAACCCCCGTATTGATGATCCATCACCGGATGATTCTTGCATCGTGTACTATGTAACACGCGCGCCAAACTCAAACATACGCGTGTCTCCAATTAACCTTGTCTTGGGGGTTTACGTGTTTTGAGTTGGTGAGAAATGGGCCAAGAACTAAGACGCGCCATCGATATCACATGTTTCATCTTGGCAAACTTCAATTGACTTTTATGCCTTGGGTAACGGTTGTGCATTTGTTGAATCGTGAATTACCTGCTGTGGCTGATACAATGACTCCAACCCCGTTGACGACTGTGTTTCTGGTCACTCCCTACCCGCCACGATTTTATGTCGTATGGCCAGCCACATCGTCACATGCGGTGAGACTCTATCCACCTTGTAGCCTTCAAAAATGTCTCGTCAAATTTGTAACCTGTACTTGGAGCGAGGGGAAAGGCTAGTATTATACTTTAAAAATCGCGATAAACTACTAAATTCCCAACACTCGTTTCGAGAACTGATTGTTATCTGCAAAGCGAGCGACGAGGCCAGTTGGTACTAGGCTTTGAGAGGCATATACAGCCACTGGACAACGATGCAGTCCATCATCTACCGAAAAAAAAAAAAAAAAAACCTAGCACGTTCCAAAAGATACAATGGTAGAAGACAGAATGAAATTTAGATGAGTACACAATGGTCCCCTGCATCGTGGACCACTTTGCTTCACCTTGTGGTAGGCGATCGAAGCTATAGGGTATGTTTCGCGAACGTGTCCAATAATAGTCCAATGCTGGATTATGTAAACACATTGACAACATAAAGGGTCCCATCAAAACTCACCTTCAACTGTTGGTCCTGCCCTTTTTCTACACCGCACTTTTCTTAATCTCCTGCTAGATCAATATGGCTGCTTCGCTTATAGAAATGATAGATTTCGTATGGAAGTCCCCGAAACCACCTCCCGGAACCAAGAGGCGTGTCCTCGACAGGACACTCCATGAAAACTTCAAGTACTTTAGAAACTGGGGCTTTACAATCTGCCGCACATACTACGGAACCGAATCAGAAGAAGCTTTTTCGTCTCTTTCCTCGAGAGGATCCAGACTGCGCGCAAAGATGGCAAAACTGATCGATTCAAGTTTGATCCTTAGCCGAAATGTGTCCGACTGATGAATTTACGGAACACCTCGTTGACAGGGACTGTCAGCTTGCCTCAGATGGCAGCTCATAAGAAGGTAGGTCATCCTATACGTTAATGTGATTGAAGAACGTGAACAGTGCCAGAAATCAGTCTAGAACGTCGGTAGTATTATTCTGTAGTCATTGCTGAATTACCTCAAGTGAGACAGTTTGGTGGAATTGAACAAGCTGCGAAGAAAGAGTATACAGTCAGTCTGTATCCAAGTATAGTTATGGATTCACATCGCCAGTCGAGGTGTCACTTAGTGACTCTCAACTCAGTTGATGTCTGCGTAACTGGTTTGGTCTCATATATGCTTATTACTGCTATTGGAAATAACTGGACGTTTAAGTTTCTTTATGGCAACTCAGATTGTCAAATCATGTCATGCCAAAAGAACAACGTAGTACATAGGCCTAATGTAACTTGGACTTTATTAAAGCTGAGGTGTCCCTATGAAATGAGGCTTCTGTTGAGCGAATGAGCCTTGGACATGTGTTTTCTGTATTTCACTGCAGACTTGACTGACACTGACACCATCTCGGTGTCATCATTTAGACCCAGATAGCTCAACAACGGCCACCAGAACCAAAAGCATGCTTATGTCCATATCCATGACGATTGACCTTGATCATCAGTGAGGCTGCCGTTGTCACAAAGTAAAAAAAAGGTCAAAAGTTCCCCGAGGCTGTCCAGCTTTTCTAATCCGCCCTACCAATGCTCGATCCATTTGTTCGGTTACTCGATTCGGTTTATTCACTGCAATTTTAAACCACGCTGACTCTACTAGAACTAGTGCTTTTTGATCAGCGACGCCGTTCTATAAAAGTCCCAAATGGTTAACTACAGACTACTGTATACTCGACTACTGCATTAACTTTATGCCAAGCTAGAAGGGTCGCCATGGCACGTTTTGTTTAAAGAATATTGGACAAAGTATACAATTTTAGCCTTGCTAGCCCAACTCTGTTGTCTTATGTGCGAAGATGTGCTTTCAACCCTGATCGAGACACAAACGTCCTGAGAGTCAAGTACGGACTCTACTCTATTAAATGTGAGTTCACGGTTTCCATCGCTGTATGGTGCTTTGTCGGCATGATCAAGTATGCCGAGATCTTTTGGGAATGGACATATTTTCATATAAGTAGAAAACCATTACTCAAAATGCTGGTCTTCCAAGCTGGGAAACAGTTAGATAAGAGCAGTGAAGTAGTGTAGGTATTGAGCCTAGAGATGTTATAATTAACCCAGGGGACTCATATATACTCGCTCTGTAAGATCGATCAACTATTCTTTAACTCAGCTGACCTAATTACGTTATTTCAGGGCTGGAAGTTTATCTATCTTAGCATCTGCTGATTCGCTGCTAACCCCAACACTTGTACTCGCGTTCATTTCCACCACAATTAATCCCGTCAGGTTACAGCTCTCTGTGGTCTAGCTAAATGCCGCCAGAACTGGTATCCCGTTACTTGTCTTCACCGCCATGCCGTGATTAATCGGAACTGCTCAGATTCGCGGTAGCCATCGTCGGTCCAATCAACGTGGATGAAGCCCGCGTCCAACAGCGTCGACTTCCATTTATGCTCATCCGCCAGTGCATATGTTCGGTCATCATCGAATCGCCACCAACCATCCAGTAAACCGAACACGCAATCTAGCCAGCTGAGAGGCCGTGTCAGCTCCAATAGGCATAGAATGCCACCATCCCTCCGAAGCAGCTTTTCTATGTTGGCGCAAGCTTGCCCCAGGTTCCGCGTCGCGTGGATGCAGTTTGATGAGATGATAAGATCGTACGACTCCAACATATTCGCTGGTGGCGGCTTCTCAATATCGAGAACTGTAAACTCCATATTGGATTGCCACCTCTGGCTGTTGTATAGCGCACCAAACTTCTTCTTGGCGCTTGTCACAAGCGCGATGGAAACGTCGGTGAATGTGTAAGTGAAGTCGACATTGGATGCCAACAGCTGATCCATGGCATTCCGCGTTGTCGCGCCAGTGCCCGCCCCAACTTCGAGAACGCGTAGCCTTTTCGTACTACCAAGTCGCGATAAGACTCGGCGGAGGAACTCGCCGAGCATTTTATTCCCAGTCGCAAACATAGGGGAGCTAACGTACACGTCTTCCAGGAGCTTAACGGCGGCTGCATCCCGGAAGAGCAACTGCAGTGGATCGGCTCGACCAGAGAGGCAATCTGAAAGGCGAGAGCCGGTGACATTGAGCAGCTGATGGTCTGGTCGGTACTTAGGACAATCGTTCAGGAGTTCGCGGTAAGTGTCCGCTGAAGAACCGAATTGAGGCAGAGGCTCCGCTGTCCGGAAACGGACAGACTGTCCCTCACAAACAGAGATCAGGCCAGCGCCTTCCAGGATCTTATGTAATCGAGACACAAGCTTTTGGTATTTTGATGTGTAGCGCAGAGGAGGCAACGGATCTCCGGCTTGAAGTGCGCTCAGATCACACCCCAAAGTGCTGAAAGCCTCTAATATGTATGCAAGCACTAAAGACGTCTGCTTTGGATACACATCGGTGTAGAAACCAGCGAAGCCAGTCATCTGTGCAAACGAGCTGGTCTCTTGTTTGATTTGAGCAAACTCTAGACGGGCCTGAGTGGTAAAAGGAGTAGAATCTTGGAAGGAGGCAGTAGTCTCTCTGATAGGAGTAACAGGATAACTCTGCCCATGGAGGCTAGAGTCTGACTTGCTCTTGGGGGCTTTGTCTGGCAGCACAGTGGATCCCCGGTCGTTGGGTAGGTCATGGTTTAGAACCATGCGATAGAGATCTGAGAAGGTTAAGTTTTCGTCAATCGTATCTAGGCTCAGCCTCTTCCCAAACGCCTTTTCCACGTCTGACTTAAGTTGTATGGCAACTAACGAGTCTAATCCAATCTCTCCCAGGCGTGTATCAGGAGGGATTCCTTGGGAGCAGTTTAGATGCTCTGAGAGCAGGCTGAGTAGAGCAGTACTCTCCTGATCATGGTCGGACAGTACAGAGCTCGCTGAGGACGGAGGCTGGGCAGAAGAAAATGACGAAGAGTCCATGGGATAATCGCTCGATGTAACCCGAGATATCCTTGGAACATAAGTAGGATGCAAGTCTGGGAAATCGGCGTGGAGATCACTTCCGACTCTTGTCGAATTTGCCTCTGAATCCGGAAGGTCACTATCGGAATCGATGACTACCGTCGAGGCGGTACCTCGTGCTGTTGGGCCCTGTATCTGTTGAATGCCATTCATTGACTCCAGGGCCTTCTGCAGAGAACGAATTGGAATTCGTTTCAGGCTTGCACCTATAATCTCCAGTAAAAGTATATCACGATCCGCACTGGTCACAAATATGTCGCATGAAACGGTCTTATCGTTCTCCCGATTCAAATATGAAAGGACCATCCAAGGTCCCTCGAACTTTGGTACCATGTCTCCAGGATGAACATGTGGGATGACAGCGTCAAAACCGTTGCAGATATATACATCTTCTGCAAGATCTTCAAGACTACTGGCATGAAGCTCTGCTATGAGCAAGAAGTTATCAAAGATCGGGGGGCTGAGAACTGTTCCTGCACAAGCCTGAGACATGATGGCAGGCATAGCAACATCAGCTACGGCTTCAAGGCCTTTCGATGTGATGGACTGTATACCCAGGTACCTATTGTCGTACGTAGCCACTCGCGCCAGGATATTCTTGACGAACAACCCTTGGACAGTTGAGGCACTGCGATCATCACGTAGCTCATCACACCGATCGTAAAGACGACGAAGCAGTGGCCGACTAGGCTCCAGGTAGGCACAGCCTTGTCCCTGCCAATTGATGGTCCCTGAGGCTTGGATTTTGCGAGCCTTGTTGTCACCGTCATCGATGGAGTGGCTCTCCACGACAAAACGCCAGCTCGATATTGTCTCTTTCCGCAACGTGAGGCGCAGGCGCTTTTGGAGATCCAGACCAAACGGTGCATGTATTCTCACCTGCTTGACCTCGACGGACGGAGGAGATGAACTGGGAGCAGATAAATACATCGGGAGAAGGGTAAAAGCGCGAGTGGCAGCTTCTATGTACACAGAACTTGGCGCTAGAACCTGCCCGAAGACCGTCCTGCCTCGTACGAAGGTAGAGTAGTCATCGCTATGTTGGTTGATAAAAAACTCGACCGTCTCCCCATCGGTTGGACCTGCCAGAGATACCAACTCCGGTGCTTCCTGCTTTGGGTCCTGGTCCTGGTTTGCAAGCTCCGAATCTTTGTGCTTTTGTAGGACAGGTAGCCAGTGCTCCGACTTTTCAAAGGGGGATGGAGGCAGCTCCAATGGCACAAAACGACGTCTCTCTGACGCATGATACAGCCAAAATTGTACTCGGATCCCCTCGTTCCAGAGATTGATGGTTGTGTCGGCGAGAGACTTGATTGGGTTTTGGCCCTGCAGCAGGATCGAGTGAAAGGAATGGGACGGGAAGCTGGGCGTGTCGGGGTTTGTGAGCGCACGACGAGCCATGGTGACACCGGCAGAGCCAGATCCAGCCTCGAGCCAGATGCAGGGTCCTAGTCGTTTCTCAACTCTGCGAATGGCGTCGCTAAAGTAGACAGGCTCGCGGGATTGTCGGGCAATCAGCTCAGGTGTGATATTATCCCAGTTGTCACCCAACTTGCAACAAGGTTCGAAGGGGATAACGGAAGGGTGCAGGCTGAGCTGTTGGATAAGCTGTTGGTACTCGGGAATTATGCAGTCCATCATTTCCGAGTGGAACCCACGGCTGAGGAGTAGTCGTTTGACAGAAACGTTGCGGGAGCGAGCAACCTCCTCAAATGCGGCGATGGCCGCTTCCGTACCCACGATGACCTGATGCAAAGCGGCATTATAACAGGCAATTTCGATTTTGCCAGCCCCTGGCATTGACTGTACAATGGTCTCAACAGTAGGGGCATCTGCTTCCACGCTAAGCATGCAACCTCGTTCCGAGCCCCATTTGTTCTGGATCAGCGATGCCCGGCCAGAAATCATCTTCAAGGCGTCTCGCAGGCTGAGGACACCGCTGACGCAGAGAGCTGTCAGCTGGCCCAGGCTATGGCCAACCATGGCCTTGATCTCTAGCCCAGTATCTATCCACGATGCGGCAACCGAGTACTGCAACGAAAAGTGCATACAGTGAAGGTCAACCAAGTCATCAACGGGCTCCGTCTCGAATATGCGTGGGAACAAACTGTGAAGACCCATGGTCTGCAAGATTCGGTCGCAGCGATCCAAGTGGTGCTGTAGAAGGCTCGAGCTCAGGTAGGCCTCTCGACTGAGAAGAGCCTGGCGACCTGTCTGGCCAGCGAAAACGAGTACCACGGGCTTCGGACGACCTTGTGGCTTTGATGCCTTCGAATCGTCATCATTGTTATGGGCTTGGGAGTGAAGTCGGACCTTGAATTCATCTGCAGATGTGGCTGAAAACGCAACACGGTGACGGCAAGACTCGTTCTGTCGTTGACCCAAGTGGAAAGCGATGCTCGGGAGCAAAGAGTCTCCGAGGACACAGCGTTGAGTCTCAACGAAGGACAGGAGAGTGCGGCAGTACTGGCGTATGCTGGACTGGGAATGGGAAGCAATCAAGATCGGGCACTGATGAGGCTGACCCGCAGACATGAGTCGTTCAGGAGATGCTAGTGGAGGTTGGCAAACAAGCATAGCCGCATTAGTCCCCGAAGCGCCATAATTGTTGACCATTGCCGCTCGAAAAGGCGCTTCCCACGGCTCCAGGCATAAAGGAATATCCATGTTAGCCTCTTCAAGCGAGGGTAAGGCCGGGTTTAGCACCGAGAAGTTGGCCTGGGGCGGAATTTGGCGATTCTGAAGCATCAGTATCACTTTGACCAGAGCAGCCACTCCTGACGCCGCCTCACAGTGTCCTATGTTCCCTTTGACTGAACCGAGACGCAGAGGTGGCAATCCCGATCGATCGCGTCCTCCAAAGACGTTTTGAATGCTCTGCCACTCGATTGGATCACCTTTCTGAGTGCCAGTGCCGTGGGCTTCGACGTACGACACTTGGTGCGGGTGCAGGCCCGCCGCCTGCAGCACACGTCGGTAGAGATGGCTTTGCGATTCAATCGATGGCAGTGTGATTGAACGACTCCCCTTGCTATTGTTGACGGCCGAGGCTGCCAGCACGCTGAGGATACAGTCATTATCCGCGACTGCGGCGGAGAGTCTCTTCAGTAGAACGAAGCCTCCGCCTTCACTTCGACGGTAGCCGTCTGCGCGAGCATCAAAGGGTCGACACTGACCTGTTGGGCTCAAAAAAGAGGCCGCCGCTAGGTTCTGGTGCGACCTAGCCTCTGAGACCATCAGGTTGATGCCTCCAGCCAGTGCCATGGAGCATTCTCCCGACTGAATGGCCTTGCACGCCGTATGGATTGCTACCCCAGAGGACGAACAGGCTGTGTCGATCACCATGGACGGGCCGGTGAAGCCAAAGAAGTGACTGATTCGGCCGCTCGAGAAGGCCCTCGCAGTGCCGGTGAAGGAATATGCCGTTGGAGGGTGGCTATTCACGTTCTCTTCATAATCACAAGAGGACATGCCGATGTAGCACCCCACGTTATCTGTAGCTGAGGATGACGGACTGAAATATCCCCCGGATTGTAAGGCTTCATAGGCCAGATGAAGGCCAAGTCGATGCTGAGGATCCATATGCTCGGCCTCGCGGGGGGGCTTTCGGAAAAAAGAGCAGTCAAAGGAGCCAGCAGCCTCTAGGCAGCTGTTTACCCCCTTAACCCGAATCTCTTCCCAGAACTGTGGGAGAGTCTCGGAACCTGGAAACCGGCATGACACCCCAATGATTGCAATGGACTCATCAGGATATCCGTGATAAAATGCTGCGTTGGCCATGGGGCGGACGATATGTAGTGGTGTAATGAACAAGATAGACCGGGGAATGCAATCAACAGGGCCAAGCGCTAGCACTCGAGCTTTGCTGTCGGCAATGGAGGTCACGGTTCTCTGGGCCATATCCGTCACTGACTTGGTAATGGTGGTGTACCAGTCGGCACGTTTGACCAGGATACACTGCAAAGCCACCTCGTGTAGCGGCGTCTGGTCCGTTACGACTGCTCCGCTGTCATTCCACCTTAGTGGTACGAGCGGATGGCTATGTTGGGGAAATTGAAGCATTTGCAAGGACGCGCAAAGATCGTTCAGCTTCTGGAACATCGCCTCGTGCCCTGGATAGTGGTAGCGACCTTGCAGGTTTATCTGCTTAGCCACAGCCCCCGTTTCCTCAAGACTGCGCATCAAAGACATAGCGACCCCCTTGGGCGCTGTGATATTCACACTGCAAACATCTAGGCGGACGCCAACATAGGACTAGTTACAAGTTAGCTATGTTTAGAAGACAGGAAGCAGATTCGTTTCTGCATCCTTTTGAGCGGACGTACCAGTGGATAGTTTTCGAGCATGGCCTTTAACAATTCCTCTCTGTCATCACCCTCGCTCTGCGGCCAGCGCGCAAAGATGCAGGCGGTCGGTTCTGATAGCTCGGTCTCGTCGAGATCCACCAATGCTCCAACACACAACGCTAATCTCACGGCAACAGCACCATACTTGGCCACATCTGTGATGGCTGGCGAGCACGCGAGTGCTATAGCAGAGAGGAGTCCAACACAGAGTCCTTGAATGCCTCCGTCGCGGACGCCCTCAAGAACACTGGTATGCGCGTCCAAGTTCCTACGGCCATCTTCCTCACTCATATCATGACTACTCAAGTAGATCATGTATTCTGAGAAATGAGCTAGGACTGTCAACACTGCCAATTGTGTATTCCTTGACGTCCGTCCCTCCAACGGCAAGGAAGAGTTGCCGCACTCGATCCATTCGACTAAATTCCGAAGGACTCGTGCTGCATCAACTCGTTGTAGAGACTTCTCTCTCTCAACGAGTAGAGACCAGAGTTCGGGGAGTTCTATGACTGCGTCCCGCAACTCTGCTAGGTGTGGGTTGTGAACGATGCTGGAGCGAATGCGGGACAGGTACGCATGATCAGGGTCCGATATTACCGAACCGCAGATTAGCAATGAGGGTGAATCTGTAGCCATGGTTCTGATGATAATATGCAGATACTGAAAAAGAAAAAGGTATAGAGAGGCTGTGGACTTGCTTGGTATGCAACCGGAGTTTGCGATTGCTTCAGCTTCCTATATGCCTCGCCCTAGAAGCAATGTAGACTAATCACATTCTTTTACTATATATTCGTATTTAGTCGGCGTGCTCCATTTGTCCGTCATTATGAAGAACAGGACATAGAACATGGCATATTTACCCACTAGTCTAAGCTCCCTTGAGGTGCAGACTGCCTATCAGCGCATAAATGGAATCACGCGTATGCCATGCCACTCAGGGTCCCTGCACAATCGGCCCATGTCTGTGGGATATAAAGTTCTAAAACACAAAACTATATACCTCAACATTGTCTTTATGTCGTAACCTTCACACCCCCCTCCCTGGTCGAGTTGACATGTGGGGGTTCTTAAAGATACAACCCCGGTGTTTCAACTTCTTGTCCCCCACTGTCCGATATCGCTAATTTGATTAGCGGTATGCTTCAATGGAGGTACGACTCAGTTCATACTGCTATACAGATAATGCTACTCTAGTTATCTCGGTTAAGACCCGAGTCAGTACATCACCATGGCCCGGAGCCATAGACGGAAAGCTAGATTAAATCTTCCATACTGCTTGAACACCTTTGGCCATATACATGTGAGCTAAATAACTGTTCTGAAACTCTTTTGCAAAGGCTTCCTGGGCAAAGTCTCCAAACGGAAATGTCCGGCAGCACGCTCGATAAGGGCAAAGTCACCTTGACAGGTGCAGAGGAAACCCTCCTCATCACCCTCTTTGCCCGCGCCAAAGATGCCGAGTCTCCAAATCCAGTGCTGAACGATCAGTATTCCGCCCAAGTCGTCAGCCGCATCCGCGACCAGGGCTATAACTTCTCACGTACCACCTTGGACCGGTCAGACAGCAGCTTCTTTACGAGCTTAGTAGCAACACGCGCCCGGGTACTAGATATCTGCTGTGAGCAGTTCTTGGAAAGAAACCCAGGTCCCGCTACGATAATACATCTCGCCTGCGGCATGGATTCGAGAAGTCTGCGCCTCAAGTGGCAGGGCGAGGGCAGGCTCTGGATTGACGCCGACAGGCAGGATGTCATAAAACTGAGGCGCCAAATCATGGACGAGCCAGCTCCGGAAAGAGGAGAATACCGGCTGACTGACCCGGACATCCACGATGATGCTTGGTTGAGGGACTACAACGTTCCCACGGACAGACCAGTATTGGTACTCTTCGAAGGTCTGACGCCTTATCTCACTCGGGACGAAGTTGTTGGTCTCTTGAGGCGGATCATCAACCACTTCCGTGACAGCGGAGTCAATGGGGAAATTCGATTTGACGCGCCCGGTTCTATTTCTTATTTCCTCATCAACTACGTATTCAACAAGCCGTTAAGGTCAATGGGTACGCAATTCACCTGGTATATGGACGATCCAAGGGAATTGGAAACTCATGTCCCAGGCCTCAAGTACAAGGAACGCATGTTCGTACTGCACGACTATGCACGGTTGGGCAATTACGGATGGCTGGCCAGCTTTCTTTTGCGAGTTGCTGACTGGTTCAATATTGGTGGCCGAATTGGTTCTGGTTATGGGTATGAGTTCTGAAAGAGGTTTTGGTCAGATGGGATTGCATTATTTAGTTTTAGAAGAATCATTATTGCTAAGCATCCACATCCTAAAGTAGGGTTTAAAAATATGAATTTGTCTTACATATTGGCACCACAAGGGCACCCAAAACACAGCAAGGCCAGACTTTTGTCAATTGCAACCGGCTCTCTACCTATATCCACCCATAGGGCACCTCCAACTGGTTATCAGCTACTGTCAAGTTAGGCCTTAGCAACCGTAACGGCAATGTCGAAACCATGCCACATATAATGACTACCTGCGTCCCTATCCCACACAAAGTCGCGGTTGGCCAGTGTCATGTCAAATGTGTACACGATTTTGGCAACAGCCAGCCGAATGGACTGGAGCGCCATCTCACGCCCAACACAGACGCGAGGCCCCAGTGAAAAGGGACGCCACGCAGTCCTGACATCGTTCTCAAATGGCGTGCCCGGCCCTTGATGCTCTTTAAGCCAGCGCTCAGGCCGATATTCATCCGGGAAGGCCCAGCAGCTGGGATCGCGGTGGAGAGAATAGAAGTCAGCACTGATCAGTGTACCGGCCGGGACCCAGACGCCGTCAATCATGATCCCGGACGTGGTGATGCGGTGGCTACCGTGGCCATTGAACGGTGGCACGAGACGCAGGCTCTCATTGATACAGGCGTTGAGCATCGGCTGTGACAGGAGACTATTGCAGGTGATATCATTTACTGAGGAGTAAGCGTGGTGCAGCTCAGACTGGAGTCTCTTGTATTGCTGCGGCTCCCGAAGAAGGTGGTAAAAGATGGCAGACAGAGACGCGGCGCTGCTGTCGTAGCCACCCATTCTGTGTGATTATACAGTGAGCAAATAAAGGTACCAAAGAACCGATTAATGTCTTACAAGAGTAGTAGCATGTTGCTGTGGATTTCATCAAAGCTGAGACCTGTCGATTCCTTTGCCCCCAGGATGGCAGTGAGGAAATTCTTTTGTCCTTGTTGAGACGCTATATGCCTGTTGCGATTGTTAGTCGCCGCCACTCATGAACTAGTCTTATTGACTTACCGTCGGAGCTGGTCCTTACCCAAGATGTTGCCAGACAGGCCAAAGACCTTTCTAGATATTCCGACAAAACCCCTCGCTGCTCGCCCTAGAATTGGGTTCCCGTTGAGATATTGGAAAAACTCGAGAATGGGAGCAATCTGTGCATGCAAATCTTTCGCCTTCTCATGATGTTCTGGTGAGGTCACTCGTTAGTCTCACATGACACTATATCCATGGATTTGATAGAAATCTCATACCAAGTTGCTCCAGTGTTGCAGGTTCTCCAAAAGCGAGGTTTCCCACATTACCCCACACCAACTTGTTCAGCTCCTTTGTAAGGCTGATTGTCTGTGAGGGGTCCATAGCAGCTTCCAACAGTCTCTCAACGGTCTTTTGCACATGATAATGGGTTATGTCCTGCTGATCCCTCATCGCCTTTGCCGTAAATGCTGGTTGGAGTGCTCCTCTAAGCCTCTTGTGATCCTCACCCTCGTCGACAAGGAGGATGTTGTTGGCACCAAAAACAAATCGCAGAATCAAATCTTCCGAGGTACCCCTCTTAGTATAATGGTGGCTGTCCGGGCCGGGGTTGTGTATGTCTCTCAGGGCCCTCTCGGATGAAAAAGAAAGCTCATTAGGAGCAATACGCACTACATGACCTGCATCCGAGCTCAGTCAGCACCATTCATGGTAAGGGTTGTTTCTATGTTTTCATACCATATTTATGGTGCAAGGCTTTGATGTCATTATTTAGGCGATGGCCTGCTACAGACCTGATGAGGCTTATCTACCGCATCATTTACCCGTCAGTAAGACTGGTTCCTCTCCTAAGCAAAGACGGATAGCTGGATTGTCTTACCGGCGTCACGGCAGCGAGGAAGGGACCTTTGATATGTGCAATCGGATGCAGGAAGTAATTGTAGAGACCTAAAAGAAAAACAAAGACGATGGACTGAAACATGTTAGCGTCTTGGCTGTACCAGTGTGAGGTAGACTTACCCCGATCACAGCTGCTTGCGTGAATACCAGCGGATCTGATAGCCATGATCGAGCGCGGTGTAGCTCGACCACGACTTGATCAAGAAGGTCCTCCATGCTTTAGAGTTGGGATAATCAGATACGAGGTGATAGCTTCAAAGGAGAAAATTGAAGGGTCAACTCGTGGCGCCTCATTAAGACACTCAGCAGTTGTGGTTCTGTTCCCGTATATGTTGAGGAACAGGATTTAGGCTGTTGCTCAAGACCAGAAACCCAGGATTAAGCTCTGGCGCATGGAAGCCGCTCTACCAGCCATCTTTGACGTTTCATCGTACCATCAATTGATGGATTGGACTGAGCATCGGCAATTCCAAGTAGAAATGAAGCGAATGCCGAGATTGCCGGTCTCGAATACGCCATGTCACGTTCTAATCATTTCGGTTCGCAATGACAGTGGCCTCATGAACAACCTGGTAATGAGTTTAGCTCCCGACATCCCTGTCCATAAAACATCAGATGATGGGTCCGTAGTACAACAGCTACTCAGGGTGTCTCTTTATCCAAGAGTCATACGGTTCCATCGTTTAGCCTCTCGATAAGCTAGCAGAATACTTACGTTGCATACTGCAGGGGGGGGCACGAACAGTTGCAATCTGTTGTGCTAGGATACGAGGCTTTGGCGCCGTGGCGTAGCCACCACTGGCGCGATGTATGACCTGACCTGCTGGGACTTTGTATGTCAGCCGGCTGCGGAGTGTGTTTTGTATTATTGATACTCGTAAGTGGAAGGCTACAGCTTGGGCTTATACTACCCACTTGTAAAGGATGAGCCCACTTGGCAAGATAGTTAGGCCTTCCAATACAGTCGATAGTAACTTAGATGAAACTAAGGGGCCTATGCCAACATAAACAAATACAGTCGATAGTGTTATCTACCCAGCGTGTTAAAAGACTGCAAGCATAAGACTAGAAGGCCAAGGCAAAAGCTTAAGATATCACAATAATAAACTACGCAAGGAACTATATTGCCAGTTCTCAATTATCACAAAGGAATTCCTAGACAAGGCAACTTGATTTATAAGGCGAGCAACGTGACTGAAATACAGCTAATATATTAGACGCTAGTTATGCTAATCAAAGCCCTCCAGTCCAATCATGCCCAAAAGTTGATTCATTACGTCAAGATCTTCAGATCGACCATCCGCCATATTTTCCATTATTGCTCTCGCCTCAGCTGTCAGCTCGACAAGCTTCCGCCGGCAATGCTCGAATGAGCCGGTCGACTCAATGTACCCAACTGCAAACAGTTTTACATCAATGTCCGTTGTTCGCTGCTTCAGGATACTGGATAGCTGAATGTTGGCCGGGTTCGAGCGGATGCTGTGGATGATGGGGAAGGAAAACTTCCCCTCTGTCAAGTCTTCACCAAATCCCTTGTTCTTGGCGTAATTGCCGCTCTGCAAGTTTAGATAGTCATCGCGAATTTGAAAAATGACCCCCAGCACGTTGACGAGTGGAACGTAATCTCTAGTAAAGGTTTGTTAGTGTTAACCCTTGCTCTCGTGTCGCTTCTTGTCTTCCAAATTACTTACTTATCACTCTCGCTCGCCAATTGCATCAGTTTGACAGCCAGCCTGAAGAGTCCTCCAGTTTTGTTGGAGACCATGGTGAAATACTCTTCCTCAGTTGGGCAGATGGAGGCATCTCTCCAGTAGATATCCATGCCCTGACCTCTGTGCAGATGTAGCAATTCTTCAGTGAAGATCTCAAACGCGCGAGCATCTCCCAGCTTGGGAAGCTCTTGCTGGGCTAGAAAGAAGGCATAGTTGGCAGCATTGATAGTTTGAGCAATGCCAAAGATGCTGTGCGACACCGGCAGCCCACGGCGGAGTTTTGACGAGTCTTGGATATCGTCAAGCCTATGGATGGGAGTTAGTGCTGCCTACCCAATAATACAAACTTCTACATACAGGAGTGATGCATTGTGCAGTAACATGATAATGCGCTTGATAACGTTAAGCTTGTCTTGGGGGATTTTGAGCCACTTGTTGAAAGCCGCTATCATTTTGCTCCGAACATCTTTACCTGGTAGATCAAGAAGATAGGTAAGTGGAGCGCGGATAATCTATGGAATCGTGCAATGTTAGAATTTGCACGTTACTCCAGTCATTTCCGGTGAAGAGCTCTATAATAAAGGACAGACATACTTCTTCATGGCGAGCATAAGGTACCGAGTTCACGGAAGTTCCAACTTCCCCTACGGTTAGCTGTTCGTGCGACGAAGCTGGGGGTACTGATTGAGCCATTATGCGGATATTGGTAACAGGAATTTAGTCAAATCAATTGTTGACGACTTGTGCTTTATGGTTATTATTACTTCTATAGCGTACACAAAGGGCGAATGTATTTCTCAACGAAACCCCGATAAGACACCACTATTAGAATATACAAGATATGTCAACTAAACGGTCTCATCTTCCTGTGGAGATTCAAGACCTTTAGCGTCTTGATCCTGTTATGAATCAAGATCCCTGCCACGTACAAACTCTAGATGATGCCACCAACTATCCAGCATGTGTACCCCGTTCCATTCGGTTACGGAGTTTCTGTGACCGGGCCTGGGGTTTAGGGCGCGCCTATTGACAGGGCTTAAACTTAAAGTAACCAGGATGCGGGATATCGGCACTAAATCCAGCCCGGACAGGGGTTCGTGACCTTGCGTCTGCGATGACCTTGCGTCTGCAGGGACCAAAAGCTCAAATCTAAAGCTTATCTATAGCAAGGGCCTTATCACACCGCCATGCTTGAATTACTGGTCCGCAAGATGTAACGTGGGAAGCTTTCGGTAGAATCTTACATCCTGGAGGAGATGGCGTGTTCTAATTGCTGCATTAACTGCTGAAAGTATCTGCCATGCTGTCACTTAAACTACCGAAAGTATATTCTTATGGCTTGCAGTCTCTCAATCAGTCTCGTATGATGCTGTATACTGGTGTTGTCCCGATGTCGGATGCAGAGCAGAGACCTGACAAAGTTAGAACCCCTACAAGCGCTAACTCCCAAGTCACATGTTTTACGACTGTTGGCTCGAGTTCAATCGCCAAAACATGATGCTCTTATCGTTGAATCGTGATTATCAGCAGGTAGACCTAATTCGGCGTCTTAAATAACGGCAGTCCGGCAAAGCAATCCTTCGCTATTGGACCATCATTACTTTCAGCAACTGAGTAAATTTCACCATGCCTCCATTATGGGTCCGGCGACTCTGTATTCGTGTTGTGGACTCGCTTTATGGGTCGTTTTTGTATTTGCCTTTGGCTATTTTGTTCTTGAAGCGAAGCGTCACTGGGTTTGGAACCGGTGAATGGGATGAATCCCAGATACCGAAGCTCGATGGCAAGGTAGCCGTCGTGACCGGGGGCAAGTAAGTATATTGTCCAACTAAGAAACATATCCAAATTAAGAAAATTGTCATCAGCGCCGGTATAGGGTATTACACAGTCAAACACTTGGCTTCAAGGGGCGCGAAGGTGTATCTGGGGGCTCGATCAGAAAGTCGTGCAAAGGCTGCCATCAAGCGCCTTTTGGACGAGAATCCCTTGATACCCCAAGAGAACGTCGTCTGGCTACGTTTGGACTTGGCGAACCAATCCCAAGTGGTTGACGCAGCAGTTGAGCTTCAATCGAAAGAACAGCGATTGGACATCCTGGGTAACTCCTGCACCGCAGAGACCAGATTAGAAGACTATACTGACATGGTGCGCAGTGAACAATGCGGGAATTGATCCATACGATTATATCAGGACCGCCGACGGATTTGAAATGACAATGGCTGTGAAGTATACCAACCCAGTGAGATTTCCATAAGGGATGAGAAACTGATAGTCATAAAAGTCACATTGGCCATTGGACGCTGACATACTGTTTGCTGCCCTTGCTCAAGGCTGCAGCTGCACAAGAAGAATCTGATGTCCGCGTTATCACTGTAGGTTCTCTGCTATTCTTCCAGAAAGTAACAGGGTAGAGCAGCTGCTAAGATGTCCTCGTGTCTCCCCAGGTGTCATCCTCCGGAGAAGCTTACTCATCCCCCACAAACCAATTTACCAGCCCAAAGGATCTAGATGATCCATGTGCTAGCCCTGGATGGGAAAATTCATGCTTGGGCCAGGCAATGAGGTATGGAACAACCAAATTGGCGAATGTACTCTTTGCATCAGAGCTGCAGCGCCGCATTGATGAAGAAGATGCCAACATCATCTCTCTTTCTCTCAACCCCGGCACCGTAAGGACTGATGGAGCGGCGAACGTGATGCCTTTCATGGTGCGTCCATTGGTTCATCTCCTCTTTACTGCGCCAGAGAGGGGAGCGGACACTAGTCTCTTTGCCGCAACAGCCAATGAAATTAAAGAGAACAGTGAGCAGTGGAAAGGTCGCTATCTAGATGGTCCAGGAAGGATTAAGGTGCCTTCTCTGAGAGCCCGGGATGCTGTTGCTGGCCGTAATCTATGGAACATAACCGAAGCGGCAGTGAGGGGTACTGGCGCACTAGACAGGTTGTAGCGAGCAGAATCTTAGTGCAATAAAGTTTGGTAATTAAACTCGGCGTATTGCTCTCTAAAGAATATGTTTTTTTAGCCTTTTGAGGTTACTATATTATTTCTCAATGTAAACTAACTAAGTAAAGTACATTTAAGAAATTGTAGTATAATGATTATGTAGGTATATAGGTTTTAATTCTTAATACCATATTTATCTTAGTAAAGCAGTTACGCTGAGGTAAGAAACACCTCGGCCGCACAAGCAAGGATGGTCCAGACTCCAAGAATAAAGTTACTCTTATGCAGGGTCCCCCCACTGGCAGGTTGTTTCGGGTCGAATTGGGCCAGCTGCCTCATTAAAGTTATAGTCCAAACTCCCATCCAACTGATCCAGAGCCAGGTGGATTCGAATCCGGCGAGATACGTGTATAGACACACCATGATAGGACTAACAAGCAGCACAAGCAACACATGGATATGGTTTCCGGCAACGTTGTAGAAGGAATTCACCTTTAGCTTGCGGTCATCAACCACATCCTGGTAGCTATACGCCGTGTTCAGGTAGATGGTCCAGAAGAACACCATGATGCAGAGGGGGAGGCATTGACGGGTGGTCTCAGTGAAGGATTCGTGGCGGCCACAAATGGCGGCGCGACCGGGAATAGCTGGCCAAGCAATGGTAAAGGCCAGGATGTATTGTGGATAAATCATGAGCTTTCTAGCCAGGTACCGTTTCCCAAAAGGGTAAAGCACTGATGCCACCATGACCGGTATCAAATGTTTTAATCTGCGGGAGGGGCGGGCCGTGTGTTAGATAATATGTAACTGTGAGCATGGATGGGATGCGAGGATAAGCTAGCTTACACATCCTTGTTATCAAGCATGATGCGGAGCACACCCCAAGACATGATGACCTGCAAGGTCATCCACACCATGGCCTCAGTCGTAGTAACCGAGCCCATGGCCAGGGGACGATGCTTGGTTCGGGCAACCTTGGCATCAATGTCGCGATCAATCCAGTCGTTCCAGACCATGCCTGCGCCGCAAAACAAATATGCGGCCAGAACACATAATGCCGTTTGTTGAAAGACAAAGGCAGTTGAGATGGTCCGATCTTGATCAGAAAGTTCAGCAGCCCCAGCCAGCAACGCAGACCATGCTATCCTCATACTCCATAAGCACTGGGCACATCTCGATATAGGATGTACGTACCTCCAGCGAAGGTGGTGAATACAGGGTTGTATTTGTGAAATCGGGATAGAATGAGTAGTTCACCAAGGACCTTGGTCTTACTTCTTGCTGCCATAGCTGGATACTTGGAATACTGCCTTTTAAGACAGAGGCGCACTGCGTTAGAGAAGAAATGTGATTGAGAGAAGGATGAAGCAGAGAAAGTTAAGTTTCCCGTATTATCTCAAGCGCTTGAGTCGGCTCATATAAGTATCAGACCACAGTAGCAATATTTGGCACCACTTTCATTATCATTGCTTACGGAAAAAAGGCTCCGGCCCCAGTTTCAGATCCTCCGCCGTGTTTGTACTTCGTGTCATTGACAAATACGAATACCACCTCTTTCCACATATGCTGCCATTACTCAATCAGTTGATGTCATATTGTCACGCATGACCACCAGGCCAAAGTACCCAAAAACGAAGGCCCCCGATATCGGGGACGTACGTACCTGGGTTCATGTTTGTTTGCCGAGACATATCTGTTTGCCGAGACATATCTGTTTGCCGAGACATATCTGTTTGCCGAGACATATCTGTTTGCCGAGACATATCTGTTTGCCGAGACATATCTGTTACCGACAGATATCTGCTTGCCGACAGATATCCTTGCTTATAGATATCCTTGCTGACGTCGTATCCAACTAAGAGCTCCAGTTCCACGACACATTATCTGGAGTAGTGCCGCACAGCCCAAGATATGCACATAACCCCAAGAAGACTCGAGCGTGTGTTTGACCAAGACACCCTATGGGGTCCACATAGCAGTAATATCCACGTAACACCAATACTACACGATATAAAATGGCCTCTACTAGAACGGCCTTGGGTAGAGAACATGTAGACTCTAGCATTCTTCTTCTACGTATTTCTGTTACGTGCCCTTCTGCTACTGTACCCTGCAATCTGAGTCACACCATGTCGGTTCTCCAGACCGAGTTACCTTCCCTATCCGGGAAAACCTGCCTCATCACAGGAGGGGCTGGCGGGCTGGGGAAAGCTATTGCTATTGCTTTTCTCAAGGCTGGCAGTAATGTGGTCATTTGCGACATTAACGAAGAGCGAGTCAAGCAGACGTCAGCCGAGCTAGAGGGAATGGGTTCCCTGCTCGCCAAAACTGTTGACATTACCAAGCTGAGTGAAGTGCAACAGCTATTCGATGACATCTCCAGCAAGTTTGTCAAGTTGGATATTCTAATCAATAATGCCGCCATCATGGATCGCTTCGAGCCTGTTGGCGACGTCGATCCCGAGTTATGGGATAGAGTCCTGGCGGTGAATCTAACAGCTCCGCTCTTGCTCAGCAAGTTAGCAGTGCAGGGAATGCTGCTACAGGAGAATACCAACGGGTCCATCATCAACATCGCTTCCGGCTCAGCCAAGGCTGGCTGGCTTGCAGGTAAGCATCTCATTACCATGCAGACGTTGAAAGTAGCTCACCGCTAGCTTGAACAGGGTCGGCATACACGGCAAGCAAGCACGGCTTGATCGGTCTGACCAAGAGTACCGCGGCATTCTACGGGACCAAGGGTATTCGGTGCAATGCATTAATGCTTGGTATAATTGGTGGAACTAATTTAAACGATGCGTTCCAAAATGGAGTCCACCCGGAAGGGCGCCAAAAGCTGGGGGAGATCCTTTCTGGAGTTCGGCCATTGCCGTGTGACGTCAAAGATATAGCCGAGTTGTGTGTGTCCCTGGCCACTGGACCGGGATGGAACGTTGTCAACGGAGCCGTTATCGCTGTGGACCGCGGATGGACAAGCATTGTAGGCTAGATTGACTATATCTTTCCCCAGAATAATCTACCAGTTCCTGCTGTGACTGCATACCTTTCTGGATATTCGAACCTACTATTGAATCATACCTCGTACTATCACTACGCAAACATGGAAGTCGCCGACCCTTCTCGTGCACCCCCTGAATATAAGGATGTCGCCTGGATTGCCGATACCTGCAAGTTACTGATGGGTATTGGCTGGACAACCAATTACGTCGGTATGATCTACAAGTCGCTGAAAGATGAGACATACGCCATGGCACTCATGGCGCTATGCTGCAACTTCGCTTGGGAGCTGACTTATGCTCTGATCTATCCGTTTGGTAGCGATCTGGAGATGTATGTCCACTTCTCTGGACTGATGTTGAACTGCGGCGTCATGTACACGGCTGTAAAAAACGCCCACAGAGAATGGGGGCATTCGCCATTGGTGCTGCGCAACCTCCCCTTGATCTTTATCATTTGTGTCTCTGGCTTCATGTCTGGACATGTCGCGTTAGCTGCACAGGTCGGGCCCTCCCTAGCACAGGCCTGGAGTGCATATGGTTGCCAGCTGCTTTTGAGTGTTGGGGGGTTGTGCCAACTGCTGTGCCGAGGGCACTCGAGAGGAGCATCATATTTCCTGTGGTAAGTTCAACAGTACCACCTACCTACCATCATGGTTGAATAAAGTACCCAAGTCTAACTTCTCAATCCGCATGCCAGGTTTTCTCGGTTTTTGGGATCGCTAGTTCTTGTCCCGCAGGATATTTTGCGGTACAAATACTGGCGAGCAGACCATGAGTACATGGGCTCTCCCCTCTACATTTGGTTCGTCTGCATTTTTCTCCTATTGGATGGCTCCTACGGCATCTGCCTGTGGTATGTTCGTCGCTTTGAACGCCAAACGGCTGTAGCCCACAAAAAGAAGATGTAAACCGACAATAGCTGTACTGGTTCTGTGGTGTGAGAACAATGAACCTACGTGTATGTGGGCTAGTTGGTACATGGCAATGCTTATTGGAACAATTATAGTTAAGTAATCTTGTTTATCTGTAGATGATAGGAAAGACGCATAAGTGGGAGTCATTTACAATATTACTTTAAACAATTTATGTCTTCTTACTCATTGACCTTTTCCTACTTTTTAATTAAAAAAAAAGGAAACAAATAGTCAACCTGCATTGCAAAGACTGCCCATTAAGCCCACAGCCTGCAAACCCATGCGATTATCACCGTGGCCGCCAACAGGAAAAATACGTTCCGGACTACACCACCCTCTTTGCTCTTGTACATCTTCCAGCCTGGAAACGAAGATCTCGGCAATGGCAAGAAATCCAATGCTGCAGCATCTGCAATCATCTTGAAGGGCCGACTATTGAAGCGTCCGCCGAAATATGGCATAACGTACCTTCCTATTATCTTTCGAAGCAATCCATCCTGTGCATGCACTCGTGCTACGAGCCAAGACATGTTAAAAATATCGGATACTCTTGAGAGGTGCATGCGGTTGAAGCGTCGCAACAGAACCTCAATATCCCGAAATGTTGGCTTCATGCCCTTGTTCTCTAAGAGGAGCTCATGTATTAGATTGGATAAGACGGCGACGTCTTCAATGGCGCAGTTTGCGCCTTGTCCAAAATTGATTGTCATCTAGGGCACGCTACCAGTCAGTATACAGCGTAGAGTTCAGCAGCGGAAACCGTACCTTGTGCATACTGTCGCCAATACACACTATAGGACCGAATGACCAGGTCTTGAAAAGGTTTTCTTCTAGAGAAACCATGTTGAAAGCCTGTCGCCTCTTCCAAATATCTTGGAACTGGATCCCATCCGCTATGGAAGCATCCGCCACTTGCAAGCATTGAGCAGCGGCGTCTTCCAGCGTAAAGCGAGGGGCATTACTATACTCATATTTCCGGTCAAGCTTCTGTGACAAAAACCAGAAAATCACATCGTCTTTGGACGGCACCACCAGCAGTGTCCGCCCATTGTATATGCGCATAACTTGCTGTCCAACCCTTAGGCCAGGCAATCCCTGGGAGATTCCGAAAACACAGCAATACTCTACTGACGTACCTGAATTAGGCTGTCAGCTGGGCTATTTTCAGTCTTAATGGAAAGAACATACTGTTACTTTCACTAACGGGGACATCACCCGTCGGCGAAGAGCCGGACAGTCGCCACATTTCTCTCCGAGTTTGACTATGCACGCCATCAGCTCCGACGACGAGGTCACCCTCATACAAATCTCCATCGAGGGTTCGGACCCGCGCGTTGTATTTGCCCCCTTCTGGATATTGCTCAATGTTGGAAACTGTTTTGTTGACCTTGAGTTTGGTCTTGTCAGGTAATGTGTTGTACAAGATTTCCAACAGTCTCCGCCTTTCTAAAAAGGCAATAGGGTATCCGAAACTGTAATAACTGGGATCAGTACGCAATTAAGATATTGATGGGCCTTTGCATGAACCTTTCGAACATCATCTTAGGGTAAGGACTGATAA
This sequence comes from Fusarium ussurianum, assembly GCA_017656695.1. Taxonomy (NCBI): domain Eukaryota; kingdom Fungi; phylum Ascomycota; class Sordariomycetes; order Hypocreales; family Nectriaceae; genus Fusarium; species Fusarium ussurianum. The sequence goes on from JAGDUO010000007.1 coordinate 1,799,241, forward strand.
AGTGAAAACCATCGGGGAAATGGATGTGGGATACTTCAGGAGGGGCGGCGGACTGCTCGATGGCATTGTAAAGCCCAAGTTGATCCAAAACTCGAGCACCATTCGGCAGGATTCCAATTGAGGCTCCCTCCTGTAGTAAAACCTTGGCTCGCTTCTCTAGAATTATATAATCGACTCCAATTCTGTGCAAGCTGTGAGCTAATGTGAGACCTGTGACAGAGCCCCCCACGATAATAACCCTGAACGGTTTTTGAGACATCTTTGGCGCAGTTCTTTGGTTAATCAGGACCGTGCAATGGAACAAACGATAACTCTTATGCCAGTGTAACGTAGTGACTTGGCAACTAAGGTTAGTGAAAGAGATCAGGCAGGTTAGAGACAACAAAAGATGGTGAATAGACTCTACGAGGTCTAACGATATCCGATATCGCTGTTGGGCTGCTGCTAAGTCTTCTGAAAGGCCTGGCATTGAACTCTTAAGGTTACAACAAAGTTCCTGCGGGGAGCCGAACAGAACAGCGAGGCCCGGACAAAACGGCCCCTGCCGTTCTATCAAGGCGAAGGAGTGTTTCGAAATGCTATCGTACCATCATAGCATGATAAAAATGCCACGAATCAACGCAAAGGTTAACCACCTGATAATAAGGTTTCCATCTTGAAATGCACTTTTCAAGCACTATGGCTCCAATGCTTACACATGACCTTTTTTTTCGCCTTGCCTTGCAAAGGGTAGACACATTACATACTTCACCCCCCACGCCAGTAGCCCTAGGAGCTCAAGGATTACATGATATTAGCGACCTGAAGCGATAAGCCGTGGAGCATATAGTTTGAGAGCAATTACCAGAGGGTCCGGACCCTCCCTGTGTCTCGGTAGTCGTGGGAGGGGGTGGCGTTTGTACATCCGTCTGACCGAGATGCAGGGGTAGCTGGCAGCTCCGACACCAAAAAACTTAATTTTACTCAATGTTACTATACACAGCGTGTCGTATCTCGTATTACGATGTAAAGCTAGTCTATGTGGGATATTCTTATTATGCAATATCGACGTTGCGTGTTTTTCAACTATCCATTGTCATAACTTGTATATTTATTTGTGTCTGTAAACTTCTCATCCTTCATTTCGCAACATCACCATTCCATCTTTATCTCATTCTACGAACCACTCTCGCATCATGGCCCAGCAAGCCCCCACTATGCAGATCGACGAACTGCTTGCGCAGGTCAAGGTGCTTGGTAGTTCTCTCAATGCTGCAGACCGTGCGAAAGTCCAAAAGTCTCTACTTGATGCTCTATCCCATGTGGAAACTCCATATGAGCATATGCTCAGGCTATCTGGATCCGTAAGGCGCTCTTCCTAATATGATGAAGCCACCAAGATTGACAGTAGTATAGCACTTACAGCTCGCTTGTATCCGTTTTGGTGCGGATATAGGACTGTTCAAAGCCTTGGTGGAGAGCCAGGAACCATTGACATGCAGCTATCTCGGTGAGAAGCTTAACGCTAACGCTAACATTCTCGGTATGTGGGAGATTTTCCATAACTTTAACTATTCTCTCACTGTCACACCTTTGTCACATGTGTCATGTTAATCTAACATGTCGTTTCAGGCCGCATTTTACGACTTCTGGCCTCGGCTGGGTTGGTGAAGCAGACTGGGTTGGACACATTCACTGCAGAGAAGATAACCCAAGAGTTGGCAGCCCAGGCCATGGAGTCTGGCGCGCATCTTCTGTAAGTATCAACTGTCCATAGTACTGAGAGTTAAGACTAATTGCACCGTATCAGGTTTGACATCCACAATCGAACGTACCAGGCTTTGCCGGATTACCTCTGCGAAAATAAATCCAAGGACGTCGACAATATGCATGACGGTATTTTTCAAAAGGCGTTTGGTACAGATCTTTCGTGCTATGAGTATCTCGTCCACAACCCAAAATTGCAGGGTTTTATGCAGGACGCCATGAAACTCAACCAGACAGAGGGCGACTGGCTGTCTGTATTGCCTATGGAAGACGAGATCAAGCGATGGCACGCCTCGGATCCTGATCGTATTTTATTTGTCGATATCGGTGGAGGCATGGGCCACCAATGCATCCGGCTACGGGGTAAATACCCGGATATCCCTGGGCGTGTGGTTTTGCAAGACATGCCAATTACGGTTGAGCGAATTCCGAAGCCGATGCCTCATGGCATTGAAGCTATGCCATACAACTTTGAGGAGCCACAGCCGATCAAGAGTAAGTTGGCCATCTACGACAACAATTTACTCGATCATTGTATACTAATCTGTGGATAGATGCCAAGTTCTACTACACACGCAATGTCTTACATGGACTAACTGACAGCGCTAGCATCGCAGCGCTTAAGAATGTAGCTGCCGCAATGGGGACAGAGTCTCTCCTAGTTATCGACGACCTCATTATTCCTGACGAGGGCGCATGTACGCAAGCCTGCCAGTTGGACTTTGTCATGATGGCATCTATCGCAGGAAAGAAGAGGACAAGAGACCAGTGGTATAAGCTTTTGGAAGCTGCTGGATTTGAGATTTTACAAATTCTTACATATAGCTGGCCCCTACAGGACTCTTTAATTATTGCTATGCCTTTTAAAGGAGATATTACTAAGTAGTTAATATCTTACTATAAAACACAGGTTTTCGTTAATTTATCCTACCATGCCGCTTTGATTGTTTCCCGGTTTATTCTGCACTAAATATAGTATTAAACATGTATTTTTTAAAGGCTGTTAGTATCCTATCAACTCTAAGGCACAGATATTGTTGCAGCTTGTGTACTATCCCATAATCCATAGGTCGACATTGACCAATTAAAACAATGTAGACCGCTATTCTTTCTGAATGATAACCTCTGTTATGGAGGAAGGAGATGTGAGACAGAGTCAAATTATTTTTCGTTTTTCCTTTCAGAGGAGCTGGTCCATCAAGGAATACAAAAAGATGTCGAAGATAAGATTAGTGATGACGAAAATGGTCGCTTCAGTAGGGTAGATCGTCGGCATGTGATGTATCTTGTAAAGTAAGCGTGACTAACTTCCCCTCACAGAAAGTGCCACGCCTAAACCAGGCATATACATCTCCGCGGAGCAAAGACTTATACCAACAAGTAATTCTTTAATTAGACTATTGTTCTTAATTAAACAAGGACTAATCAATAACTTGTTAAGCTTATTAACAGTAACTATACTAGTAGCAAATAACTATACGACCTGAGGGAATACTTGTTCGATCTACAGGGTTGGAACCATTCCTTTTTGTATAGCCATACCCATTCAACAAATAAACATAAGGACTTCAAACGTTGCAACCTCATTCCCTTGGACTTAATCAAGGATTAGCTGATCAGCGGCCCACTGCCTCTTTCTTTCTCACGCGCACCGGAGATATCATATTTCAACGTCACATGCTCTTCTCGCTTACCATGACTCGGAAGGATCGACAACATCGATGCTTTTGCCTTGAATCTACGCATCGCTGGATTTTTATTAATGCCTTGAGGCACTTTCCTTGCATTTGATTATAATTTTTTACTCGTAGAACAAAATGGCTTCAGAACCAGAGAATGGAAAAGGGAAAGAACCTTGTGAGACTACACCTTTGATGGATTCTCACCAGCATTCCATTCCTCTGATGCTGCCTGACACCCGGGAGAGCATTCCTTACAATGATTATCATACCATCGACTGGCTCCAAGATCTCATAAAAGATAACCAAAGCCACGACCTTTCCACTCTACACACTCGCCGCGGAATCCGTCATCGTGTTTCTGAAATTTGGGACGCCTCGCAGGGATGGGTAGCAGCATTTGCCATTGGCCTTCTCACGGCATGCGTCGCGGCTGTTGTGGACATTAGTGTTGAGACAGCGGCGGATTGGAAGGACGGATATTGTACCAGAAACGTCTTTCTTAACCGTCGGTCATGCTGCTATTTTGAAGAATCCTGCCAGGCCTGGAAACCATGGACGGAGAGCTATATTTCTGCATACGCCGTCTACGTTACTATGTCGTTGGCGTTTGGGATTATTGCTGGGAGCGTCACTATGACTACAAAGTCAAAATTGAAGTCTGTTGCTCCTGAGGACGAACAGTCGAAGAGGAATACAAAACATGCTCCAAAATCTGGTGGGAAGACCATGTATATGGCTGCAGGAAGTGGTATACCCGAGATCAAAACAGTCCTCTCGGGCTTTTCTATCCCTCACCTGTTCGACCTCAAAGTCCTCATCGTCAAAGCTGTTGGAGCCACCTTCGCAGTCGCAACCGGCATGTGTCTAGGAAAAGAAGGGCCGTTCGTACACATATCGGCTTGCGTTGGATACCTCGTCACCATTTGCTTTCCAAAGTACGCCAACAATCAGTGGAAGCTGAGGGAGATGCTCAGCGTCGCTTGTTCAGCTGGATTGTCTGTTGCATTTGGAGCTCCGATTGGCGGCGTTCTGTTCAGCTACGAGGAGATCAGCACCCATTTCCCTCGTCGAGTTCTTTGGCGAAGTTGCCTTTGCTCGGTTGTAGCCGCGGCGGCCCTGAAAGAACTGAACCCTACCGGAACAGGCAAGCTTGTTCTCTTCGAGACGAATTACGGCGTAAACTACGATGCTCTTCACTATCTCGTCTTTGTTGTCCTTGGGATCTGCGGTGGGGTATTTGGTGGTGTTTTCTGTCGAGCCAACTTCCTGTGGGCCAAGTCATTCCGCAAGATATCTATCATCAAGAACTGGCCTGTCTTTGAGCTGGCGCTTGTTACACTAGTCACCGCAGTGCTTCAGTTCCCCAACTTCTTGATCAGAGAAACTGGAGATATTGTCATGCAGCGACTACTTGTTGATTGCAATGACATCGAAGAGGACTGGATCTGCCAACAGGAAGCCAAGCTTAGTGGAAAAGGAACATACTACGCGTGGCTCATTTCTGGCACATTCGTCAAGCTCCTCCTAACAACCATCACTTTTGGCTGCAAGGTTCCATCGGGTATTATCATCCCCGCTATGGACGCTGGTGCCCTGTTCGGTCGCACGATCGGCCAGCTCGTTCCTGACATCTCACCGGGTGTCTTTGCTATGGTCGGGTCAGCAGCGTTTCTAGCTGGCGTTAGCAGAATGACTGTTAGTTTGGCTGTAATCATGTTTGAACTTACAGGCGAGGTCAATTTCATCCCCCCCTTCATGATTGCCATCCTTACTGCCAAGTGGGTAGCTGATGCTATCAGCGCTGATGGAGTTTACGACCTGGCTCAGCATTTGCAGGGACACCCGTTCTTGGACGCTGAGGCTGCTATCAAGAAAGTCAGAGAGTTCAGAGACGATAATGGCAGCGCGACGGTAGACGTTCTTCTTCCTGCAAAGGATACCGTCGACGACGCGATTGTATCTGTTGGACCCAACCATCAAGTTGCCACTTCAGTCCTTCGAAATAAACTGTCCAAACTTCAGAACCAAGGCTGTACTGACTCGGGACTTTTATTTGTCCACGAATCTGGGATCTGTCGCGGATATGTCTCCCAGTACAAGTTGGACAATGTACTGCAGTCGATGGAGAAAGGAGATGGCATTCCAGAGCCTTCTGAGGTACATGTTTTACAAGGCAGCCTAGCTCAGGCTATTGACAGGAGTCCAATAACTATCTCGTCAAAGGCGCCTCTAGAGTATGCAGTAGAGCTCTTTGGAAAGTTGGGCGTAAGCTATTTGGTTGTTACTCAAGAGGACACAGCTACGGTATTAGGAATAGTTTCAACGAAGCACCTATTAGCATTCCTGGATAGATTCAGGTAGCTGTATGTTTAGTAATAGCATATAAATGGTAACTATCCCTCTTGGATATCTGTCCGGTCTGTTCAGCTTCTGTTATTGCCAAAAATAGCTATATCGGATATATATAGCAAAAAGAAATTAACTTAGTTATTTTCTATAACATATTTCTGTCTACTTTCCCTGAATTCCTACTATTCAAGGTTTTGAAAGGTCAGTCATTAAGTCATACAGTTTAAAACAACACAATTAAATAACTATAGAAATAATTAACTCCTACTACCGCCACTTGTAGATTACAGGCTTTGCTTCTAAACGCTAGTATCTAAGGTAGTGTCAGCCATGATGCAGGGCGGGAGTCAGAAGTAATCAGCGAGGGTGGTACTTGATTCCTGAGTCTCAGAGGCTAATAAGCGATAATAACTCCATAATAGCATCATGGAGCTACAATGAAATTTACCAGCCATTCAGCCCATGAATCAAAAGATTCTTCTCTTTAATCTCATCAATACGGTCCTTAAGTTCATCGACATCCCAATTTGTCCATAGAAATCTGCCTTTCAGGTTGTCTGCATCCCTAGAACCAGCTAACCACACGCAGTACGATGCTGGAAGGCCTGGAAAGAAGGTTAGGTTTTAAGTAGCCCCGAATCCGTAAAGGTAAGAAACATACTAATATCATCAACAGCAGGAATGCCACTTTTGGCTTGCATCGCAGTCTCAACAGCTCCAGGCTGAATACTGAAGACTCGCAGGTCAGGATGTTCATGTTGGACATATTCCATAATCTTGGCAAAAGCAAGCTTAGATCCCGAATAGGCTGAGTATCCTGGGAGGTAGGGGAGATGTCCAGCTCCAGAGCTAATGTTGATAATAGTGTCACCAGCTCTGCTCTGCTTCAGGAATTCCTTCACAACAATGAGACCTCCCTTGACATTAACTTCAAAAGTCTTCCAGTAGTCATCGAGGTCGGAGTCTGATACAGAACGATGATCATCGAGATAGCCAGAATTCTGGATCAATATGTCGACGTGACCAAATACTTCAGTGGCATGTTTGAAAGCGGCCTCAACGGTATCTGCATCTGTAACATCAGCCGTGACGTAGTGAAAGGTCGTTTTGTTGTCGGTAGACCCTGACAAACTCATCAACTCGCTGACTGTCTCCTGTAATGTCGATTCAGTTCGTCCAGCAAGGAATATGCCTTTGGCCCCAGCAGTGAGGAAGGATTTGGCTATTTGGCGCCCGATACCTGAACCACCGCCTGTAATGAAGACTACTTTGCCATCTGCTGACAGTTCAGGGTTCGTCTCGTCAATGGCCGGGTAGGTGGCATGACGAAGGGTTGGAACGAAGTTGACTGTGTGATAGCCCATAGCTGCAGGTGTATAAAGATATGTATTGGCTAATAATATATTTGACTAAAAAAAGATAGAAACTGTAGAAAGATTGCATGCTATTGTAGATAGGGAAAATATCTCAATAAGTCTACGGAATTGACCTCCGCTGAATTCGGTTCCATAAGTGTCTTAGTCCCAAAGGGCAAAAGCCCTGGTATTACGGAGTACCGAAGTCTATTGTGAAGCTAGTAACATTGATATAATATCCCTCTTCGATATGCAGATATATATCCACATGCGTTGTGTTGAAACAAACCTGTAACGCGAACCCGTATCCTGACCAACTGGGTACCCAAGGGAATTGTTGTAGACCCCCTGCGTTGCCGAAATGGATCCAAACGTGAGCCAATAGAATGGGCTTGAAATGTGAAAGTCTCCATAATCTGACATGGGACTTCTACCCTGTAAACACTTTAAATTTCCTCTTTCAACAGAGCAATTAGTATTGTTTCCTCCTATGCGCAACCTCTTCTGTAATTGACCGACGGCTGGGCTGTATTCTATGTTTTTGACTTACACACTTTGGCGCTTTAAGCTGATAGACGAGAAAAAAAAACTTTGTTGCTGCTTTCCCGTTGTTCAACTTTTCAGACACCTCTCTTCTCGACTAAATAACTGCACATGCAAAACTTCAACTGGTACTGAAGGGTAATTCACTTACAACAGCGATATGTATCTTGCCAAGCCGTAGCTGGTCTGGAAACGTATGCTATAATAAAAGCTAACTTTGTTCTTTTCTGTCCATACAGCATCGCGTTCTTGACCAGTCTGCAAGCCGACTTTCCCAGATGCTGCCCATATTCCTCTGTTCAGGCTCCCCTGCATCCTGCTCCCACGGTCTCTTCTGTTGCATATTACGCCTTCTGATTGTATTAGCCAGAGTGACAAAGTCTCGGCCCCATATATCACTTGTTACTGTTTTGTCCAGACCACCTACGAAACGACCCTGCGGAATGCGGAATGCGTTTTGCTTAATTCATTTATCGATCTTTGTTTGCTTGATAGTGATGCCGGTGCATATAAAGAGTAAGATAAAGGCTACATGTTTCCAATAATCTAATTATTCCTTTCGACTTTCAATATGAACAGACGTTCCTGATATCAACAGTGTTGAGTGTATGATTAGCATACCATCTTCTATCCAATTGAGGCCACTGTTGTCTTTCTCACTAGTTTGTTGCTGCTGTACAGTTCTTAATTGTCTTGGTACTCAATCTGAAGCTAGTATGTCATGTAGAAGAATGTTCTCTAACAAATCAGCAAACATAGACCAAGGACGCGCTTCATGAAGGGCAACCTGGATTTCATCAAAGCAGTGGTACAGAGTGCCATTGAAGTACTCTGAGGGAAGGTCCCGCAGAAGTGCATAGCAATTTGGTACCATATACCCAGGTAGCTTAGCATGGATGGCTACATTCGAATCGCAGTATAGGTACGATGGATCCGATAGTTGAAAAAGCCTGTACAGTGCGTCGAAGGGGTGGCTGATTTGACAGCTTATCTGTAGTGAAAGCCATGTTCCTGGTGTTTGTTCGGGATACCTGTGCAGGAACTCATAGAGAAGGGCACAACGAGCAACAATGATGGGAAGGGGAAACAGCCTCCCTTCTCTTAGCCATTGAGATTCAATCTCGGGGTGATCTTGGAACATTGTCAGGGTGTCTCTCGACACGCAATATCTCTGTGGCTCAACAAAACCGGTGGTGTTAAGCTCCTCTCCATGGGGTTGGAGGTTAGGGGCTACCATGTAAGATCCCCAGTGTTTTTGCAAAAGCCGGGATAAATGATGAGTTTTCCCTGCGCCATCAGCCGAAAAAAGCGAATAAACCAAAAAGCGATTATCTCCCCCCTCGTCGGTAAAGGCTCCATCGTTCCGCATGCGCCTTAGAAACTCAGAGTCCGTCCGTGTCGAACCTATCGGGTTAGGGTCGGTGGAAAGCGCATTATCCAAGTAAACCCAGGCTAAACGCTTCCTTTCGTCGTCAATGTAGACCATCAGGCCGTATTCAAACGGGAGAACCATGTTCCGATGACAAGACCTTGGTGTCCAAACCTCAGCTGGATAAGATTGATTGCACATCAATAATCAATCATGCCTAATATCCACAGCGGATTACCTACCGAGGTTATCGTGATAGAGCCTATGACGGTAGCGAACCAAAAGTCGTATACATTGCGGAAGCCTGTGCCCCTGCTTCGCGAAGGCTAGTCCTTCCGAGTCGTAAAAAGGTTGCAAAGGCTCACAAAGCAGACTCGGTCGTTCGAATACACTTTAGCAGCAGATCCCTGAGGGTGTTCATTGTATGCCCTCGAGATTGTGCCGTTGGGGTTGCCTAGCATATCACAAAGGACCACATAATCATCCGGTATCATCCCGATTCCCTCCCATAATATTAGGTCTAGAGATAGTCGAGCATTTGAAGCATATAACCGACCCTGGTAGAATTCCTTATCATTGGGGAGGAATGGCAATAGTGTATCGAGAGAGGCCTTGTCATTGCGGGGTACACCATATGGAGGTGGCGTGTACCGTTGAAGGCGTTCCTGATAACGCGTGATGAAAAGCTGACGGCACAGTTCCCCATGACCCGGCTTTGGGCAGCTAATATTGAGGAATTGGTCGATAATATTTCCGGACGTTTAATTGCCGCAACGGAGCAATTTCAAATATCGTCCCATTCAAAAAGTGACAGGGGTTTTCCCCCTCATGTTAATATTGAACCAACAACTTCTTGAGTGCTGTCAGAATGAGGCTTCTTACTGGCTGATTCTATTAATAATCCTTGAGCGCAACCCCTGGTACTATAGGGTACGACGTCACAAATATCACCCTACCCTCAGCTGTCAAAATGAGGCAGCTCTTTTACAGACATTCGCCGTTGTTTTATTCGCGTTGTCAAGAGCAGGAAGAGGAACATAAATCGTCGCATGTAGAGGAATGGTTCAATCACTGTCCGACTTATGAAGTTCACATCTCGCGTGTATCAACGAAGGTACTTGTGATGAGAAATTCAACCTTTCATCAATCTCAATCTAGGAGCTTACCAAGTCCATCGTCCTTCCATACCCATATGGTTGATTCCTCTTGTATGAGTAGTATTTATCTGCACCAGGTATTCGTCACGCGTCTGACCATAGTTCGGAGAAATCCCCAGCTATAGGTCAACGTGGTAATGTATGTTAAGATTCATAGGTGCAGCCACTATGCAGGAATTGAAGGCCTAATTTAAGAACGACAAATCACGAAATAGACTCCATCTAAGACATGTGTGCTTATCAAAAGTCGGTGTAAGCTGACATCAGAGACCTTCAGTCTCAATGTCTCATAAAAAGTAGCTCAGCGCTGCATTGTGCTGTTAATCATTTCTCCTTTAGTATCAAGCCGAAGGCATGTCTTAGGAAATATAGTTTAGCTCGGCAACTTCCTTGGGGATCACTTCGTATCCCAGAGACACAAGAAAGATAGCGTTGGAGCCTAAACTGAATTAGCATTAGTATCAGAAGCCACCTTGCAATACATACAATTAAAGTCAAATGACGTGCTATCTCCGCTTTTCGTGCAGATTATGTTGTTGGTTTATAAATACTCAAGCATCTGCCTCTCTCTTCAAAAATAAGCTATCAACTAAAAACCATCTATCTACATACCCATACTTGTCATCATGGCGCCCTCCGAGTTTAGCATGCGTCTCCAGAGGGGTAAGTATCATTTACGTAGAGTTGATCCTACAAAGCTAATTGCATTAACTAGGAATCACCGGAGGCTTTGCACCACCCACACCAGATCTGATCATTATTATAGACGCCAGTAATAGCAATTTAAGAATATCAATTGCAAAACGCGAGGATGGTTCCCCAGATTTAGCACCGTCAGCTTCAAACACGGTAGCGATCGCGGACCATGAGGCTGTCATCGATGAGCTGCACGGTATTTTAAAGGAAGTGCCTACGGAGCAACCTCCCGGTAGTGAGGATATTTACGGCCTGGACACAAGCATCGCTTGGCAAAGCGATGACCTGGAATGGTCGAATGGTGGGCCTCAAGGCTGCGGTGGTGGCCAAAGCTTTGTACAGGCGCAGGATAAAGATAAGAAGAAGTTCAAGAGGGCAGTTGAGATTATCAAGGAGATCGCTGGTGAGAAATAAGGTCAGGCTGCATTAAGGGTGTCGAGAACATAAATTGAAAGCACCACTTATTCATGATATTCTCCTTTCAGCGTTAGGAGAGAAACGGCATTATGGGTGCGCATGCCTCAGTTTCCTTCCCCAGATAACGCATCATGCGACAAGCCAGAAATGTTTAGATTTCATGCGGTCGCAGCAGAAAGATCCTTGTTTTTATCCCCCTGGTAATAGAAAGTTATATATTTGGAAAGACAGCCACCGATGGGAGGGACAAACAATAACGGGCATCGCGTGTGAGGAATAAGCAGGGCCCGGACAGAAGTCGGTGAAGCGATGAGAAACGTTGCGCTGCTATTGTCTTGCCTTCTGAAGCTACTTGTGGAGTTTTGTCCATGAATGTGGCTTGCTGAAAATTGAGGAGTTGCTGAAACCGTCATGACCAAGGCTGGCTGAGCTGCACACTAGTGTATTTATTCTCCTTTCCCTTCGAGGAAGCATCATCCCTGTCCATTGAGTTCCACGTTCTGGAGCCTCTTGTCACTTCTGTCATAGTCGGCAGGACATTTTTTGATGTCACAAGGACTCTCACAGCCCACCTTCATCGGTTGATACGCTCCTCTCGTCCATGTGAGGTGGCATTGTGCCCTCCGAGGATTCTGAATTTAAACCCGCCTCGTCGTACACTCTAGTGCTTCATCAACAGTACCCAAGTCGAAGCGAACGCCGATATAGGGGCAGAGATGGATCTTGCCTCGCCCGAATTTGCTGCTCGTTTAGAATTTTCGATCGAGCCTACCGACCAACAACACCAGTTTGTTCAACTTGCGGACGGATCGATAGCTTCCATCAGTGGCTGTTTTCGCGCCAGATTCAACCCTTCTGAAAAGCCATCGACCGAAACTCTACGGCCGCGAGCTCACATGAAGACATTTTACATCCTCGACGGTCTCACTTCGGATATCCTCCTCAGCCGTCACCAGATTTTTGAGATATACGCTTTTGTCGAGCAAGCCAACGCCTTTTCTGAGATGGAACGTCCGGACCTGCATGCTGACCTTCACCTCATCGCCTGGCTTAATAGGTGGCGTAGTAAATCAGGATCACGCCCAATTCAGCACACCTCCAGTTAGTTACCTCTCCCATTCGCCTTCCACGCTTTATTTATTTTACAGCTTCACTAACGTAGAAGTAGTCAGCGAGAAATATTTTGCTTTCTGGTCCGAGATAGATGTGGACGATGCCAGAGAACAGAGACTACATCAAGAGAGGAAAGTCAAAGCGAGTCGCATTCCGATACAGGTAGACAGAGAAGTGGCAGAGGATAAAGAAAATCAACGACACGATCGTTATAATCAAAGGCGACAGCGGCGTATACAAACTCATAATGCGGAGATGGCTTTGCTAGGGTGGAATGGTTGAGAAATCGTCCCTTGAGGTAGCAGTCTACTATAATTTGAGAGTTATTTCCAGCGCATTTGATCATAATCACTTCAGTTTAGTTCTTTAACCAGGGCAGTGTTCAACCGGTCAGTACAAGTCGTATCAGTTTCGTATTTAGATCAGGTATAATACTCTATCTAGGTCATTGCAAGCACACACTGTGTAAGAGAGACAAGAAGCATTTATTTATTCCACTCGATTTATGTGTTTCGGAACACATGACCTCGAGAGACTCAACTGCTCTCTTGGAGCCAACAGAAAGGTACTAGAATAGTATTCGATGCTTTCAATAATCCCCATGTATAACAGCCCTATGGCTTCCGTCTACCAACCAATCGGTACATAGAGTAGCTAGAACATCGGACCGCTGGACACAGACTTCCTATCAGAAGATGTAAGCGATCAAGAAAGAATAGTGAGATGAATGGTTATCTTACTTGCATTGAGACAAGCATTAGCGTTAAGGCTGAGAGCACTCAATAGTTGGCAGGCAGCAACTATAATGGACACCGAGTCCAGTACTCCAGTCGCAAGGCTTGGAGAATTTGCCGGCGCAGACTTCCTTGGACTCCCTCACGACGCAGAGTCCGTTGCCCTGAGCTGTAGAAGAGCCGATGAGAGCCAGAGTGGCAAAGAGGAAAGTAGAGCTGAACTGCATGTTGATGGTATTCGAACGATTAGCCTTTGTTGGAGTATGTATGAAAGAGATGATGGATGATATAGAGTGAAGTTTTGTGAGATATCATGGCATTCTTAAGTCTTTTATAGCTGAGGTCTCACTTAAGGAATCATCTTCTCTGCCATATGTTGTGAGCACATCATGCAATTCAACCCTGTTCTAATCAATCAAGCTGAAAGAAATGCCGCACGGATGTAACACATTAATCCCTACTTTTCATAAATGGGGAAACAAGGCCCGTTCTATTGCCACGTTACCCCGGACTGACTGTCTTCATTGATGTTGTAGTTGCTGTAATGGGTTAATTGAACCGCCTGCTCAGTTATATAAGGAGTTCCTGGTCTTAATAGGTGTCAAATACTACCCTATCGTAAATAATCATGTGCGTTAATGTATCCTCAGCTAGGATGCTATACGGAAGTTGCTTGAACAGATACCACTTTCCTTAAACTGCATAAATGATGAATGATACTATCAGGACATACGGTAGAGTAAACGGCTTCCAATGCTGGACTTCAGTGTCATCAAAGTGTTATACCTAATGGCTGGTATAACTTTGAACTTCTACTCAACACGTTAGGTATTCAGCGGAGAATTTCTTAATCGGGAAATAAATAAGAGTGTCAATAAAACCCGGCACTCCTTGATCCGCGGGAACTTCTACCTTCCCAACTCATTCATACAATTCCGGATCTTCCGGATATTTTATCTCTTTTGAGAAGCTAAACTGTAACTCCTAAAACATACAGGGTCATGATTGACGAGGATTCGAAGTATTTCTGCTTGAGTGGCGATATCCCTGTTGGTGGGCCAAGTACTTGGCACGTCGTCGACTGGGATCGGAGACATATAGTTTCCGTGACTATGGACGGGGAGCAGGACGACGACGATCTCGCCATTGAATATTACAGTCGTCTTAATCACCAGATATCTCCTGAAACCTACAGGATTTACGTCTCTGAAAGTGGCGAGATTATCTCGACACACACGCACGCGAACGACGATGTGAACTACTGCATACGCTATCTATCCCTGCAAAATGCTCATCTCCCAGAGGGGATACAAACAATTCGGCGAGACGAGCTTCGAGAACTCGACAGGCTTGGCCCTGACGCCGAACTTGTTGAATATTCCCCAAGACCAGGCGAATCTGCTCGAAAGGTCAGTGAGCACTTGAGAGTTTTCTACTGTAAACATGAGCCATGACTTACCATTTAACAGGCTGTCTTCAAATACTACTTCATGTGGCAGTATGCGAAAGCATCATGGAAAGAGATGAGCATGTGGATGCGTCTTCCACGGCACCCAAACATTGTTCCTTTTGACCGAGTTGTCATTGATGAGGTACTGAAGCTAGAAGAAGCGATCACAAAGGGTTATATCAAGGACCTTGGTAAGTGGCCACCAATTTTCTTCTACTCTAAATGGGGATGGGAGTGTTACTGATACTTAACTCAATAGATGTCGAAATGCCCAAAACCACTTCAACGTCTGATGGTGACGAAGAACAAGCGAACCTTACTCCAAATCCCTGCCCCACGACAGATTCTCCGTCAATGTCAACCACAAAGAAAACACTTCAAAAGATCTGCATTATACGAGATACATCTGGAGATCCGCCGAACATCATTTTGAACTGTCATCCCTCAGCAAATAGAGCAGAACTTTGGGTATTCGCAGCCTTCGGGACTTATCTCCAGTTTGGAGTCATCGCATACTCTGGGTTTACAATATATCACCCGGCCTTGAAGTTTAAGAAGGACGATAATCCCATCGAGTCTTATGTATACCCTTGCACTGCTGTTAGGACACTGGTTTTGGTACTCGGAATGATGCTATGTGGTCATGTTGTGGAGAGTAGTACGGATAAGAGACGATACAAGGCATCGAAAGGGTGGAAGGCTCGGATGGTATGGCTTCAGCAGACTAAAACAGTCAGCGGCCAAGTCTTCAATTCTTACATGATCTGTGCCAAGGATGACCGGCAGACCATTACTACCTCACGGCGATCCAGTAGACGCGACAAAGGCCAGTCTAACACTACTCAAAATAGATCTACCGCGCCCGGGGATGATAGTCCTTCCACATTTCTGAATTTAATTACGATAATTGGCACCTGAATTGCATTGTGTGGCTTCGTGCTTCAGTTTGTCGGTCTTCGAGGGATGCACTGGTCGTCCTCGATAGCTCAACTAGACGCGGTACTGGTCATGATATGTGTCAAAGCTTGGGTCCGTCTTGGACTTGCAAAACCACCTGCATGCAAACCGCTACCCTCTGGATTTTAGCTTGATCGGTTCGCCAGAACCCTAGGTGGTATTACTACAGAGGGTTGGAGTGGTCAGAAGAATGGACGCGACTCGACCGGCGAGACGATGGCAGGCGACATGGAGGTGTTTGAGGACAAACGGAGCGTTGTTACCGGCGGAAGTTCGTCATTGAAAGTTCCTAAAGCGTCTCGACTGCCTACAGGGGCAAGTAATGCACAGGCATTGTTGAATGCACGAAAAAGTCTTGCTCATCTCGCCGAGTGGAAAAGTCCTGTTTCAGCGGAGGCAGTCTCTCTAGCAAGAGCTATTGAGTGTACGTTAGACGCTGTGAATGTCTGCCTTCCGCAGAACCCTCAGAAATTGACTTGGGATCTCGAAACCCGCTATTCTGGGTCAATGGAAGACAAGATTTCCATTCCGCTATCAAGACAGGTTGCAGGTTGGAAGGTGGATGCGTCCTCAATCGAAGCGATACTTTCGCTATGGCTGTCTTCAGTCGATGGGGATTCCTCGCAAAATGAAGATAGCATGCACAGCATTACCAATGGAATGAAATATCAGAAACCGAAAGGCCAATATGATTGGCCGCACTTCAAGGGTACAACTGCAAAACGAAGCTTTCGGCTTCTCGGTAGGCGCACCTCAAGCCTCGTCCGAGATCTTCTCTGCTGGGTTCCCAGAGACCTTCTCAATGTATTCCAGACTCAAGAAACCCAAGTTGAATCGCTACGCATGGCGCTTCAGATGGGTAAGCATCGGGTTGTTGGTTACAATTGGCAAGAGGACGGCTCTGAGAAACATCCACATCAACTACACTATCTGGACCCCGAAAGCAGTGGATTCGACGAAGGTAGTGATGAGACCTGCAGTGACGATGATGAAGAGATTCCAAAAAATGACACTAATGGCAAACATGACATGGATATCTCTGACGATGAGAATGACGAGAGTTTCATGGAATATGATACAAGTGAAGACCAGGTGGAAAGTCGAAGCGACGACAGCGACCTCGGTACCACAAATATTGATGTATTGGGAAATGAGTCTTATCAATCGTTGAAATCACTATACGCCATAGACCTTTTCTCATCATTCACACGAGCCATGGCCAAGACAATGGATACTCCTATTCCAGGAGGCGCTGAGGAGATTCAATCTAAAAACGACACAGACGATGCTAGATGGAAGATCTTCGCACTACGGAATAATCACCTGTCCAAGATGATCCAGAATATCCACAACACTGGACTTGGGAGCCTAGATCAAATCTACCTCAGCGTTATCACTCCACTCAGCCGAGAGAAGAGACTTCCCAAAATAAATGCAGTGGTTGATCTGGCAGTCCGGCGTTCCAGGCGCAACGAGCGTTCAGAGAAGTGGAAGGAGGCGGCTGACGATTTGATTTGGCTTTTCCGACTAGCAAACGGAACATTCTCAAGTCGTGATAAAGTTGTATCAAAGGCAACGGCAAACCTTATGGAATACCAGCGATTGGTACATTTGGTGCTCAGTATTACGATGCGACGTAACTTTGAACCCATAATCTACCGTAAGAATATCGATGTCAGACGTCTAGAAACGTTGTCAAGAAGAGTTCAACGAGAGATTGAAGCTGCCGACCCGGAATTGAAAAGGTTCCTCAAGAGAAAGCACCAAGAGTTGGACAGTTACAGTAGCATACCTTTCTATGATACTGAAGCACTAGAAGCCGCCAGACGTCTATGTATGGATTATGGCCCACGCTGCCCTCCAAAAGACATTCTGGAGCGGACGTCATTTCATTACGGCATACTTAGCTGGTCCGAGGAAACCATTCACAAGGCAACCGGCCGCCAGTATGATATCAATTCTCAGGATATTTTCGGGCGAACTGCACTGCACTACGTTTGCCTCATCACTCAACCGATGAGTTTAGCTCAATACCTCATCGATCTAGGCGCAGAACTAA
Source organism: Fusarium ussurianum (assembly GCA_017656695.1). Lineage (NCBI taxonomy): Eukaryota > Fungi > Ascomycota > Sordariomycetes > Hypocreales > Nectriaceae > Fusarium > Fusarium ussurianum. The sequence continues at coordinate 1,816,868 of JAGDUO010000007.1, forward strand.
ATATATCAGCACGAGATGGAGCAACGTTGCTACACTATGCTTCGATGAGAGGCAATGTAGACAACGCCAGATTATTAATTGAGTCCGGAGCGACAGTCGATATCTGGAACTTGGCAGGTCGTTCGCCACTTCATATGGCTGCAGTTCATGGACATGTCGCAATGGTAGAGTATTTATGGGACAAAGCAAGGCCAGACCTACGGGATCGTTGGGGTTGGACTGTTCTACACCTAGCAGTCATGTATGGGAGCGACTTGGTAGTGAAGCTCCTGGTCAAATTGAAAGACGACGAGGAAGCTAAAGACCGTCATGGCAGAACTGCCTTGCATTTAGCGGCAATTGCTGGAAACGAAACAGTGGTTGCCATTCTCATCGATGAAGGAGCCGATACGAACGAAATAGATAATAGGGGCGATAATGCCCTTATGCTTGCGGTCAAGGCAGAAAAGATTGGGGTGGTTCGGCTTCTCATCAATCGAATGAAGGACACGCCATCCACAGAGATAGATTATGAGGAGCCGCTGGCAATGGCCCTGAAGTATGGGCAAAAAGATGTCGCGCGACTACTTATGGAAAATGGCGTCAATTACGACTGGAAAGATGTATTGGACAACAATCTGCTTCACCATGCCTCTTTGGGGCCGAATAACACTGACTTGATTGAGGAGTTTCTCGATCTAGGATTTAATATCAACTCCAAGGGTCACGGCAATAGTGCACCATTACATCTGGCTGTTATGAATTCGCGAATATCCAACGTCAAATGTCTTCTCGAAAAAGGAGCCAATATCAACCAAACTGATTGGTTTGGGTTGACGCCGCTATCGACTGCAATCTATACCACGAACGGTCATCTCGTCCGGCTGCTGCTTGACCATGGCGCCTCAACTGATATCTCTTCAACGGATCCCGAACCGCAAACACTCTTGTCAATGGCCGAAGAGGGGGGTGACGAAGAGATCATCAACTTGATACGGCGTTATCAAACCACATCTATGGGTGATTCGCAAGATACTTCTCATGTGGCGGAGTCCTCCACTACACCCCAGATAGAACCATAAACTACATAGGTTGGCAGGGTAGCTAGTAGATGTGGCCAATCCAAAAGTTGTCTTCAATGATGTATATCTCTTCTTTTACAGTGGCTTGGGTGGAATGTTTTAGTCTGTTCGAAATGGAGCCAAGCATATACAGCAGTATTTTCTGCCTTGCCTAGCTCGTCGTTGAGAACCCATCAAGAAATAAACTTTATCCTACGATAGTCTAGATGAAATTACAAGGGGCAGCTATCCACAGCCGCGCGTTACGAATAAGCTTAACCACTAATTGGTGGATTGATATTCCAAATCCTCACTACTTGACTCGTAGCAAAAACCACCAATCCTACCCTCATCAAACATAATATCCCACAACCTCCCGATGCCAAGACTCGACGACTATCACAACCTGACAGCGGGTGGCGTAGCACCGTTAAACTTTCAGACTTTCAACGGCCGCACTGCATAAACAGGTGGGGGGAACTAAAAACGCTGGAGGATCAGCGCTGCAAACTGCCCAGCCAAGGCTAGCTAAGGATGGAGAATTCAAGCGGCTCCCCACGTTTCTCCGGACGTTGGAGTTGCCAAGATGGAGAGTATGGGGCCGTGACGTCTAAGCACGATATCAACCCGGAGCATGATGATAATTGTTATCGTATATACGACGGACATTTATTCGCTACTTGGAGATTGATTGCCGAAGGCGAGAAATTATTCGTTTATCCACTTGGCATTAAAGTACAGGGGGCAAATTCAGGAAATGATGATAATAATCGATGCTGGTATATAACTCATCTTATAGGTCTACTGTACATATCCAAGTAATAATATCCACAAGAACTAAATACAATCGCTCGAGTACCGCCCATCTAAAAACATAAACTCCTCTAATTTATCCGTAACCAACCACTCAATCACACCCATTTTACTCAGAGTCGTCATCGACCTCGTCAGCAAGCATACTCAAAACATTCTCCTCGCCAGGGGAGTTCTGGGGGAAGCGAGCATTATAACCAATAACAGATCGGGCCTTGAGATAGGTCTTGGTAGGGATGGAAACCTTTTGTGTGGAGACGAGCCAAGTGACGCCCTCACTGCAGGGCGGTGTAGTAAGCGAACCAGAGTATCTAAACGAGTCAGCATATCATATCTTACTCAGCTTCGGATTAAGCGACTTACGATTGGAACTCGCCAGCCTCGAGAAGAGAGACAATCTCGGACATTTTGAGTGGCTTGGTGTGGGTAGTCTGGCCCAGGGTAGCAATCTTATCCACCGAGTTGAGGACGGTGGTAGCGACGGTGGATCGCTGAGCCTGGGTGGTCTTGCAATCCTTGCCGGTCGCCTCGCGAGCGGCAGCCTTGGCTTTGTAGGTAGCGTTGGGAAGGCCGTCGTCGAGATCGATGTAGAGTCCAATCACAGCGAGTTTCTTGTCTTCGCTTTGGTGGACCATGTGCATCTCCATGGCCATGCTGGTGCCGTTGTCGAGATGCTCGCTGGGGAGATGGAAGTGGAACTGCTTTAGGTGGTAGACTGTGTTGTCGAGGGTGAGTTTGCCGCCCATGCCTTCGGTGACAACTTCGACGGTACTGCCGAGGTTTTCGAACTCTGCGCCGTCGTGGAAGTCGGGGATTTCGATCTGGAGATCTGATCCCGAGAGGACCTTGTGGGTGCCGTTGGACAGGTTGATGGGAGACTGGTGCGTGCCAGTTGCGCATAGCTTATTGGCCTCGGGGTCTAGGTTGTACCAATTGGCAGGTCCCTATGGAGCAGTGTCAGCTTGGGACTTGTTGACTACAGTTCACCCCGCAGGTGGACAGTTCGGATGAACACTTACATTGGCAGCGGAGTAGCCAAACTTGGGGGCTTGAATGGCATCAGCTCGTCGGTGAAGATGTGTTCCATAAGCACAAGATGCCAACGCCTGAGGGGCAAAGGTAGCCAAAAGAGGGATCCAAGAATACATGATGAAGGACTCGAACAGGTGTCAAGATTGATACAAGGTTGGAACTTTGCGGGGAAACGGTAGCTGAAGTGAAGATAAACTCAAAAGGATCGAAACTGTGTCTGCCAGATCTTAGACAAACAAGCGGGCGGCAGTTCAATATTTAAGTGTTTCCAATTTACTCATCCTACTCTTCCCGACCAGTATATCAGAAACCCTTGTCATAATCCGGGGACTACGTATAGGCTGGGGCTTACTCTCCAGCGTAATATTCCTGCAACAACCTTATTTTGGTAATCTATGCTTAGCCCATGTCACTGCCGTTGTCATCGGGGTTTAGAAGAAGAAACCAGTCAGAAGCAGGGTGAGAGGCACGGCAAATGTCACGCCACAATGAGCAGGACTGACAGGGGGGTCAAAGAGTGATCTATACTGTAAGTGTAAGATTCCAGAGGCTGTGGACCTATTACGGGGTATTTGAAATGGGCAGAAAATAAGCATGGCTGGGTAGTCCTTGCTACGCTCTCATCCGCGGAGACCGACTAGTGGTTTGTTGAAGATGAGGTTATTTTATGCGCGTGTCATGTAAAGTTTCATCAGACTTGTGATTGGACTTTATTGAAACAACAACTTTGAGTTTTGGACGAAACTCATTACCGGAGAATCTAGCACCGAGGGCACGTGAGGAAACAGAGTCCATAGCGTTACATTTGTTAACGCATTAAGAAGCATTCGCTTCTTCAATGCCACTCCAGCGTAGTAAAAGTGACGCAAGACAGATCCATTCTTACGCCCGCATCAGAAACGAACAAGACAAAAATATAAGGGGGTTCCCGCGGATAGTACCACGGGCTTCTCGGTAATTGGGGAAGAGTTCGTTCCCCAACTGGCTGGCCTAGACGCTCGAGTGACACTGCGATACACGCTACTGCAGTGTGCTAAGGGAAAAACCGTTGCCAAGGCCCGACAGGGGTTGTTTCGAGTGCTGGGGTGGCTCAGACGAGGGCCTTGGGTCTGGACTCCTTGGCGGTGCTGATGGGATTAGACTAAGAGAAATGAATTGAATTGAACTGGTAGTTGTTACCCTGTAGACTAATCTGGCAGTTGTACTACCTGACTACGAAAGTTGACCAAGGTAGTATAACTTGGCGACTGCATTATATCGTCGACATCCTCTTCAGACTTGTACATCACGTCGGTGGGCTCCCCATGAAGCAGATTCATCATGCTGCCGTGCCCCTCTTCCAACATGCGCAGTTGGATTTCTGCATTCTGTGCATAGGCCTTTGCACACTCTGCTCGATACCTTGCAATCTCCAAAGCAGTTTTGGCACCTTTAATCTCATGCTCCCTAACTTCATCAACAAACGGTGCCTCGAGGCTCTTGCGAAGATGGATCAGATTACTATCCTTGCAAGTAGGATGCAAATCAGCCCATTTATTATACATATCAAAAACCCTGGTTGCATTCTCATTGTCGGTCTGAATCGCCTGCCCGGCGCAGTCATTAACTCGAGAAGAGACTTTCTGCCAGACTTGCGATCGCCACTGAACAAATTGAAGAAGGCGAATGGGATAGATGCCCTTCTTTCCCTTTTCCGCTTTTCCTTGAATGTGGTGTTCATTGAGATGACGCAGTAGATGGTCGACTTTTGTGGCACTCGCGCTGTACCGATCCCATTCGGCAAAGTAAGCGCTCATCAGAGCACTGTCGTCTTGAGATTCGAGCTTTTGTGCGACGGACTGGAGGTACTCGGCGAGGAACTTCGATACGGCCTTGTAAAGAAGATTGCCGCGAGTGTTAGAATCTGTATACTCCTCGCGGTTGATCAATTCCGAAATAGCGGTATGCAGTTCCATGTACTGCAGACAATACTTGTTAGCATTTGAAACATGAAATATGTCTTTTGTGTCATAACTTACGGTAGTCGGAGTCATCTTGGATTCAGGACTCTTGTGAGTGGAAGCCAGGCCATTGATCACAAACGCTTGCAGGGCTTTGGTGACGATCCCTTCCAGCTTTCCCTTCCTATGGGCAATTGCTGTTTTGATTTCGGTCATGATGAGATATGATCGAAATGTTTATTGTTTAGTTCAAGTGATGATAACTTGAACGTTTTGCGGACTTCCGGAGTGGATGGTCAAGTCAAGAGTGGTGTTTGTGTTGATGGAAGGAAGAAGAAGAAATGGGCTGCTGAGCAGGTCTCACGGTGCTTTTATATTATGACAGAATAAGATTGTTTTTGTGTCCTATGACTTATTTTTTTTTTGTAGGGGAATTAAAAAGTCAATATCGTGTTTAAAGTTGTAGCAACCACCAAATTCCAAGTGTTGAGGGCGGCATCTGATGAAAATAAGTTTCAGCCACTCAGGCAGCAGGGTGAGCCAGAACATGAGATGCGATGTAACTCGCCTAGGACTGCAAGACGTAGACCATTTTTTCAGTCATGCTGATTTATTATTCCATGGAAGCGAGAATAAAAGAAAAGGTGAATAATAGATTTTCAAAATTGCAATACACTATCAAATTTGGTCTCGACATACTGGACGCACGTACATATGACAGCTTTTACCATGGATAGTTCTGCGCAATATCAGCATCAACTTCAAAGCTTAAAGGGGTGCTTGAACTTACTCTGCCATCCCAGCACCAAAAGCTTCCACTGTCTTCGCTCTTCTTCTCCCCGACGACCTTGAGCATACCTCGAACACTTTCATCAGCCTCCAACAGAGGTCCACAATCCCATGGAATATCAATAGAGTTCATAGCACTACTTCTGTCAGCAATATCATTTTTGTTCACATAATTACTCACGTGTTGACCTCGCCTGGATGAAGAGCCAGAATACATGTCTCGGTCCACTTCCCACCTCGTCTCTTGAGCTCAAGCGCCATGTGTCTTAGAGCCTGGTTTAACGCGCTCTTACTTGCGGCGTATGCTGCATATCCGTCTTCGTGGCCGAGGAAGTTGGTGGTTGAACCGGAGTCGGATGAGATGAAGATGACCTTTGAGGGAGGACTGTCTGAATCCAAGTTGATCAGTTTCTGGGCGCAGATGATTGGTCCGATGGTGTTGGTGGTTAGATGGTGAGAAAAGTCTTGGAATGTTCTAAAGCAGATTAGCATTCATAAAATGTTATGTCCATGGAGTCTTACATTTCTGTTGCTCGGTTTGGGTATTGAAGTACGCCGGCGTTGATAATGACATTGTCCAGTCTCGTGCCATTCTTTACAAGTGCACTCATTTTTGCAGCAAAGTTCTACAACTGTAAGCTTCAGTCAATTATGGTGGGGTTGGACTCACGTCGATGCTCTCACTGCTGGTGACATCACACTGCTCAACCGTACAATTCTTTGGGGTCTTTTGAGCTTGAATCACACTCGATAGTTGCTCTGCATTATTTGGATCGCGTACTGTTGCGATGACCCGGTGTCCAGCCTCTAGAAGTTGCTTGACGAACTCGAGGCCGATGCCTCGGGACGCACCAACGACGACCCACGTTTGAGATGACTCGGCCATGATGAGAGGTGAAAGTGTTTAGTGTATCCAAGTTTTAATTCCACAAGTGAATGTTTGACGTATATCAAAGGTGGAATGGTGTCTTTATATATTTAATTCTTCATGTCATGATGCCGAGAAGCTAAGCCGTGTGGAGGATCTACAAGCGCGGGGTACGATAGCATCTGATAAGGCTGCTCGTCTCGATCTGGAAGTTAGATTGCAATTTATTTACACATCAATAAGTTGCATCTTGTTCGCCAGTAGTAGAATAGATTCAGCCCAGAGAGGTAGTTTAGATGGAGTTTCAGTGCCGCTGCATTTCCTCAGGCTTACGGCATTTTTAACTGCTAGGCACCTTCTTACAGGGCACCTCCACTAAATCTGTCACCAGGAAGCACCGAGCAGTGCCATTAACCTTCCATTTTCAGTACGTGCGTGCCTTTGACAACTTCTTCTTCTCCACCATCACCAATAAAGCTACGACTTCACACACCAGATCCGCGCGCAACACTCAAGTACAGTCTCAGGTACGGGCAGTCAAAATTCATTTGGCGATCCATCCAACTAACTCTTTCAGGCTTCGTCGCATCCAAAATGGAGTCCATCAGCCACACCCTCCACCTTTCCGACCAGTTCGTCATCAGCTGCGGCACCGTGACACTCGATGTCAATCGATCCAAAGTCCTACTCATCCGCTGGCGAAAGACGAATGAAATATTCCTCCCCAAAGGCCGCAAAGATGTAAACGAGTCCCTCACGGACGCAGCTATTCGAGAAACATTCGAGGAAACTGGAGTACAGCCACGCATACTGCCTGCTCGGATCAACACCCTCGCGACCTCCCAAGAAAGCACAAGTGGCCTCTTTACTGAGCCTATCGCTGTGTCTCACCGAATGCGCGAGGGAATTCTCAAAATTATCTTCTGGTACATTGCTGAGTCAGACTCTACTCAGACTCCCGCAAAATGGACGCAACAGGAGGATGAGGACTTTGACACCATCTGGGAGGATTACGGCAATATTAACTCGACTATCACGTTTTCTGAAGACCAGCGCATTGTCTGGGCAGCCATTGACACAGTCCATAGACGAGGCACACAAGCTGTTTGAGGAGTTATCTGCACAGTTATTCAAGGGGAAATTCAGGCTCACTCGACTATTGTAATAGCATGGAAGTTTGCGCTATGGGATTCGGAACTCGAGGCGTCTCTCTACAATTATTACATCTGATAGACAAACGCGGCCTGACACTGGGAAACTTGTTGGATTTTAATCAGTATTCCAACAACAAATACAATTAACTTTGAAGCTGGAACCTTTTCTGTTATTCATTCTGTTGTATCAAGTTGTTTGCCTCTCTACCTTTGACCTGTGACCTGTTGTGCATCGCTGTCGCTGACTTGATGTGATGAGTAAGTAGGTCAGGTGATCAAGAATAGTGGACATGGACGAACCTTGTCAAAGTCTCTCTGTATGACGAGGCCATCTTCCCTCAATTAATCAACCTTGTTCAATCCCCTGAAATAGCTTAGATTGCCCCGATTCGGCATCAATCCAGCTTCTTGGCTCCCTTCCTTCTAAACTCTATTATCTCCGAAATTACCGACTCCCTGGATCGCATCCCACTTTACCCCTCTCATCCCGCCATCCTAGACATCGATACCGACGGCAGTTGACAGATACACCATCTCAGTCTGCCAAGATATCTCATCAAACTCTATCTCGCAAGCCATGGCTCCCCTGTACAAAAAGACCCTCGTTCTTGGTGCCTCGTCAGGCATAGGGGAGGCCCTAGCCGCCAAGCTCATCGCCACAGGCACCAAAGTCATCGTCGTGGGACGTCGGCGCGGCAATTTGGAATCTTTTGTTAGCAAGCATGGTCACGAAAATGCCAGGGCTGTCGTGTTTGACGTCACCAATCTGTCCTCTATCAAAGAGTTCGCCGAATCTATCATAGAATCTGACCCAGATCTTGATTCCGTCGTGCTAAATTCGGGCATCCAGAGAGGCTTTGACTTTTGCAACCCTGAATCTATGGATCTCAGTGTTCTTGGTGATGAGCTCACGACTAATTATACATCTGCCGTTTATCTGACCGCTTCATTTATTCCTCATCTGAAGAAGCAGGCCAGCGGGCATCTCATCTATGTCAGCGCAACTCTCGGTCTGATTCCCTCCATGGTGCGCACGCCTAACTACAATGCTTCTAAATCTGCGCTGCATACGTTTATTCTCAATGTGCGTCAGCAGCTTGTTGATGGCGGAGCAGGGCATGTGCGCATGGTAGAGGTGTTTCCGCCTGCTGTGCAGACTGAGCTGCACGATGAGAAGCACCAACCTGATCTTGTCAATGGTGGTCAGATTGGCATGCCGCTTGGAGAGTTTGTGGATAGGATGTATGAGGGGCTTGAGAAGGGGGATGATCAGTTTGCTATTGGGCCGGGTGAGCCGTTGTTGGCGGAGGATGGGTGGGAGACTCAGAGAACGAAGTTGTATGAGAAGGGGCGGGAGGGCATCCAAAAGTCTTTGGCCAGTTATCTGAAGAAGTGAGGTTCAGCTTCCTGACATAGAGTTTAGTTCAAATATTTTGTTGGTGGTGTGAAGCCAATTAACTTCTGTCATGTAAGAAACGTCCTTAATCTGTCAAACGGAGCGCTCCGCGGCAAAACTGGAATCTCACTCGTCAGCTTTGTCCACACACACCATCAAGCTTATCCCAAGGGCTATTTATGTCAAACCTGATCAGTCATTATTTCGGTTTTAGGCCCTCGGACTTCATGTCATGAGACTGGCGAGCTGAAGGATGTGGTGGTCAGCAGCTGATGCCAAAAATACGCTTAAAATCAGCCGCAGGGTGGAGAGTGAGCCGCGCTCTGTATGACTGCTTCGGGATCGTATGGATGCATGAGCTGAAAGCACACAGAGGTGAAGACGTAGTTGGATCGATGTTAGCGATGGGCAGGCATTCTCAGTGTATTCACTGCGATCAATAAGTTTCCATTGAGCTTACGGGAATTGTACGAACTAGTTATACTCGGGAACAATATTCTCCACAGGGCAAGCTTCCAGCGCTCTCCCAAACCTGCTCTTCACGTCAATCCATTCCTTTCCGCCAGCCTTTTGGCTGATAACACGATATCTCCGCCCTCCTCCAGTGGATCTGCATATGAGTGCGTTTCTCTCGTAGCATCTACTTCCATGTGAAAGATCGCCTGCAACGATATATTCAAGAGACGTAACTCCATCCGGACCAAAGACCCAATCTGCAAAGTCTCGCGATGACTGTCGCAGAGGCGGTGTTTTCCACTCTCTTCTTTCTCTGATAGCGGTAGAGATGTCTCGGAGACTGATGGAATTCTGTTTGGATTCGGAGTCGAGGTCATGGCCTCCGTTTGTATAGTTCTTAATGGTTTCTCCGTTTTGTTCGGCTTGAGTGATTCTCATGTCCAAAGCGTTGTCAAAAACGCATGGTGAGTAGGTTCCTATATTTGCTCCCGTTTGGCGGATATGAAGGACTTTAAGTGAACCCTTTGACACGAAGGGAAGCAGAATTTCTCTCTGTCCATGTTTTCAGCGAGTAGCAGGGCTCAAGGTTGAGATACTCACCAGGTACTCGGGCGCACACGTCAACCCAAGAAACTCAAGATTCAATGTCGAAAGAGGATTTCGAGTCGGATCTTGTCGAATAATACCACGGTCCGTCAGAGATATACCAGGATCTGCCACATCCTTTCCCTTGCGTGAGATTATGAGCTCTTCATCCAGATCCGTGATCCTCTGGTGATGTACAAATGCTTTCAACGTCGAGGCATGCCTTGCCAAGTGGTTCCAGAATTCAAGGACCGGTGTTGGGCCGCAGTGGCTGATGAATAATTCTTCGAGTCCATCGAAAGAGTCGAGAAAGTCTGCGATGGTGGTTAATTTATTGATCGAAGTTATATTTGGTGTCTGGAGGTAAAAGTCGAGGATCTCGAAGGACTTGACTTGAACCGGTGTCGGATATTGTGCCATGTCCTGGAGAAGCAGTGTCCAGTATGGGCACATTATCAGTTTTAATGAGGTTAGTCCCGCAAGGTTGATGGATGCTGCGGTGACAGCTTTCTTGGTCGTCTCATCTCTCAAGGGTACTCTGGCGAGTTTCAAGCTCCGCATCTTAGGAAACCAAGTTCTCGCAGCAGGGTCATGATCGAGACCAAACATCTCGCGCGCCAGCATAGTACTGGGAGGTGTTTTATCCCACTCATCTGAATCAGTCCGACGAACAACTCTGGTTTCTCTATCCTCCCACTGCCGAGACCAAGATTGCAAGTTGACTTCTAGCTCTTCCAGATGGGCAGCATTCTTCTGAACCAGATTGGAGATGTTGCCGAAATGACATCCCATTGGAGCTTTCCAACTGAAACGTCGAATATTATGGAACGCAGAAAGGTTCAAGTCTGTTGTTCTGCTCCAGCGGTTGAATCTACTGCAGAATGGATCCGTTGTAAAACTGAGACGTTGGATGGATGGGTGTTTGATGCTCAAGTATTCCAGCACTTCTGATGGGATACAGGTCGTATATTTCCAGCTTTGCAGCTCAATTAGTGATGCAATCAAAGACGATATATGCGGACTTACTCGAACGCCTCAAGTTGACCGTCCTCGAAACGTCTCAGCATCGCCATAGTCCTTTGTGCAAGACACTCATACTTGACGCGCACAAGTCTACCGCGCTCGTACCCAAAGCTATCACTTCTTTCTTCCCAAGTATCATGCATCAAAGGATCTTTGTCCAGCCATTTCCCCATGTATCCTAGGCAGTCATGCGCGTGAACGCAATGCATCGCGTCTGCTTCAAAGCGAAGTTCTCTTGTTGACTGCAGACATTGCTGTGGAGGACCCATAGGCGTAATGCAGTGGCGTTCTCTTGGGGAACGGGGCACGATTGTGATGGAGCGCCAGAGTTGGCGAAATGTTGCTTTGTGGACCCATCTTGATGTTAGGGAGAGGTGTTTGAGATCGCGACCGTTGAGCTGGTGGTGTTAGTTCATATTCTTGGATGTTTCCTGCGATTACCTTTTCACAAATATTTTCAAGAACTTCTGGAGGTAATAACATCAACATTTTCACAAGGACAATGGGCAAGGAGAACAGGGCGAGGATTCACATATTATCATTGGGGACATGGACGGGATCTCGATCTTTATCTTACCCCATGGCAAGACAACATATGATTCGAGTGTCAACCAAGTGACACTCCCAGATGACGCAGGTAAGCAATATTCTCATCTCAGCAGTACATCCCCCTCATTTATTAAACTACTTTGACTGGTTATGTCCAACAGTAGTGTAACAAGAGATCACGCATTTCTGGATAATTCGTTATTATAGCCGCGAGGAATGGCACTGATGTGAATGGGTGGGATAAATGTGGTTGCGTGACAATGCAGCTTGACAATTGAGGCAACTGGCAAAAAGAATTCGAAAAAGTCACCAAACAGATTGAAATATTGTTATGTTGGATTGAGTGGAGGTAAAATGGGTAAAAAGGCAAAAAAACAGCTCCCCGAAACCTGGATCGAACAAGTGACCTTTCGATGACATATAACAATTACAGTCGAACGCTCTTCCAGCTGAGCTATTCGGGGAGATCTCCGAAATGGAGGAATAGCTATTGATGCAGGACGATGCGGAAGTTAGATCTATATAGCTAAAACGTTGCATTTTTTCAACATCATTCGAGACAACTTGCCTCCTGTCTCCATCAGGTATTTGCGGAAGGCTTTCTCCAGGCTTAGTAATAGGCCTCCCGTTTCAAGCATAGCTTGATACTCTGTACATTTATTTCTAGGATCGCGTTCTTCTTCACTGTGTCTTGTGACTAATGTTACGTTTCTTCTATCTGCAAAACTGATTGCATACTGGACAGTGGAATGTAGTCAACTCGAATCAATCAGACCTCATTTACTCAGTATCATTTGCAGATTTCTTTATGTATGAATCAACACATATCATTTTTCTTCATTTCATCAATCATCGATTATTTTAGAAATACAGCTATCATACACCTAAAATTTGTCACATTCAAAGCACATTCCGAAGTCCCCTCTCAAGGACGACACCAGCAACACCAGCAGCCAACATTCCCAAAGTCCAACCGTTACCAAACTCTTCCAGCTTGGGCCAGAAGCTGTTCTTCTCCTCTCTGTATTTTTCGAACTCCTCGGCCTTGACAGCGTCGTGCTTAGAGTATCGCTCCGCCTGGCTTTCCTCGTTCTGTTTGTCGCCTCCGATGAAGCGCAGGAAGACGTAGTTGGCGATGGGACCCAAAACAGTAATTGGGTGGAGAATACCGGCGCTGAGTAGAAAGATGGGAAATGAGGCGTGGATGAGGGCATCTCCGAGGTAGCTGTATATTATTAGCCATACGTCTTTCACGCTGACGAGAAGTACTTACTTGGGGTGTCGAACAATGCTCCATACGCCTTCGCGGTTGACACCTGATGGATTGTTCTTCTTGAAAGACTCAAGCTGTGAATCAGCCAGCGTCTCGAGAGTGAATCCAGTCGAGAAGACAAAAACAGCGAGGTCGCACAGGTATGAGCCGTAAGAAGTAACAGGAGAAGCTAGAGCACACTCGTTAACATCACGGAAAGGAAGCGTAAAGGGAAGAGAGATGATAGTCTGCGCAATAGCCTCGGGCAAGAATGTCGTAAATAGAGCCTTGTTCCAGAAACCAGGATCTTTTTTCTCAACATCATACCGAGGGTCATCACCTCCACGCTTCAAGCTTCGGGATACAACACGAGAAGTAAGACGGATACCCCAAGCTGTAGCACCGACGAGCAGAAGCTTTTGCGGGTAGGCAAGATCAGACCAAGCGCTAGAGACCGAGAGGCCATCGTAGACAACACGAGAACCAACAGCGCTCCACCAAGCATTCAACGTCATGCCAGATGCCCAGAGGAAATCCTTGCCCTCGACACGATCGGTGTATCGAGAGATTCCATAGGCTACAGCAGAGAGACCAGCATGTAAAGTGAAAGAAGGCAGAACGGCAGAGTGCATCAGACCCAGAGTGCTAGTAGTGAGACCTTGGTATGTGGTGCGATTGAAATGGGAGCCAAACACATCCTGCTCGGCACCAGGTCTGTTGAAAGAGCCTATGGGGAGTGGCAGGGAAGGGTAATGGCCGGAAATTTTACTTCCGTAGACATCTTGTTCGGCACCAGAGCCAGTAAAGGTGTTTCTGGGAAGCGAGGGCGAGTGGCCGCCGAATTTATCGCGATAGACTTCTTGCTCTGCCATTTTGAAGCGATGAGATTAATTGATGGAGAGATAGAAAATGGCGACACTTGGATTGTTTGATGGGTTCGATGATATAAGTACCGTAACACAGTGGAGGAGGTTCGTAAATATTGCGTCATTCGTTATATCATTATTGCATCGACAACGCGTCGCTATTAAGACTAGCCGATACAGTCCTCTACAGTAAACCCAACACCTCTATATCAGATATTTGTTATCATCATGTTCTGCTTCTGACTTGACGATTTTCTGTGTCTTGTATGTTCCTGCAGCGTCAGATAGAGACTCTGCAGACTGGGATCTCTTGGGCGCGATTAGTGTCAGGCTAGACTAGCAAGGATCGCGTGCGGCATGCGATCCAAGTTCTTGGCAAAGCCCTAATCTGCTTTGAACGGGAATAAGGGACGTCATTCTCTAGACTATCGCGAGAGACATGAAGGGTAAATGAACCGTGTTGATACTTAGAGAGCTCTGTTTAATTGTGGCGCGTTTTATTTTTATTCTGGCTATAGCGAAAGCTTACCGCTGCGGGGTTGGTATCGTCAGGCATTAACTTTAGAGGCGGCCGCTGTACACTGTTGGACAATGTCTTTGCGCCCGTTTGTAATATTTGAAGCAAATGACAAAGAGAAGGTGACGATCACCGAGACCAATCCTGTATAACATACTTTTAATACAATCTTTTCCGTACAGCATAACACAAAGTGCAACATTCCTTAGCAGGCCATTTTCCCCTACTCTTCCACACGGTGTGATTGTCCTCCCCAGATTCTGCTCAACCGTGATATAACTTTAGGGTAGCAACACGACGATACCATCACACAGACACAACACTCAACACGACAAAAGACCGAAAAAACGCGACACTAAATCTCACTAATGCAACAATCACACGTGGTCACGAACCTGCTGAACAAAAACCTGGGGGAATCCCCTGCACATGTCATCCTTTCACTTTCAACGGCTGAACCACCTTGATCTCGTTTAGCTAGCTTTATTTACCCGGCGCTTTGGTTCGACACATTAAACGCTCCTATCAGAAATATGAGAGTAGTATATTGCTTCTTGACCACGGGCGCGCATATCACAAAGTTTCAGCCATGTTGTGGTTGAGGGAAAGTGTCGATGTTCGAGAAGGATCAACGGCAAGGTCTGCCGCTCTGTCGACAGCGGGCAAACACCCGATTGGTGCATTAATTAGCAGCAAAAAGGGGGCTAATTTGAGGAGCGCTGGGAAACAATTGGAGCGCCTTTAGAAGGGGACCAAGCTAACTGGACACAGAGATCATGATGTTACAGGTTCTTGTCGTACTATTATGTACATACCGTTGGATCACCCTGGGGACCAACTCACGTGGGTCTTTTTTTTCTCTTTCTCCATTCCTCTTTGCAGGGATTAGGTCCGACTGTTGGACCATGGGGGGTTAACCCTCCAATTTTGAACGCTTTAGCCGTTGTCGCTTGATTCGTTCGCCTCCAGGTCTTTTTGTCTCCTCTCTCTCCGCTTCCCCAGCTTCTCCAGTCTTCACGGGATAAGTTTGTTGATAACCGTATACAATGGGGATTTGTTTTATCTAGCTCAAACCAATTCATTCATCTCCCCCGCTATCATTTATTCACACAAACGGGAGCATCTCTCCCTGACGGCCGATTCTAGCCCGACATGTCCACTTCCCGTTCCCTTTCGGCCATCAATACAACGAAAACAAGGACACAAACGTGGAGACGCAGACGAAAATGTTGGAGTAAAGACACGCTAAACGGGGTAATCATGACCGATCAGGATGCCCACCCTTTATCCCCATCCTGGCAATACCCCGACCTGACCGGAGTCGCGCCGTAGTGGGTGTCTTTGATCCGGGGTTTTCTAGGTTTCATCTGCGGGGGAAGCAACCAACTGCTTGTCTCTCTGTCGCTCATAGGCCGGCCCTGTATGCGGTTGGCTGCTCCAAGACGGCTGTAATAGGTGCGTCTAACACTTGGACTGTCTACCCCAGATGCCTAAATCAAATTCCTACTAGCATCCCCCAGCTGCTAATCCTAGTCCAGTTAATAACTAGTTCCTCCCCCAGCAAAATGTTACGTCTCATCCATTGGCATCTGTGTCCGCATTTTGCCAATTCTCCCGGGCTTAGTGGCACTTATGTTTTTGACTGTCCATGTCGATTGCCATGCCGGGATCCGCATATGCATTGCATCCCCATGGTCGTCTTCTTTTATAAAATGACTTGACCCTGCATCCGTCCTTCAGTCCTGCTCTCATCCTCCCTCCCAATCCATTGTCGCTCATCAACGCAACCATGAGTAACCCCATGGACAACAAGGCTGGCATCTCAGAGGCCAAGGCCGACGAGGCCCATATCGACCATGCTTACGATGTCGAGGCCAAGAAGGAGATGAACGTCGACATGCAGGGTGCCATTGACGCTGAGAACCAGGAGTTTGAGATGACAGTCCTCCAGGCTGTTCGGGCCTACCCTGCTGCGTCTCTCTGGGCTTTCAACATGTCTTGCACGATTGTGAGTTACTTCGAAAATTGGTGTCACAAATTGAATCCCATACTAACGTTTTGCAGATCATGGAGGCGTACTGTGTCTTCCTTATGGGCAACTTCATCGCCCTCCCCGCTTTCGCCAACAGATACGGTATCTTTAGCGAAGAGAAGGACAAAATGGTTATCGAAACCAGCTGGCAATCCGCTCTCCAAGTCGGTGGCCCCATCGGTGCCATTATCGGTGTCACCATCGCCGGTCCTATCACCAGTAAGATCGGATACCGATGGGCCACCATCGCCGGTCTCATGCTCCTCAACTGCTTCATCTTCATCTTCTACTTTGCCGACTCCCTCGCCCTCATGCTCGTCGCTCAGCTCCTCGAGGGTATCCCATGGGGTATTTTCATCGCCAACTCTCCTGCCTACTGTTCCGAGATTGTACCTCTCCGTCTCCGAGCCCCTGCTACTCAAATGTTGCAGATGTTCTGGGCCATTGGTGCTATCATCGTCGGAGCCGTTGCATACCACTACAACGAACTCGATGAGCAGGCTGCTTTCCGAGTCCCCATCGCTCTGCAGTGGATGTTCCCCACTCCCCTGGCCATCCTCATCTTCCTCTCCCCCGAGTCTCCCTGGTGGCTCGTCCGAAAGGGTCGTCTTGAAGAGGCTGCCAAGTCCATCCGCCGTCTCGGACGTACTAGCCAGGTCGACAACGCACACGAGGCCATTGCCATGATGAAGCGTACCATCGATCTCGAAAAGACCATCAAGGAGCCCAGTCTGCTCGAGCTCTTCCGCGGCACTGATCTCTACCGTACTCTTATTGTCTGCGGTGTCTACGCTGCCCAGAACCTTACTGGTAACCTGATTGCCAACCAGGCCGTCTACTTCTTCGAGCAGGCCGGTATGCCCACCAAGACTGCTTTCGCCATGGGTCTCATTACCTCTGCTCTTCAGACCGTGTTTGTCATGCTTTCTTGGGTTCTTACCTCCTACTTTGGTCGCCGAAGCATTTACCTCTGGGGTTCTGCTGGAAACACTGTTCTCCTCGTTGCTCTTGGTATTGCCGCCACTGTCGGAGATGTTAAGTCTGTCCTCAACTCCAACACTCAGGCTGCTCTTGGTCTGATCGTGTCTGTTCTCTTCACCCTCGGACCTGCTCCCGCTTCTTGGGTCATCATCGGAGAGACCTCTTCCATTCGTCTCCGACCTCTCACCACTGGTGTCGGACGTGGTTGTTACTACCTCGTCAACATTCCTTGCATCTTCCTCTCCAGTTGGATGCTTAACCCTACTGTAAGTTTCACTCTACTCAAATCACTATCTTTCACAAATACTGACTTTTCTTTTTCAGGGCGCCAACCTTGGTGGCAAGTGTGGTTACGTCTGGGCCGGTACCGGTGCCTTCTGTCTGCTCTGCGCTTACATCTGGCTTCCCGAGATGAAGGACCGATCCTACCGAGAGATCGACATTCTCTTCAACCGAAAGGTTCCCGCCCGCCAGTGGAAGAAGACTGTTGTCGATATCCACGACAACGAGTAAAGGATGTGTTTATGTTTACCACGGAGGAGACAAAGGGAATCAGCTCAAGGTTGGGCTGGAGAGTTTTCTTGTTTCCTCTGTATTTTCATGCGGCTGGATTACGTGGCGTGATTTTGTAGATTGACCTGCGTAGTCATATAGCGATAGGATGGGGTTTACCTGTCATATGGCCACAAGGCTTCCCAGGACTATTTAATTATGTTTACGTCGACTACTGTATTTTGTGAAGTAGTGACGATATATTTGCCAACAAATCAAGTATTCTACCCCATTGCTGTGTATTACCAGTTATAGGTTTGTTCACTTGGGCCACGATCAAAATCCAAGGCATAGTAGTCTAGCATTAAATTTCCTCCATCTATTTATATCCTGGGTATCTACCTCTAATTATTTTAACAACTTTCTCTCACCCCAAGTACTTTTGATCGCTTCTAAATGCTCTTTAATCGAAGGACTATCCTCACTCTCACCCCCACCATCCATCTTTGATCTGATTCTTCCTACAAGCAAGTCGCGTGCAATCTTTGGTGAGGCCAGAGATAGTTCCTCGTCTAGCTTTGCTTGACTTATAACTTTGCCGTTGCATAGTTCCTTGACGAGACTGTCGACCAAGTGCTGGCAGTTATTTGATAGTAGCGAATACCGAGGATTGCGTCCGATATGTCGATTACCTGTTTAAAGGATTAGTACCAGACTACAGGGCTTGGAGCAGTTGACTTACCAATCTCTTGTATTTCATCATGCGTCTTTGTCGTCTCACCGATATAATAGCAAGAACTCCACGTATTCACAAACTCAGGCGTGATAGTCGCCACGCGAAAGTAATTCCTCCCCAACATCGTCAACTCCAACCTATCGCTCATCAAATCATAGCAATAACATTCCCCAAGCCCTCTATCGATGACGCACACAGCCCAATGACTGACGCTGTTCAAGCTCATCCCAACGTGTCGCGCAAGCAGCTTGTAACTCGATTGCGAAACTTCAAGCACGCCGAAAGAGATTGGTGTCGTGATGAGGAAAACTGCGCGGTGCATTTCGTACGGATTGCATACTAGAGGTGCCATCTCGAGAGACGAGTCGCCTGTGATTTTTGTTGATACGAGGGATAGAAACTCGTTTCTTTGACGAATTTCTTCTGCATGTTTGGCAAGCCATTCTTTTTCAGCCTGTTTTCTTTTTTTATGTTCCCTGATGGCAAGATCAGTTGGTTTGTTCTAGGTGTGGATATGTGGGTGTACCATTTTTTAGAGAGGTTCTGGTAGACCGCTTCACCCGCTGAAGCGAGTTTGGTCAGGGCATCGAGTCCCATCTTTTGCTATGATAAGCCCATGCGTTATAGTGGTCCTGACTAGACCGAGAAGAGACGTGATATCGTGCAAGTTGGAGTACAAGGCTGATGATGCAGATATATTTTAGAGAAAAGAATAGTAGTTTGTTAGGAGGGGGCGAAGAATGGAAAATAATGTTTGTACAGCCACGCGGATGTACCGGAATTAGTTCCACTATTCAGTCGTAAAAGTCATGGCTTGGCGTGTATTGCGCCTCTTCTTATTACGCGTGACTCATGTACGTACTTTACGAGCAGACGAATAATTGTAGGGCTGGTGAAATGATGTGCATGATTCATGAAAGATCAAGAGTATCAATTCTGACTGCTATAAATATCTATCTACTTCCGCACATCATCCAACAACAGTGGTACAACGCGCTGAATATCGCCCTGGATAAATGTACTCAACCCACTATCTTCCTGCTCCCAGGGCACCATCGCTTCGGCTCCAATCCCGACGCGTATTAATTTCACCAACCCTTGACTTCTCTCCACAAGATCTTCATTCGGCCATCTCAAAACACCAGGCGTGTTCATTCCAACACCGAGTTCCAGAATCACCAATTTCTTCTTTTCTTTCGTAATTCTAGCTTTCCAAGCTTTCCACTGTGTTTCACCGGTTTTGTATGGCGTTTGATTGAACCATGATCCTGCGCGGACGCAAATACTCATCTTTGACCCGCAGAATTTGCAGATTGGGATTTTACTTGGATCAGTCAGTTTTTGGCTGACGGGGTCGATGAATGGCATCGCTTCAGCGACTAGAGGAGTAGAAGGCACTACTGCGCCGGGTCTGCAGTTTCTTAGACATTGTAAATAAGCATATGAACCTTGAGGTGTAGAAAGCTGCTCTTCCGACCATCCATTTGCAAGAAAGAGCCCATCTGCATTTGATGTTCTAACAAACGCATCGGATCCAAAATCCTTCAACCATGGTATCAAAGCTTGATATGTGGGCGTGTTTGACCAGTTTGATATCATGTTCAAGTGGGTAAAGTAATAACCCCATCGGTATTCCTCAGATGACCACTCGTTGTACCCAAATACACTATAAAGAGATGTTAAGCCGAGTTTGAGGAAGCCAGGGAAGTGCTTCTTGAACAAGTCTCTTGAGTGGTAGTCCAATCCTTCTGCCGCAGATAACCCTGCACCAGCGGTGACTAGGATGGCATCAGCTGAGCGAAGCCAGTCTCTGGCAACTTGGAGTGAACCTTCTGCCGGACTTTTTATTTGGGGCGAGATTGACGCTGAGAAAGAACCAAGAAGCGTGGTATAGATCTTGGTGTCGGATTCAGTGAATGTGTTAAAGACAACATCCGTGATTGTGGTAGATGAATGGCTTTCTGACCACGACGTGACAGTTGACACGGCGATCTTGGCAGCTTCATCAGCCGGAAACGCAAAAAGGCCAGTTGAAATGCAGCAAAGCGCAACTGATTTCCTACCATCTTGATCAGACGGTAAAATCTCCACGGCATCGAGGATACCTTCGTAGCATTTTGCAAGTTGAGCCCTTTCCAAATCTGTAGGCGAAGCACCACGCCTGAGCTGTGGGCCAACTGTATGTATAACCGAAGAGGCATGAAGAGCATGGCCCCCAGTGACAAGTACATCTCCAGGCTCGAGGTCCTTTGACCTTTTTTTCATCAGCCAGAAACATTCTTCTCTGAGCCGCGGCCCTGCTTCGGTATGGATGATGTTATCTATACATCGGTGGGTTGGTTGGAAGCATCCTAGGCCTTGGCTGTTGGCTGCGTTTGTGATGGCGGTGATACCGGTTAGAGTTGTTATGTCGCCTTTCCAGAGATGTATATTTGTATGTCTTGACGCATCATATTTGATGGTTTGTGATGGAGAGAGTGAAGATAGCGGGGTGAGTAGTTTGTGGTCTCTCACGCGCATGAGGATTAATTCGATGTTATGTAGGATGTTTTCTGGGAGAAGTGGCACTGGTGGTCGTGCGCATAAGCATTCTCGAAGAAGGGCTAGTTTAGATGCCGTTTCGAGGTGGTCCATATGTTCTTTGTATTGCTGTAAATTGTAGTCTCGGCTGAGATAACTTGACCCATTTTCTGTCATGTCGTCGAGGACGTAGATTAAAGTGTCGTCCAACATGGTGGCTGTGGTTGGACTGTTGTGTATCATTGTAAGTTGCGAGATAGTGGTTCTTTATAGCAAGGAAGATTGATTCAGCAGGTGGACAAAAATTGGATGCAACAGGGTGAGATGAAGAGAGAAATGTACTAGATAGCTAAGTAAAATTTATATTGATGGTTCATGTCAAACTTGCGCCTTTGTGATTAATGGTTTCGAATCTTTATCCCACTCGGATATATCCCAGTCCGAGTGGGATACATTTACCTGCCAGATAAGATAATTCGGACAATTAACAATCGACTCTGCGCGGGATGTCAGATGGATTAATTGTAATTAACTTATACTTCGATAACACGACGGCCAAGTCAAGAGTGGCCTTTTCTCTAGTTGCGTTGGAAGACGAGGAAGTGGGCTATTGAGCAGGTATTGCTTTTGTGTTGTGCGAGATTGAGGTTGTGTTTGTGCCCTACTTCATTTGACTCTCGCTATATGGCAGCTGAAGTGTTATCAAATTTGTACTAACCACCAAATACTTTGATAATCAACAATGAGATATTTGTAGATAATACTAATCATCATACCTGATGCTCTTGATGGAGTCAACGACATCCTCCTTCAGTCTTCAATCACAAATCCCAGTAAACGCTAAGTCCATTTGAAGCCAGTTCCCTCTCTTCAGACCACATTCCAAGACATTCTGATGGCAAGGCTCGCGTAAACACACTTCTTGTACCTCCTCTAAATTGAACACATCATACATTTCTAGTCACGCCTGTGATTCTTCACAGAGTGAAAGTCCTGTAAGTTGAAGACAGGCAGACTGCTTTCCACCTTTGCTAGAGATACAGATAGCTTGTCCTGAATAGAGCAAGAATGCCAGTGACTCTTGGGCTCTTGGTACCAACGAGGTCTTTTCAACCCCTTTATCATCTTTTTTAAACCGTTAATACTGAAACCATTGTACGGCGGGGCGATCCGCAGATATAAAATCCTATGATTTCCCAATTCCCTCGTCAGGACGCCCAGGAGCATGGACGAGCACTCTAAGGAACACTCTTGGCCTTCTTGAAGACGATCGAGAAGCTCATAGATTGCTGAGAAGATTTCAGCGAGAGCGCTTTGACGTGCTATGTCAATCTCTTCTGCAGCTTGCGTTAGCACAGGCTGTGATACTGAGTTGGTACTTAACCTACTGAAGATATCGGCTGGGATTGGGAAATCCTCAGCTTCGATTAAATTCTGACTGTTTCTCAATGCGATCTGAGTCATAGTTTGGAAAGGGTCCGGTTTTGAGAAAACCCAGGAAAGGAAGACATAAAGAATGCAGTCTCGCCCATAAATCGTTGGCATACCTGACCACAAGCCGAACCAAAGGATTGTATATAACTCAACGCTCTCAAGGCAGTCATAGTAGTTCACAATCATAGCTACCTTTGCAAGTTGTTCAAGGCTGAGTGATCTTGGGACATCTCGATGATATCCATGCATGATAGTCAGCACGATTTTGAAAGCTTCAGGGTCCCAGTCGCTCGCTGTTATCCGGCGATAACCTGATGAATAAGCGCTTCCCTCTTTGAAAGGTCCAGTAAGCATTGTTTTGAAGATAGGTGAAGCTAGCTCCAAATGCTTTCCTGAGACTAGCATCCGCAACTCTATCTTCTCAATAGGAAGTTTACACGTCTCTCCATAGTCCTTGTCCTGTACTCGAGGGTCTGTTGAGTCGGGGCTCGGGTCAGGGTCATTAAATCCCGGATCGGCTTGTTTGCCAGTTAAATGTGCCAACTGAATAGAATGTTCATTGAGAATATCCGAGACAGTTTTCTCATAACAGTCTATAAGAGATTCGTTAGTGGTGCTTCCTATTGATGTCGGGGTTAAAATGGGATACTCCTGTGGCGCTGACAGCTTATTCAAACGAGAGAATTCATATCCCTTACCTTTCGCCTTTTCCCGGTTCTTCGTTTTGAAGCTTGACCACGTAGGGTTGTCTTGCTCTATCCAGATTTGATCTGCCTCCCATTTGAAGCTCTGGACCTCGTATGTGCTAAGAATGATGCAAGTATCGGCATTCGAGTCAAACATACAGTCCGATGGCTTTCTGCTGGGAGGTGCTTTCAGAGCGTCATGCCGCGTGGGAATAGGCTCAGATCCTGAAGCAGAGTGAGCCATCTTCTTGCCTTTATTCTTTAGCGTCTCGGGTTGAAAGGGTTGAAAGAATATGGACCTAGAGAGAAACAGCTAGATCGAGTCTCGTTTTTTGTATCCTAGCAATGTAGTTATTGGGATTTATAAGAACAAAAGAATGAGTTTAGATGTTAGCGCTACTCTGAGGAGGCAAGCCTCTTGATATAAATGACGGTTACTGCAGGAGGCCGACCAATTCACTGTTAACCCCACTTCTCTTTGTTGGGAACCAGGCGAGTTGCAGATATTGGGGGCCGACCCTTGTCTTGTGTGCAGTAACCAACACGGATTCCGAAATCACCTTGAAGATTAAGCGCCCAGGTTTACAACGAGTTGTCAAAAGCCAATAACAACCGTTTGCTCACAGACTTGTGTTTCAAGCTGGGTCAAAGGTCAGCTGGTATGCGGCCTCGACCGTCTTTGGTCCTTGGTAAATGAAACTTTACTACAAGCGAGGCAAGTCTCAGTGGGAGATTCAACTTGACGTCTTTCTATTCATCACCTCACTAAGAGCAAACATATACTATTTAGCAAACGTTTATACTGATAGTCAATATCTGAGAGCAACTCTGCAAACGGTAACGACTGTTGGCCCAAGCTTGATATGCAGTTCAGTAGTCGTAGACGATGTGATAACTTTGGTCTTGGTCTTTGGGCTGGCGGTAACGCGGGTTCCCTTCACCGTGATGTTCGTGACCTTTATGGACGTACTTGAGACCTTCTTTTTAAAGTCGACGCGTTGAACATACTCAGGGTTTGACTGAAGTCCAGCTGGCAAAAGTTCGACTGCAGCCCTCTCTTTGAGGGTGTTGAGGCTGTCTCGGGCTTTGATCTTGGGCCGCCAGTCAGGGCCCTTAGCAGGGGTGAAGCCGGCTGGGGCTTGGATAGTGCTTGTGGTGGTATATGCTGTGATCGTCCTAGAGGATGTTGATATCGAGGTCGTAGTATGAAGTCAAACTTCAATCGTAGTCGTCAAATCTACAGAACTGACATTAGAACCTTCTTTTCAAGAATTGACAGTGGGATTCAAACCAGCTTTCGTCTCAATGGCAGTCTCGACATCAGAGCCAGCTTGTGTGGTTTCCGTAATGGTCTTGACGTCGGTAAAAGTCGTAGTAGTCGGTCTAGGAATCACTACGACGTTGACCTTGCGAGTGACTTTTTTTTTTGCACCGTTATTTTGCTGTGGATGGTGGTTGCGGCTCGAGGAATCTTGCTGGCAGGGATTCTCTTTGTTCCGAGTCTGCTCTGACATATTAGATTCTGAGAAGCGACGAGACTCTCGGTGACTAGGGCGAAGAGGAGTAAAATGGATTTAACAGCAACCATTTTCACAGTTACTAGAGAAATAAGTTGTATTTAGTGTAATACTGAGTAAAAGAGGAAAAAGGCGAATCTTAAAGCCAGGTCAGGTACATCGTAAATTGTCGCCTCTACTAACAAACACGTCAGACAAAATCGCTAGTTTGTCTAACTATAGTGCTTGGCAACCAGCTGAGGATAAATTTGCACACTATCGGTGGTCAAACCCCTGTCAATACAGGCATAAATGCGGCTGAACCGAGATCACTGGTGTCCAGGCCTGTTCTATTTTATTCAGCTTTTGGTACATCGTTTGATTGATGATTCCTGATTGCTAAAGGGATTGTCATCGAGAGTACCTGGGAATTACCGAAAGAAATATACTAACAATTCTAGACCACTTGAAATTACGATGCACAGTTCTACATTTTCGGAAGAGGGTTTAGTGCAAGAGTCTCAGATTTCCATAAGCTCAAGATCTTCCTATCTGCCAGATACTGATCCGTTGTGATATCAGAAGGGGATATGACAGGTCGCAGTACCGAGTTTTGTACTTCACCAAGGCCAATTGTGTCCAGTACAGCCGTAAATAGATCAAAATGACTCTGTACCACAGGGCTGCGCCTGGGAGAAACTCAAAACAGGTCAAGATGACACCTGTAATCTTGTATCAAACCAAGCAGAAAACCCAGCCAAATGCATTCAATCGTGCAACAGACTTCGCCACCAACAACTGTGACTTGTGTAATGATGAGGCATTTTCACACGTAAACCTGGACCTTGAACCCGTAGCAGACTTTGAACGCTATGCGATTTCTGGAACTCTCCAACAACAAAGCACAGGATCCCATGAAAAGCCGCAATTCAGACATATATCAGTCTTTTCATTCCTATCATTTGACGCGACCTTATCCTTATCGATGGTTTTCTCCTGTCGCACTCGTCGGAGGCATCATCGCTACCGTCGCGTTTTCTCTTCTAAACGTGACATCTCAGGGATAAATACAATACACCCAGTCGACTACTAATCCAAATGAAACCTTATCTCAACGCGACTGGCTCACAAATTAGCCTTCCTTCTTGGTTGGAACCCAAGTAACTTGCGAGAGCTCTCTGTTCGCCCTTCAAAGCCAACTTTACACAAACAAGACTGCACTCCCATTTCGAGTGCAAAGGGTCTGGAAAGCTGACAGAAATGGCCAAACAACTGAAATGGGAATGTTGGAATATTTCAATCAACCTCTTCAGCATTGCAACATCACGCGAATTCATACTGATCTCGACATCAGAACTACTCGCTCTCCAATCCAGATATTAATGATGCCTGTCGGAGGGGCAGTGACTGGTGAGGCAAGCTGCTACTTCGAAACGAACGAAGGTCGAACATATCTAGATCTCCCGGTTATTTATGACCCTGCGGCATCTTCTCCGAATAGCATGCGTTACTTCGTGGACAGTAACCAAACACACCAAGCCAATTTATACTGGGCAAACTCTATGATGCGCTTTTATTGGGCCGATCTTATGTGGAAATTTGCCATCGCCAATAAGAACCAGGATAATCGCTGGTTCAATGGCAGTGTGAGGAGAGACTGACTGTATATCCCGTGTCATTCTCTTGAAAGTTTATCAGTTCAACCTCTATGCTTGAACTTGTGGTTTGTCGATTGTTTGTATTACTTTTATTAGCGAAAGCATAATGTCTGTCAAAAGGGCTAACTGAAATTCTACTAACTACTTTCTTAACGAACTTAACTAAGGCTATATATAATATATTTCTATAATATTAATTGCAGTTAGCTAGCAACTAATATACAGTTAATATATAGCAGCTGACTCTTCTATAATAATCCCTTCTATATATTATCTAGTTAAGATAATAAAGGAAAGTGAGGCTACTATTAATTTATTTAAGTCTTTAGAATATTATTAGATAGCTAACTTACCTTACTTATACCCCTCTATGGCGAAGTGCTAACTGCAGTTATTTTCCTAGAAATGTACAGTAGGCAAATTGTAAAGATAGCTTTCTTGAGTCCCGATTAATAAGGCTAGGCGCTAGAGCCTCAAACTACATTTCTACATGACACTGGGACGTGGGTAACAGAAGAACAGGCTATTCTTACTGTTGAAATATTAGTCGTTAATCAACGGAGGAATAATGGCCCCCAATCTTCTTGACAGCGTGAGATTACAGATGGAGCAGTTTTCCTCGCTTATTAGGCCGCAGTTTACTCCGTACAGACGGTCCGATTATACAATCATATCATGCTAGGGGTCATTGATACTGGTTTTGTGAAGGGCTTAAACGAAACCTTACAGTGATATTCTGTCTAAAAGCGGAAGGTCGGTTATTATAATTGCCAGGCGGCCTGTCACTATAGCTTTGTATGAGGCGTTCAATCGATATGACAGTTTAGATGACAATTGAATACTACATCATCAGTGAATTAGAAGCCCATGGATTGAAGGATGCAACAGGGTTGAACCAACATGTGGAGTTGCGACCATGGATTTCCAACGATGTATCCAATGCTTCCCCCATAATACCCATGTGAACCTTAAACTGACCCTCAATGGTTTCAGGTATGATATCCTTCAATATTGAGGGATAAAAGGGTTCCTCTTGCCGATATTCCTAGGTTTTGGAAGTTCATAATAACATCTCTTTCTTGACTTTTGATTACCAAACAACATACTAGCCATCATGTACCATCTCGATCTTGAACCATTTGCTGCTAGTGGCCGCTGCGCCGTGGCTATCTGTCTCGGGGAGACTCCTCTTGATGACCCAAGAAATATCTACGATCTTATCATGTCCCTTCAGCAAAGGTTTAGCGACATCGTCTTCCTTATTTGTGACGAAATTCACAAGTATGAGATGATGATACCGCGAAACATGACCATTACCAGAGCTCAACGACTGGCCATCAAGAAGGGCGATAACATGGATGCGATTCTGAACAACGTGTTTGAGCACCTCAGGCAGGCTGACCAGCTGTTGGCCAATCTGACTATTTTGCGATGGTCTCAGATCGAAGATCAGGATTACCAGAAGGTTCATGACATCATGTACCAATACAGGAACCAGTTCGAGCAGGAACTTCGCACAAGCTCTGGGTTCTACATCAAGCGCCGCCTGGCTGTCGCCACATTGACTGAGGAACGACTTGAGAACTTCACGAAATACACCCTCGCTGAGCTTCCTGTCCAGCTCTTGGGATTTAATCACAACAATCGCCAGTACACCACCATATTTCATCCCGTCTACCCTCGGAAAAATGCTGATGGATCCGCGGGCGACGTCAACTCTGCGTATGTCTCGCCGATCGAGACGGTAGTGAATGCCTACCGTAACAATACAGATGTCGTTGGTGACATCTCCCGCTCGGTGCCGCATATGGAGGTTGGGAAGGTGACACGAGTATTCTTCGACAGGCCTGTTAGAAAAGAAGTGGAGGAAAAGTCTTATATTCGCAGTGTAGACACGCCCTTGACAAAGTCAACAGCTGTTTCTTAAAATAGTAGCTAAATCTAGAAAAGGGGTTCCTTAGACTACAATACTTATTTTATTATATAGATTATAGCTGTGAAACATTATATGCAATACAACAACGCATGAACTTTCGATGATGTTTTATATCTTCCAAGGGCAGAAGGGTTTGTAAAATTTGCTCATGAGGAAACTCAGGGATGACCCTTCGTATCATGTTTCTCATTTTAACAGGAATCTCTTGGAAGCCAATGGGTCATGATGAGTCTTGAGGTGATCTTTTATACCACACGTTGATTACACTAAAGACAGAGTTGAACTATTGTGATATAGACTGATCCTACTCTTGATGACCGAATAGTCCCATCTCTACATGGCACTGGTATTTGTATAAGAGAGGAGTTACTCCCCGAGGTTGAGGTGCGTATCTGTTAGTTAAAACTTGCATAAGGTAGCTAAATTATCGTGTCTCTTAGACTTTTAGCAGCGAATCCTTCTGGCATATTGACTGCATCGGGGCCATGATACTCAAGAGGAATACTGAGATCATAGAGGCATCTCTAAACCAGTCTGGGTTAAAATCTTGAACCACTGGTTCGTCAACGTATCCGATCGTGCCTTATCATATTCTGGCCATATGGTCTTAACCAGCCGCAGAAAGCTGTCACTCGCCTTGTACGGCAAAGCGTGTCGAATCATGCTGAGCCTTGACCAGACGAGACGTCTTGCGTTGGCAATCTTGAGGATCGACTGCGGAATTAACATGCCTACAGTATCTGAGATCTTTAGCAGATATTGTGCTTGCGTAGGATCAAGTGAATTCCAGTCCATTGGTGAAGCGAAGAGATAAGACTGATCAGAATTGATTTCGTCTGACATACCTGGACATTGAAAGTCGAAATATTTGTCGAACCTAAGACACGCGGCCGCAGAAACATATAACATAGGATGAATGAACTTGGAACCCGATTCAACTGGAATCCCCTCGAGTGCAGCCACCAGCTGTAGAGCTAAGTCAGCGAGTGATTTTGATCGGGGCTCTCCATCCGCTGCGCCACCAATACTAGTCGCCTTATCGCACCCACCGCTTGTGTTGACGACGAGATCATCAAAGGTCAGGTACAGCTGTAGCAGGCCAGCCTTCCGATATACCTCGACTGTCTGTAGCAGATGGGTGACGGGGGTGTTGTTATCCAACGTGTCGACATAAAAGCCTTGTACCTCCTCCAAGAGCACCATAGTGTCGAAATCCACCGTGATTGGGCAGCCGATGACTTGTTCAAGAGTCTGTGTGCGATGCATCTTGAAGGGCGGCTGTTGTGATGACTTGTGATGTGTTGATGTGTTGATGTTAGTGGAGGGAAGAGGAGAAAAGCTGGATGGAAGCAAGTGACGCATTTTATGCCTATCTGAACCTTATGCTAGGGCAGGGCAAGAAAAAAAAAAACAGGTCTTGTGAGGGCATTGGAGCCATAATGCTCAAAAGTATGATTTATGATGGAAACCTTATCTTCAGGAAGGGTCGAAATCCATACTCAATAGCTCTTTCTCCAGCTCGTGTGCGACCGCTATATAGGCCAATGACGCGTAGTCTGCCTCCTATACTTGCGGAGCTATTGTCCGATAGTTACATTATAGATGTACACAGCATCAATTTCAACAAAGATACCTAGTCGGAGTCGAGAAAGATGGGCCGGTGGTTGGCCCGGTTGTGACTCTCACTGCTTGATGATACAGTGTTGAAGATCCCCCAGATTCCTATGGGTTGACAGCCACCCGCAGTGCAAAGATCATTTTTGAACAATGGGTAGTGTGTAATTTCTGATAGGTAGCAAGCTGCCAATCCTTCTTCTCGGTTAGAGAGAGAGGGACTGCCAAGTAGTCCTACAGTTGGGATCGGAATCCTACATACAGGTTTTTATCTTGAATGAGGTGGGGCAATTGCGAACAGATTCGTCCATGGTAATCGAAAGTTGGCCTGGCAATCAAGTATGATAGTGGTTGATTACGACGGAGTATGGATGCTAGGATTGAAGAACGATATCGAAAAATTCAGTCTTTTTAGCAACATGAGGGGACTTGGAATACTATTGTATTATTAACGTAGAGCCTGACGACGTACTGTCTGTTACGATGTTTCTAAAAACCTTGCTCCGTTCCCTAACATCACTGCATCTCATCATGAAGCACTCCAAGAGATGCTGGCAAGTGGAATTCCTGCTCAACCCTGACCCGGAAACGTCTTTTCCACACCCACAACTCCCGAGAACCAGGAAACCCGGTCCTTGGTAAAGTGTTCCTCGACCGGCTTGAGTTTCGTTTCGTGCAGCGAAAAGTCGTCAACAGTGCCAATGCGCAAGATGCTGGTGCCGGGGAAACGGTCACCAACCCGGTACATGAGGGTGCCGCAACTACTACAGAAGTAGTTGGTCATCGCTTGGCCTGAGCCGATGGTCTCAATTTGTCTGTATGTCTTGAGCAAATCTTTCCCACGCACGTGCTCGAGGCCTGAGTCTTCAACGACGAAGTTACTGGCGAACATGGACGCTGTGATCTTGCGACAGTCTACACAGTTGCAGACGAATGTGTTGACAAGTCCCTCGCCTTTGTTTATCGGCTATTTGACGATGATAGTTGCGTTAGCTCAACTCGGTTGCAAGCACACTCAATTGAACTAGACCGTCAAACTTACAAAAGAGAGCTGTATCTTTCCACAGTAGCAGGTCGCAGTGGCCCGGTCGTCAGTCGACCAGCCGTCCTTCGCTTGGCCAGCATGTGGAATGTATGAGTTTGACATATCGGTGATGCTTACAATTGTATCTGACGTTTCTGAATTCAAAGCTATTTCATTCGGTATCTTTATATCAATGATATCACGGCAATATATAATGAGAATGGACTATCCGTTATATTAATATTGAAGAATAGAAATAAAGCAACGGGAGGAATCATTAGTAAGCTGTTAAGAAGGCTATTTAATGTAAGCGTCATTCGTCATCTGAATCTTCATAACGTTATACATAACCTTAGTAAGCTGCGCGTCCAAGGCTTTGTGTATGCGTCTGTGTGGCTTTCAAAAGTGGTTAGCCAAGATAATAAAGTTTACACATTCCAGTTATTATCGGCCATGAGCACTTTACTAATGATATGTTTAATCAGCAGTAGTCATTTTGTTGCCATAATTTGACTACTAATAAGCTTAAGCGTTTACATCACTGTCTAACACGAATGTTTTCATGAGACGACTTGGAATACGAGATGATCGAGTGCCGCCGTTATCTCTTGCACAGGGATGAGATGACAGCTGAGGTGCTATGTAACATTCCTGCAAATATTCTGATCGGAGATGCTATCAAGCTTCAACAGGATATGATGATAAGTGCAAATCATCTTATCAATTTAGCATAGCAAAAGATATTGAACCCGATTTGTGTCCTAATACAACCCTGTTACCACGCAAGACCGCTGCAGTTGCCATATAATCATCGGGAAGCCAAAGTGCGTCCTGCATATTTCGTTTAAGCCACTTCTCAGTAACAAAAAAGGTTTTAGATCAGGTAATGAAGATGAAGAAAATGAATCGTGGAAATAATCAATGGCAATCACTCCCCTATCAGTCTCAATGTATTGGCCACAAGAGGAAAATGAAAGACTTCGAATGACGGATTGTAGGTTCACGGAACCTTTTGGGGACTGAGTCTTTACGTCCCAGAGTCGAACGACATCCCCCATAAGGCAAGTCAACGTCTTGTTGTCTGGCGATAAAGCGACGAGAGAAGCGAGGGGTCCGCATTCGATTGTGGCACAAGATTCGCCATGTTTGTTCCATAATCTGATCGTCGAGTCTTTTGAGCAGGACACCAGCAACGACCCATCGACGGAAAATGTAGCCGAGGTCACCGCATCCAAATGTCCCTCGAGTGGAGGAAACAACAAGCTGCCGGATTGATCCTAAACAGAAATTGTAGGGCTTGTCGAGAATGTGATAAAGGAAAGGCCGTCTGGCGAGAAAGATATGCCTTTCGCTGTGCCTAGCTGACCGCTAATATTAATGACTAGATGACCAGTTGAGACATCCCATACCTGGGCATTTCCGTCGGTGGAGCATGTGCCAAGCAACTGACTGCTCGGTGAGAATACTGCAGAGAAAATGTGAAGGTCGACACCTCCAAACGTGCATAACTTCACTCCAGTGGCATATCTCCACAAGATGAGAGTACCGTCGACGGATAGTGAAGCGAGTAAGTAGCCATCTGGAGAAAACATCAGGTCATTGATACCGCTACTATGGCTTTCGAGCTTCCACTTCTCCTTCCAGTCCAACCATATCTTGATTGTTGAATCTTGGGACCCAGAGGCGAGCCAAAGTTTATCGTGAGACAACACCACGCGAGTTATTTCCATGGAATGTCCCTTGGTAGCCCCGAGGTCGTGTTTTCTGTCACATACAGAAGATTGACCCATACGTTGAGTTGCCAGTGTGCCGGAGTGAATGTCCTCATCAAATTCATCCAGCTTCCCAGCCATCTCCCAGCTACGGACGTCCCATAACCGGACCTCGTCATCAAAGGAGCTTGACGCCAGTATGGTGCAATCCGGTGAGAAAACAACAGAGTTTATGCCACTGGTGTGCTCGAAAAGAATGCTCAGGCAAGCACCAGAAGTCGCATCCCAGATTCTGACCGTCTTGTCTTCAGAGCCGGAGGCAATGCGATGCCCATCAGGAGCGAAAGCAACTGCCATGACTTTCTTGGTGTGCCCCCTAAAGATAATGGAAGCCTCTGTCACGCAATTCCACAACCTAACCATCATATCGTCTGATCCGGAGACTATATGACTTCCACTAGGAGAGTAGCGGACGGAGTTAATGGGGCCTGAATGACCATCTAGCATTCTGGGCATCTCATCGTATGACTTGAATGGATGCCAAACCCTTAAGATACCATCCACAGAGCCTGTCGCAACCATGACTCCATTAGGGGAGAAGGTTGCAGAGTTGACACAACTGGACTGATTATCAATCCTTTTGACCTCTTGTCCTGTGAATACGTCCCAGAAAGCCACGGTTTGGTCCATAGAACCAGACGCCAGAAGCGTTCCATCTGGTGAAAAGACGACTGAATTGACCCAACCGGTGTGAGCTTTGATGGAGTAGTGTAACGCGCCAGTCTCAATACTCCACACCATGACCGTAAAGTCGTCTGAGCTTCCTGCCAAGATTTTGCCGTCTGGAGAAATGGCGACGGAGCTCATCTTATCTGTAGCACCACCTTCAAACTTCCGGAGCCTGGACTTGGTCGCTACGTCCCAAAACCTAACAGCCTCGAAGTTCGACCCTGAAGCTATTCGCCTACTATCCGGGGTGAAAGCCAGGTCACTCACGTAGTTGAAGTCATCCCTAGGCTTGGGAATATCCGCCTCAACGAACCAAACATCCTGAACCCAGGAATCTTGTTGATAACGAAAATGACACCGTAGTTCATTCGTCAATGGAATAAAGGCGAATGCGGCGCAGTATATCTGCAAGGGGGCGTTTCTCATGATGTTTTGGAAAGTGAACATCAGACGTCTTGCATCCTTAACGAATGGTATCTGGCTCTGGTTACAGTCGGGCTATAGAACTCAAGCGTCAGTAATGTTTGTGAGTTTATGAAGAACAGAC
This sequence comes from Fusarium ussurianum, assembly GCA_017656695.1. NCBI lineage: Eukaryota > Fungi > Ascomycota > Sordariomycetes > Hypocreales > Nectriaceae > Fusarium > Fusarium ussurianum. The sequence goes on from JAGDUO010000007.1 coordinate 1,850,745, forward strand.
TTAACATACCACGAGTAAAGAGTGATAAAGCCTAATGATCGCACCCATTTCCAAGCTCTTCCCCATCAAGTTCATAGCTTCGAGCCAGTTTAGAAAGCAACGCTTGAAAAATTGGTTTATCACATCTCCATCCGATAGACGGATTCCACTTTGTCGGTAGTGTTCAACCCAGTAGAGGCACGCATACTGAAGATCGGGAGGTATGTTCTTGTTGATCTGGTTTGCTTCAAGAGTTTCAGTAATGGTGGTGCCAGGCGAATCAAGATGACATATATTCTTGTGTAGCATCTTGGACATCAACGCAATGCATTTATCCCCCATCGCTCGATGAGCTTTCTTCTCATCAACAAAAAAAATCCAGATCAATGCATCGATCTTTGTTGAGAAGAAAGTCGCGGAACGTAGGGTGGTGTAGACGGACCGGCCGTGGGTCTTCAGTAGAGGAGTGTTTTGGTATGTAAAAGATTGTGTGTAGGTCGTTGAGGGTTTCTTCCACATCTCACAGATTGAGGTCGAGGAGTCTAGAGAGTTGTTCCATAGGAAGAGGCGAATACAAAATGGCAATAGCCCCGATTACCTGTCTCAGCATCGAGTAAAGCTCCTCTTTCTCGTCGTCAGCAGCGCGCATCGCAGACTCCCGAAGGACAGTGATATAAATCTGATCAAGTTTCTTCTCCGTTCCATCGCCTAATGAGAAGCCATGAATCAGCATCTTCAATCTTTTCTCAATGTTCGAAAACCGTGTTCCCTTGCAGATAAAACGGCATGCAGTTGCGGCCCATATGAAGAGGCCTGAGGCGTTTTCTACCAGTCTCATGATAATGCGACTATTAGGCCAGTCATCGTCATCAAATCCGCGTTCTTCGCAAAATGCTTTCAGCCGGTTTTTAAAGTAGAGGCCGATGTCTTGGTTGATGACACTGGGTGAGATATCCTCAAGAACAAAGACCTCTCGTTGGCCGCCCGACATTTGGTTGAACCCGTGGCGGATTGGTGTCTCGGGTCGGCTCGTGATGAGAATCCGCAGACGAAAGTTTACAAGTGTCTGGGCTGTTGCTAGAATCTTTATGATGGCACGGATATCGTTCTCATCGTCGCACTCATCCAATGCATCAATTACTAGCAATATCGGACGTTCAGTTGAACGATTGGGAATCTTGGAAAGTGGATCAATGATCAGATGTTTCCATTGATCTCGCAGAGAAAGTTCCATGGTGTCTTCACGCGTCGCGATAGCCTCAGATATATGGCGTCTGGGCTCTGACATCCCGGCCGCGAGCTGTCCGGCAAGTGTTGCGACAAGTCGATTGGCTTTGTTGAGGTCACCACCGCCCTTGGAAAAGAAATAACTACCTCCCAGGGCTCCAACATCGTAGTAAACCCTGGCAATGGTACGAGCAATGGTCGACTTTCCAGTGCCTGCTATACCGTTGAGCCAAAATATACACCGACTGTCACTGCCTTCGGCCCATGCCCGGATTTGGTTGAGGATTCCTGACCTAGTGTCCTCTAAACAAATTGGCTCATGCTGGTTATGAAGAGAATTGAAGGCTGCGTCTTTTGCCATGGACAAGGTGGAAAGCAAGTCGTTTTTGTTTTCTATCTTGCGCCGGAGTCGTTCGAAGGCCTTGTCCCCCTCGCTAGCGATGGTTCATCGAGGCACCAAAGATTCCTAGGAGGCAGTGTGCCTTGTCCTCCTTGCGTTTCGTTTGGCAGTTTTCCGTCCAGCGTAGTCGCTCTTCAACGCTGAAGCTTGCTAAGCTGGTTCCACGCAAAGCGGCGACCGGTATACTGGTAACCTGATGGATGATAGATTCGAGGGAAGACTTGTCTCCCAAACGGATGCCCTCTTTGGTGAAGAATTCCACAGACTGTGGAGCCAGAAGCTCTTGGAGTGTCCACCCTCGTGTGAACCATCTGCTCCTTCTAAAAGCTGATTCCCAAAGATGCATTGTTGGCGGTTGATGAGTAGTGTCTTCCGAGGACGACGTGTCGAGGGTTATATCCCAGAGGTACACATAGCATCGGTCTGCGTTGCGATACCAGGCGTACATGGATGTGATAGCATCCTCCAAGACAGCACTGCTATTTTGGTCGATACAGCATGTGTCGATCCAAAAGTGGTTTAAGCCATCGTGAGCAGCTCTTTCTCCGCAAAACCGAATCTTCTCGTAGCCCTCAGGCTTTGTTTTGACAAGTCCCTGAGTCAGGTCGCGCAAACTGACCTCGCCTTCGTTATCCAACATCCAGGTATGCGAAAGAATAGTGTATTTAGGAAGTGATTCTGTCCCCAACTCCCTTTCCAACCTGTAATCGCCGTTTGGCTCATACTGTATGAGACGCATGTCGACCAGGAAGCTTGGAGAAAGTGGAGCTAGATCGGTGGTTGCACAGGACAGGACCGCACAAAATCAACTTTTTAAATGCGTTTTTAATGGACACAGTGGAAAGAGAATGAACAACACCCAGAGAAAGAGGAGATATAGAGAAATTTACCCTGATTGACATAGATGGGATCCTTCTAGACTCTGAAAACGAAAGGAAGCGATATCTGATAAGCTTGTGCTAGTGACATGCAGCCTGCCATCTCGCAACTTGCACTAGAAGTTCACGTAGCTTTAGTTGCAGGGTCCTCACTCCTCCCTCGCTTCTGCTGCCGTACAGGTGGAATCTCACAGTTTCCAGTCACCCTTGGCCATGAGCATCTTGCTGATGACATGGCTCGTTTGGAGCAGCTGCTGATCGCGGTATCTAGTTCCCACAAGCGTGACACCAATAGGCATACCATTGGCCCCAACAAATGCAGGAATATTGATGACCGGCATGTGGAAGCCTTATTTTGGTCAGTGGAAGAAATTGGAACATGATAGATAGAAGAAAACTCACGGTCCAGAGAGTGTTGAAAGTCGCTTTGCCCATATTGCCGAGACCGAGGGCGGCTTCATCTACTGCACTTGGTGTGATGACAACACTGTAGCTTTCGACTAGGCTACTGATGCTTTCTCTCATCTTGTAGAATGTGACTGTTGCTTCCGTTTTGGCTACGTGTATGACATTTGAGGTGTTTTCGACAATTTGACGGATCTCATCTGCCAATTTCGCCTTGTCCAGTCGATATTCCCTAAGAAAGGAGGCCTGTGCCTCGCCCAATGTGATGAATTTCTGAACCCGTTTCAATTCATCTCCATCATTGACCTCGACAGGGAATGGGACATCTTCAACATTGATGCCGTTGCCACGGAGGATAGCAATGGTCTTTTTGATTGCTGATATAGTACCCGGACCTGCGGCGGACCACATGGGAGTTTTGACGATGGCAACGGAAATTTCATGCAAGGGAATATCCCTCGGGGTGTCATCATCTTGGAGAGAGAATACGTCTGCCAGTAGCTTGAGATCGTCAATGCTGCGTCCGAAGAAGCCGAAGGTGTCAAAGGTCGGCGCGAAGGCCTTTTGACCTTCGATCAAAATAGCATTGAAAGTCGGCTTCATAGCGAAGATGCCGGTGAACGATGCTGGACGAATGATACTACCGCCAGTTTGTGCCCCAAGGCTGAGAGGCACTTGTAGGTCAGTAACAGCTGCGGCAGAACCGCATGATGAGCCACCGGGGGTACGATTGGGGCCGTGGGGATTGGTTGTTTCGGGTCCTGAGTTCATGACGGTGAATTCGGTCGTGGTGGTTTTACCTAGAAGTCAGAGTCAGGATAATACCAAAGTCAGGATGACATCAAAATTGCCCGAAACAGTTACTTACCAAAGATGATTGCACCGGCGGATCGTAAGATGGCGACTGCGGATGAGTCGAAGGTTGGCTGATGTCCTTGATAGATTGGAGATCCGTATTGTGTCGGCATGTCTAGACTTCAGTAAGCTTGGGGGCCTGTCAAGAACCTCTAGAAATATACCTTTAGTGTTCATGATGTCCTTGATACCAATCAGAAGACCGTGCAGAGGTCCTCTCTCCTCAATTGGAAGCTTGTCAAGAGCTCGTGCCTGGCTGAGCACCAAGGCAGAGTCTGCTCCTGTACTATTAGCGACTCAATTGCAGTTATGAATCCATCGACCGCACCTAGGTAAGCCCATGCTTTGACTGTAGAGTCCCTTTCCTCGATACGGTCCAAGAGGGATTTGGCATAGGCTTCGACCGAGATAGTGTTGTTGCTTATTAGCTCCAATGCTTGAGTCGCTGTGAGCTTGTACAGCGACGAGATCATTGTTGCTGTCTGTTGGTGTTGCGATGTTCATGAGCAGAGGTGAGCAACAACCAAAGCTCCGCACCAACCTCCTCTCATGAAGTGAAAAGGGTGAGCACGCATTAAATTGTGGGGCGTGGTAACCACAAATAACAGGAAATGGAGGAGCCTCCAAGAGGAGATGAATTAGTGTAGATAAGCCAGCGCCTAATGTAATTGTGAAATGGAAGCGCCTGAAATTGTGAATGCAATATCAGCATGCAGCATGTATGGGAGTACGAATGTTCCAACGTCCACTGCCTGGATGGACCAATATTGGATGAGGGGCATGCAATGCAATACGGTATAGTAGCTACAAAGCTCAATATAGAGACCAGGGACGCCATGTCATGTGCGCTGAGCTGGCACATTCAGGTGGCAGGACGCGGTTATCCGAGGTACCTAGCCAACCTCCTCATTTTGGAGGACATGATGGTAAAAGCCTCATTACGTCGCCCCCAAAACTACTAGCGAGATTCCTTTGTTCAACAGTGATTATGAACAGAAAAGGGCGTCGCTCAGCGGCGACAATGAGTTACTCAACCTAAATCAAATTCAACTATAAAGCCCCAACTCCTGTTCTCGATGACTGCTTCGTACTCTTCATTCTTCATACTACCATCAACACCTCACAAACTCGATTACACAGTCCACCATGGCTCGAATCTATTCTCTGCAGCAAGTCGCTGACTTCTTGGCCCTCATCGATGTTCCTTCCCAGCATCGCGACCCAAAAGCACTGGTGCCCAGTCCCGAGTCTTTGAGGATGTTGCACACGTACATGATATCAGCAATCCCTTATGAGACACTTGTGCTCCATTATTCACCAGATCGACAAGTTCGACTTGACCCTCATTAGCTATTTGACAAAATTTTGGGCGGCGGTCGCGGCAGAGGTGGTTACTGTCTCGAAAACAACCTTCTGTTCCTTTTCATGCTCCACAACCTGGGTTTTCAAGTGTATCCCGTTGATACAAAAAGCCGAAATCGTGTCGATGGCGTTCCAGAAGGGCATTTCCAAGGCTGGTGAGTTGCAATGACGCCGTCCATTTTAATTTTAGCTGACTATATTAACAGGGGTCACATTATGCTTATCGTGATATTCTCCGACTCATCTCGATGGGTTTCAGACGTCTGCTTTGGTGGCGACGGTCCAACACAGCCCATGCAGCTCGTCGAAGGGTCCATGATCCGCAACATGGGCACACAGGATGCCCGCTTGATTCGCGATTTCATCCCTGGGCAAGTATCGCGGGCTCCAGAGCTCAATATGTGGCAGTGCCAGTGCCGAAACAGTGAGGACCGGCCATGGACTGCTTTCTACAGCTTCAGCGACAGGGTGGAGTGGCTACCAGCAGACTTTTATGTGGTCAACTGCTTCACCTCAGCAAGCCCAGACAGCGCTGCTGTGACTTCCGTATGCGTGGTCAAGTTCTTGCGGAGAGTCGCTTTGGGGAGCAGCAAGGGTAAAGACATGAACCAGCAAGCCCAAGAAATATTCGGAAAGCGCATTTGTTTCAACCAGTTCATCAAGGAGAATCTTGGTGGGAAAACAACAGTAGTGCAGGAATGTCGGAGTGAGGAGGAAATGACAGATGCTCTGAGACATTGGTTTGGAATCGTACTAACCGATGAGGATCGATCATCAATAAAGGGGCATGTGACGGAGCTGGGCCAACTTCACAGCTCGTAGTTATAATGAGATCGAATCAGCGTCATTCAGTTCCGCATACTTTTAGACAACATTGAGTTTACAGAAAGACATAGAATTATAACTTGTATAAAATCTAATATCGTGACTGTTAACTATTCACAATTCTGTGTGGCTGGGACGCATGTATACAATAATAGTTCAGCACTCTCTCTTGGGCCATCCAGCCCCTTCCCGCCCGAGTCTGTCTTTCCAACCACTCTTGTTCTTGGTCTTGTTTCAAGGTCCATCATTTCAGCATGCACCTCATCGATTAATACTTGTAGAACCGTTTCTCTCAGATATAGTAGCACATCAGATAAACGAAAACAACTACCAAACTAACCTGATAGAAAGTTTGAATTGCTGGTGCCTGATAGGTACAGCTCAGAGGTCCTTCTCTCTTCAGATTATCCTGGCTGCTGTTATCATTTTGCAATTGACCAACTATGGTCCTTCGCACATCTAACCACAATCTCTGGTTTGTTGGGTTGTCGTTAGTAGTGAGTTGAGATGGAATCTGGCAGTACCCTTCAACTCGATACATGAACTCTGAAAGCTTTGCTGATTCAAGTCCCTGAATGTCGGCTCCGGCATCAACCATTGCCATAGTAACTTGCGATGATCGTTGCGTTACCGAATAACAGGTGTTTCGGCTCAGGTCGGCATTCTTAATCCATTCTCTCCAAGGTGTCGTGTCTTTGGAATATTTTAATCTTGTGAAGCTTTGATTTGGGCTGTAGTCTTGTGAAAGAATATATTGAACCATATCAGGTGAAGGGTCTCTGTCGATGACCTTCTCTATGGAACATCCTCTTGAGGACAATTCTTTGGTTAGTGGACGACAGAGAGCATGGTACAGCAATGGATAAACAGTCTGAATTAGCTTCTTATTGTCACTGTCTTCCTGAAATTGGCCCTGTGACTTGCAGCGTGAACCCCGATAGGTAAAGGTTGATTGAGACCCTGTGTCATTACAATCAAGCAGTGATGTTTGATGACGCGATGCTCGGGTCAACAGCCTGGGTAGTTCAGCAGTCTGCTCAAGGGCATACTGTACAACTTTGACCAAACCCATCTCCACCGCTAAAGGTAGAGCAAGAGAGACGTCATCACAATATCTCCGACAAGTTGGGACATGTAGTAAGCAATACCTTGCCTTTGCCCAGAGTGAGCCCGACTCTGGCATGCCCAGAATAAACTGGAGTTTTGAGAGATTGTGAAGAGTAACCTCTGGAGCGCATGTATCTTTGGCACCATAGTAGATATGAGCCATTGCATTCTCCATGAACTGTCTCTGAACTAGCGTCGTCGTGGCCGCACTTCCGCTCATGCGCAGCCATAAAGCCGACAGCATTGCATGGCCATCAATCTCTGTTTCCTCAATGCTGGTGGATATACGTTCCCAAACTCCAGACTGTGACAGGAATGAATGCAACGATCGATGAATGACAGTGATGTATGAACCTTCATTTGAAACCTCTATGAGTCCACAATAGCGGCTTCGAATGCGACCTTCTGTAATCTCGTGGATAACGTCTAGATGGCGCGTCAAAGTCGATATTTTGACAAAGCTTGTTCGCGATTGGTCACTGGTCACGTCGAGTCCTTGCTCTTGAGCTAGATATAAGCCCAAGGTAGGAATGGGCTCCGATTCCCGGTATCGGTCATTTGTATGGACCATCTTGAGAATCCTTACTGCGTCCCCACGCCAACAAGGCTGAATAGTAGTCAACAACTGCTCAAAAAGCCTCTCAACCTCGCCAGGTAGTGCTTCAGTTCGGGCTTTGATATCTTCAATTGTATCATAGTTATGACATCCTTCAAGAACAGATCGGCAAGCAAGAGCTACCCAAAGGAAAACGCCAGAAGCTTTGTCCGCTAGTAGTCGAACTATTTCACGTTTAACATTGGGCTGGATCCTAGAAAGTGCAGATAGGTAAGGGTGGGATCCGACAGTGGCCTCGATATATGAAAGAATGTCGTCCTTGGTCAGGTCAGGCAAGTTCATTCGTGGTTTTGTTGAGAATAACGCAACAAAAGCGGGATGCGGTCGACTGGATACAATAACTTTGGCATTGGGAAAAGACCCGAGTTCTTCGATAAAAGCTGCAGCATCCATATCTTGACCCTCAAATTCATCAAGGCCGTCGATGAAAAAACACAATTTCTTGTTGCGAAGATGGGTTTTGCAAAGAGTTGAAAGTGCTGTCATTAACTGGTTTGCAGAGGGCATAGATAGTTGTTGGTTCTGAGGATGATCCTCACTTTTGTCGCCAAAACGAAGGACCTCTTGCCACATGTTGGACAGCACAACTTCGATGTATTCAGGATAAATGACCAAAATCTGATACAGCAAGCTTCGCAATAGTCCCAACTGAGACCTCTGTTCTGTTTGGCCCAAGGCGTAGAAGAAGAATTGGCATATGATAAGCTTGGTGCCGCAAGCCCACTGATCCAGGACAAGTTGGGTATCCTTGTGATAGGCAAGATACTTCATCAACGTCGACTTTCCACTTCCTGCTTTACCAAAGATCCAGTAAATACCAGACCCCTCCAGTAACCAAGGACTGAGACGAGTCAATGCCCAATTTAGTGTCTTGTGATGAGCGTTCTTAATATTGTCTTTTCGATCATCCTGCCGAGCGAACGAAAGCCTTGATAGAATGCGACGTTGTATGAGATTTCTCTTTGCTACCATTGCAGCTTTTGCGATGGCGGGATGTTGCTTGACTGAGATTTGTATGATCCCATCCAACTGGGAAATACTGTCGACATAACTTATATCCTCGCTGCTAAGATCGAAAGTAGAGTCTGAAACTCTTGGAGCCAAAGAATTCAATGCGCCATTAAAGTACGAAAGATGATTTATCAAACCATCGAACTTGTCTTTGTGCACTACCACCCAGCGGAACTGTTTAGCAGCTTTATGAATTCTCGATGGCTGTATAGACTCTCCTGAGTGCGTTACTTTGAACTTGTTGAAGTCTCCTAGGAATCGTGACAGGCGATTCTCACTGGCTTCATTGAATTGTTCTGTTGGTGTGCTGTCTGAAGTTGTGTTAACCGCCAAGCTGGGGTGCTTTACTAGACCATATGTATCCTGCAAGGCCTGGGCATTGCTCAAAAGACTTTTTATACTCGAAAGGATGCTTAAAATTGTTTCTCGCGTGGTTATGTCGTTAAACGTAGTGTCAAATTTGGCGGGTTCCAAGAGGCCAACCCGGTCAGACCACTGGAGAAGAAGCATTTTCTCTACACCTAACTTGATGTTTAGAATGAAAGCATCTTCATCAAGCTCTCGGGCTGCAGAGATCATTGAGTATAGGTCGATGCAATCCTTGAAGAGGCTGACTAGGGCGACAGCCCCAATAGCAAGACCTGCTGCTTCCATGTCTTTAGGAAGTTAGACAAGGCATTTGAATCAAATAGATCTTGTGGGGACTTGAAGGAAAGTTCCCATTACCTCAAAGGTCTCCATGCACGACCTGACCTCCGCATTAAGTAAGTGTATAAGGCCAGCAGTGATGTCAAACTCGGAGACTATTAGCTGAAGACCAAGTTTTATACCCGGCCGATCAACGCTGCTTAGCTTCCAATGTCAACACTGCGATAAGATATTGTTCATTACCGTAAATCTGAATAGTGCCTGGAGGTACAAGAAATATGCTTTACTGTGAGGTACTGGTATGCCACGTCATTCCCCTCTATGCATAACGAAGGATGAGTCAGATGCCAAGCCAATATTAGTACGAGTTATCAGCGATAATAAACGTACCCCTATTAAGTACAGATATGCATATATTGAGTAATAATGCTGTAGCGATTTTAGGATTTGCTTTAGGGACTGCAATGTGGAATTTAACTGTTAACTATACCACGATTCTCTAGGAAGTTCAACACCATAAGTGTCTTTTCACTCTTAGTCTTTGTTTTAGTTAAGTAGCTATAATTTGCAGCATGCTTATTGGTGGCCTATCCGCATATCTGCTACGTCAAGAGTCTTCTCAACGACTTTATCGATGTCATAATGGTGCATCCACGACTCTGAAGTGTTTGAAATCCTCTTCAGACACTCAGCGTGTAGCATAACTATGAAGCACTGTGACGTTGTCCGAGCTGAGACTGTGGGTTCTTGTTGTCGGTAGACTGCGATGTCTTGGGCTGTTTGGTCAAGCCCTGCTACCAAAGAGTAACAAGAACGTAAATGAAAAGAAATGAAACGAAACCTATCGAGTATTACAGATCCCTTTACAGATCCGACTCAACAGCCATGTATAGATCACACATCCTAGGATAGTTCAAGAATCGATCCAACATAGAGTTAAAAGTACCAGGGTCCTACAAGAAACTCCGTGGATGTTAGTAAAGACATTACAATGAGGGTCGTCGCACTTACGCAAAATGGCTAACTCCTAGCAGAATAACAAGGTCAGAGCCCCAAATCTAGTGGTACTGGTTGGCTATTTACCACAAGCAATAAGTGGATCGGGAATTAAAGACTAACCCAGCTACGTAGGGTTCCAGGTGTATCACGACTCACGGCCTCTTCAGAATCGCCGTCAACAATCCAAATCATGGGAGCTTCGTCGTCGCCGTATCGAGATGGGATTTTCGCAAACGATGCGGCGTCCCAGACCGGCTCCGTCGACCACATCCTATTCAACCGTTTCGACGCCTTCTCAAATGTAAAGTTCGAAGGTGCGTTGTGCTCATACTCTTTCGCAACTCGTTTCATGTATGCACTCCATACTGGACTGTCATCAATTGTGGTGTTGATGTTCTGAGGACTATAGGTTCCGCCAAAGGAGAAAATACGATCGATACGAGAGGTGTAGTTCATGGCAAGGTCAAACGAAATACAGCTTCCGTCGGACCATCCAGCTGTCGAGAACTTGTCGATTTTCAGATAATCCATCAGAGCGACCACATCCTCCGTCATCAGATCGTATGTCAAGGGCCTGCTGGGATCATCTCCGGATCGACCTTGTGCCCGAGAGTCAATTGTGATGAGTGTGTACAGGCCGTCTTGTAGATGGCGAATCTGATGGCCGAAGTAATCGCTGTTGGCATAGCCGCCATGAAGAAAGACCACAGGGTTGAGGCCTCTGCGCTTACTAATTTCAAGCGAAGCGCTGAATGTCGCGTACCAAAGGTCAATACCGTTGATATGGGCAGTCCCGTTGAAGTTTGGGTCAGGCAAATGCGGAGTTGGAGGAAGAGTTTGCCATGGCGCCGCGTAGTTGGACTTGTGTTTGTCGCCCAGTGATGAATCTACAAGATTGAAGAGGGCGAGTGCAAAAGTTCCTAAATGCGACCAAGATGCCATTTTGTTCACTGTCCGTGGGTAATAAATTGGATTGACGCAGAATCGTGGTTGACTGGTTTGAGTGAATCAGTTGAAGTTTAAATTGTTATTAACGGACGCTCTGGATATACATGTTTTGAATGGGTTCTCCGACCCCTGACGATGATGATTGCCGTACAGCATTTCTGGCGATCACACGGATTCTCCGACGACATATCCGTATCTAGCTTGGAAGTCTAATAAGACAGGGAATATCCATACGGCCCGCTCATGCGTAGACGATCAACATCGTTCAACTTGGTGAAGAAGTGTATCCTTCCAACACATGCAAGCCATTCATGCAACGGAAGCTGAAATAGATCCAAGTATCACTGGCAACGCATCAGCTGATTCGATGCTACCAGACCTAGGTTTGGTTGGGTATACTTGAATAGCGACTTCCAATCATAAACACTCAAGAGTACAGTTTCGATACTACAATACGCCAAGCAAACCCTGGTCACGGACTATTAAATATCTTAAGCACTACCAGGAATAGTATAACTACACTAGATCCCAGTATCCCTTCCCATATAAACAAGACTAAATATTGCAAGTTAATACAGTTCATTAGGATCACTGTAAATTCAGGCTTGGACAGTATGGTTAGTAGCATAATTCAGTTTCACTCAACGATACAGGTCTTGTGTACTTGATCCCAAATTCGTATTGTATTGCCTATAGTAAAAAGATGGCTTTCGGTCTCACATGTCTCTCGAAATGCCCAATGTGCACATGTGATTCTGGTACAGGCCAGCTATCCGCATGAACAAAAGCCGAAATCGCCTAGGTCCAGCACTGTCCAGAGCCAGGGCCGGGCTGACACTGCATGCGTCCACCGCCACAAGACCAGCAGCCGTAGTCTCCAGCACACTGGCACTTTCCTGGGGAACAGTCGGCGTGAGGAGAGTAGCAGGGGAAGCAGTCGCAACGGGCCTCAAGGCCACGGAGAGCGAGAAGAGGCTAAAGAGGTTGATGTTAGCTTTATGGCTTGAGAGGCAACGATGTGATCATGAAGAATGAGGGAGAGAACAACGTTAAGTTGGAAGTTTACATACCTTGTCGATACCAGTGTAGGTGAAGCCACCGTCTTCAATGGTGGTAGTGTCGACAGCTGGTGTAGCTGAGACTCCGAGGGAAAGGAGAAGAGAGACGACGAAAGAGGCCTTCATATTGATTGGTTGGTATCGGGTAAGTAGTTGAGATTGGAATGTGATTGTGAGTGATGAGGTTGTCAAGTCGAGCGCGATGCTCCAGGTTCTTATAGAAATCTGCTCAACAGCATTTATTCTATTTCACTCTAAGACGAAGCCGGTTAATCGCATACCTTACTCACGGATAAGTTTATCCCTCGGTGAGACTCTCATGACGGTGCTATTTCGTGTTTACCTCCTCGCCGTACACGTTGCCTCATGCATTGAAATCCTTCTTGATCGTCATCCAGTATATTTGGAGTTTACCTCCTCGCCGTCTGTGTTACTTCATGCATTGGAATCCTTCCGGATCGTCGCTTTAGTATAATGGACAAGGGATATCAGCCGGGAGAGTCGGACGTTGTTGTAATTGGTTCTTACATTTATGGAACCTCTTGTTGCCGCATAGGACGTTGTTACATATGGCGGCCGGTGGATCCGGATTTCTCATGAGAGAGGGGAAGGCAACATCGACAACTACTAATCTATAACTGACAGCAAAGTGATTGTTTCAATTCTAGACTCTCACTAAAGTAATCGATATAGATATTTCTATACACGCCAAGATGAAAGAACCTAATATTCTGCATAATATCATCTTGCTGTCTGCAATACTATCACATGGGTAGTATAGAATATATCATTTGCCACTCGAATATATTCGCTGACTAGTTAATCGTGTACTCCTTGCGCTCTTTTCAGTACTATGTCCAATGATCTCGTCCAGTAGTCGAGGATCGTCATGGCTTATATGCATATGCGAGGTGGTCCAGCGGCTGTGCGGCTTACTTTCCTGCCCAACTGGAGATGTGATAGGTTCTATCGGATCCATACAGCGCACAGATACAAAAGTCCGAAAGTTTAGGGATCCTGCTTCCTATTCAGCCCAGCAGGGCGCAGACGAAACTCCACTGGTGCATATTACCCGAAACATTAGCGCTTACATGAGATTCCTTCATCGGGGGCTGTAGGATTACCTTCCTAATAGAAACCGCAAGAGATAGTTCCGAGATGAGTTGTCTGACACCATTGCGGTGTAAGTGCCGGACTTTTTGTCTTGTCTGAAGTGCCGATCTGCCTCGGTCTATTCTAACTCATCCGCAAGCCAGTGGCTTGACTATGGGAGAAAGGAAACATAAGTGGTTGGATCTAGGTATCTATACAAGCACTTTTGTTATCAATAGCTATTCTTTCTAAGAGGAGAATTCTAAAGGGGATTAAACAAGTCTTTGATTCTCTATTTAACAATTGAGGGGAAATGGAGCCAGCCTTGCATGTGACCCATTGCTTAGCGAAGCACCGCGCCGCATTCGCTAACAATAATCCTTCATCTCCGGTGCGAAGGTTGTATTCTGTCAATATCTTCTGCTCTTCAAGTTCAAATATTGATGTCGATAGTCTGTCTTGATATGAAGTCTTCAGTTGCCGACTTTTGGCTAGAAGCAATACTCTTTGCGAATGTCTTCCATTTCGCCACATTAAACTCGGCATCAAATTGCACGAATTCGACTTGACAGCGAACCACCTTCTGACTTCTGTTCTTGCCATTTTGAACGTCGTAGAAAGACTCGCTGATTTCGAAGGCAATTAGTCGAATTGCTATCAAGAGATGTCAGCACATAAATCCACTTTATTGTTCCATTGGTAAACGAGTGCAGTGCATGTCCACGAAACTTAACATCGACAGCGTCAAGGCTAGGGCCTTGCCGTGTCAATCGTTTCCATATATCATCTAGCTTATATAGTAAAGCTGTTAATGATTGGTTCATGATCAAGTGCCGTTGCCGATGCCCCGCTATGGTAAGACGCTACTGGTGTTTCGTTTCGTAGACATACGTTCAGTCTGGGATAAAGAGAGAGTGATAAGACATTTGAAGGAAAAGACAAACAGTTCAAAACCAACAGGCAATTACATATACGGAACCGCAAGATCTTCAGAATAGACTTACTAGACACAATACTGTTTGTTTGGCTCTTAAACTCGTGTTTCTCGGCCATAACTACTCGCTGATCTTGATAGTCAACTGTCGCGTCACTGGCCGAATTGAGCATCCCTTCAAAGACAGGCTCAAGCGCCCGACGAGTAACATCGTCAACTCTTTGGAAATTGCTAAACGCCATCTGTATGATGCGCGCATGAAGTTCTGGCATTGGGCATTCGATTGTCTCGCTCATTATCGTAGGCGTCTGAGACTGGAACCTAAATGTTCTCAAGATAAGTAAACCAATATCTGATAGAGGATACCACAGATGGCTTACCAATCCAAACTGAACAAATCCCTCATTGCTACGAACACAAAGGCAGTGCTTTGCCTCATTTTGTTGCCGTGGTCTCCGGTCGTGGGTATTTCCTTAAACACGTCTGCCCACCACTTGAGGCTCGACCAGCATTTGAAGTCTTTCATTGCTTGGACCCTCTCATTCAACTCACGCCTTTGCCAATCGGACATATCAGGCGAAAAATTGATGTACCAAATCGGGGGGAAGTTGTCAGAGATGTCGCCTGCTCTTCCAACAACTTGCGAGATAGCGCTAGTCTGGTTGGTAAACTTCGCAAGCCCAGGAAACGTGTTCTGGGTGTCCACATCATATGTCTGAGCGATTCCAACGGCAGCAGGAAGTACCAGGCCGATAGCGTCATGATAGACGTCAACGGGACTCCAAAATGTAGACCCGTCTTCTTCATCTCCTTCCTTTGGAAAGAAGTTTGGAGCCTTCGAAAGAGATCCCAGTACAACCATCTTCGGGGCAGGGTTTGGTGCAGAGGAAGAAGACATAGTAGAGGACTTTAAAACAGTGAGATTAAAGGACTTTGTAGAGAGCTAAGGCTGATTGAGAGTCGTTTGACAATGATCTTGGGATATCTTAACTTGATGGACGTTCGTTCTTTTATCTCGACTTGTTGATGAGTATGGGGCTGAAGAATTGCGGTCTATAATAAGGGCAACGTTGATGTACTTATCATTGTCTGATTAGCCGCATCCAGTACGAGAAGCCTGTGTACTTTAATCCTACTGCCAAATTCGATAGTGTGATTTTCAGTTGCGTACCCGCACAAAGTCGTAGAGCAAGTTTCACTCGCATGCATCCCCCTTTGGCTATCGTTGATACTCAGCCAGCCACCTCGACGTCGAGAGCGGTGCACACTTCCCTTTTTCGTTTAGTGTACAACTAGCATTTATCTAGCTAGTATGTCTTACGTGGAGACGCTGCTCTCTGCCGCGTTTTCCTAACCTTAACTCAAGTTCTAGACAAGTCTATCGATGCGAGTGTCCAGAAGCGGAAGATCGTCACATATCACAAATATCAGCATTCAAAACTATAGCTGTGATCGAATGCTTTTAGGAAGTGGCTATGCTTTGAACCAGCGGTAAGGGTATCTCCGCTACCGACGCTGGTAACGTTGAAGCCATATCGGCCGAAGATGAGCCAGCCAGTTTTGAACGTGGTCTAAGTATAGAT
The DNA here is from genome assembly GCA_017656695.1 of Fusarium ussurianum. NCBI lineage: Eukaryota > Fungi > Ascomycota > Sordariomycetes > Hypocreales > Nectriaceae > Fusarium > Fusarium ussurianum. The sequence goes on from JAGDUO010000007.1 coordinate 1,866,672, forward strand.
TGAATGCAATGTCTGTTGTTTACAAGATGCTGGGTTTTTACGAAATGGAAAGCCGTTACGAGCGTGTCTGATACTACATAAATTCACCAAATGACAAGGCCAATTGTAGATCACAGTCGTTTCTGCTAGCAAATGGACATGTCATCAATACACAGTGGCTTGAAACAATGCAATATTGAATCAAGTTCAACATTTGAGTCACTAGCTATTGGAGTGGAATAATCCAAATGGCACAAGGTTCAACGTCAACAGTTTCTTCTTGCCTTTCACTAAGATCTAAGAATTAGACGAAGGCCAAACGCGGCGCATGAAAACATTCGAAGGTCTCAAACGTAGTCCCTTGTTCTTCTTCTCTATAACTCGTATACTCTGACGAATTGATGCCTTTGTTTCCTGTTCAAACTCCTACATCAATCTCATCGGTGATGACACTGCTGGTTGCACCCGAGATCAGAGTTTGAATGCCGGCTTTGGCATTGGCAACGAAAAGATCATCGTTGAACGAGCCATCGCTCTGAACATAGTCAATTTGGACGTCGACGTCGACCTGACTGCCTTTGTTCTTGCCCTTGGAGAACTTGACAAGTGATTGGTCAACACGGAAGTAAATCGTGCGAAGATCTATGTACCTGTTAGTTGACGTTGCTCCGTAGTGAGGGTAATCCTTGACGATAGGATACTTACATGGTCGAAACATCTGCAGCACCTCATCCTTTTGGAAGATTGACATGATGATAAAGAACGTGAGGTTTTGACTGGTCTTGCTTACATCATCGTCACTCGAGATTGCGATGGTCTTGTTGATGTTCGTGAGGATACCCTCAAGCTTATCGTTGATAGTAGGTGGCAGCTGTAGCCCCTCTGTAAAAGTAGAGACGAGTGTATCGTGGAAAGTTCCCTTCTCGACTCTGAAGTTCTTTTCGAGTGTCCTGATGGAAGCGGTGGCAACCCTGAAACATGAGAACGTGTCTGATTTTGATTAAAAAGGATATACATACCATGGAACAGTGGTTGCAAGATAGTTGATCACCTTGGCTTTGTAAATAGCTCTATCATTAGGATTGTCTTTGAGTGCACCGCTCTTGAGCTTCGCGTCAACTGCGTCGTTGGCCTTTTTGTCCATGAACTGAGCGTTGAGTGCAACATCACCCTGGACTGCAAGGAGCTGTTGCCTCAGTGCAGGAGCCAAAGTGTCTGTGTTAGGATTGAAGTTGACATAGAAAATGTTCTTCGTCCCGTCGTCAGAAGTTGACTTGGTAGGTTCATTGGCCATGGCAGAGCTAGCAAGGGACTCAGGGTCCTCTAGAGCCGAGACCGTAGCCACGACATCCTCATGCTCTTCCTCTTCGACGAGAGGGAGGGTAGTCTTCTCGAGAACGGCATTGTGTGCATCCATGATGATGGCTTGGATGTCAAGAATGGTTTCAAGAAATTGAAAGTGTCCAGTGAGATAATCAAGAAGATAGAAAGTTAATCTTTGGATTTTGTCAACAAAGATATCATAGCGACTGGGCCTCGTTTTATGTCTTCTCGCACAACTAGATCTTCCATCATCTATTCCCCGAGGTAAGTCATCCAGACCCTTCCATTTCATTCTTGAAGGAAGCCGACGTCGCTCTTGCGTGGCGTCTCTAACTGCAGCTGAACATTATCAACAGAGAGCTATCAGATGCATCTTAGGTTGGACAATGGAATGCTCATGCCCCACCCTGCACCTCGCTACTTTGGTGATGAAGACGTCGACGACCGTGAGTCTATTGAGACATACATAACGGGGGTAAGAATTGGGCTTTAGTTTTGTGATGGCTGCGCATACCGTACTTACTTGGCTTAATTTGGTAGGAAGTACAGACTATGCAGCGAAGCATATCAGTTCTTAACAATGGTTATGGCAAAGATGCTCTCCGATTGAGTTTCACCTAAGAGGATCATTTAGGCTTTCTTAACGTATGTACGCCTTGGGTGTATGCTTTTCTTTGGGTCGCCAATTGACTAATTGGAACTTGTTTCCTAACTGAATAACGCAGAAAATGACCATTCTTTGGGTAATTTAGTTCAATTTCACCTTCCAATAGTCGCCAGGCTCTTTGAGACAACAAGTGATCGTTAAACCCTGGCCAAGGTAGTTGTGTTGCGGTTTCTGCTTAGATGAACGAACCGGTCTAGACGTCAATAGTCTATGTGGGTTCTGAGACAAGGACGCGAAAGCGTGGTCTAGGCTCTTCCAGCGCCATTGAAGCCAGTACCCCTCCCTGCATGGACCAAGAATGACCAATGAAATCAGTCATGTCTTTATGTTCAACTTACAAGAAAGAGGGTTAGTAAGTTCAAATATTGTTGTGTCTTGTGTTAACCCACGACTTAGGAATGCCATAACCTCAACGGTCTCACGACTAGCGTTGCCATTTGACGAACGATGGACCGGGCCGTCCAGCACTCCATCGTTGTCGGTTTGGTTATCATTTGCGACACGTGGCTGGCTGGAGCTATGGAAGCATCCATGCACGCAGCTCAAAACGTGAGTTATTCTACCACAAGTGATCTCAAACATCAGACTGGGATGCGATGTTAGCAGACTAGGCCTAGCCTCCAGTCACCAATGCACATATATTGCGCCACAAGACATCAATCACCTCATAATTGTCTCTCTCAGCCAGCCTCTTTCTCAACTCAATTCCAAAAGCATGCAGCGTCATGCAACGCAACCCCGCTGATGATGGTTTGCATTTGTGATATGTCTTTGCAGCGAAAGAATTAATCACACCGCTAATCGCCGCAAATACCTCGATGAAGACCAAAGGCCATGATACCTTTGTTGCCAATACTTCTTTAGGTCTAGCCAAATCTTGTGATCTTTGCAGGATGCGATATAATGGCGTTTCATTATCCACTTCTTAGTGGTGGGATTTGATGATGCATTCAATGGTCAATCTCGTTCGCTTTCGTACTTGAAACTTGACCTATCGGATTTCATTGCTGTATCTACAGATGAGTTTCAGCTGCGGTCTCATCAAATTCTAGAACGGGGAACAGGAATGAATAGGTATGGGGGCTGATCGAAGGTGATGGAACCTCCAAAAGCTAACAGACGAAAGGATAACTGAATCTTCTCCTCAAACGGTACCGGTTCTCAAGTACAAAAGTTACCATCTGTGCATCATAAACCCACACTATCAAATTTGCACCATCCTAGTCATATAATCATCAACCAAGTCTTGCAACTTTCATTTCTCTTGCCAACATGAGCTCAGAAGCTTTGACATCAAACCCACCAGCACCAGAGGTCGACTATTCCACTGTCAGTGATCTAGATCTGGCAAACATTCTTTACATCCAGAATATCCCTCATGTATCTGCAGACAAGAAAGCAGTGCTAGATGCTCGCATCGAGAGCATTAGCCTGTGGTTGGCTTGGGAGCTGACCAGGGTTGAGAATGCAGTCAACGGTAAGATCAAGAGTGGCGATCTCCCAGGAGACGATTCTGTTGCTTCCAAGTCCAAGAGAACAACCTATCGATGCAAAGTTGTCGACGCCTATCGAGGCCAATCTACATGGTAAGACTACCTTCCAACACAAATTGAGGTTGCAAAGTCTTACCTCAGATATGCGAGCCTAACTTTATACTCTTTGACAGGTTGGTTACATCTTCGTCCACAACACACACCTCCAATGTCACAGCAACAGAGGACAAGATCAGCCTTGCGCTCTCGCGTAATATTATTGGCGCTTCCGGTCTACCCAACTCTCCTCAAGCCCTCAACGTCGTGAAAGCCATCAGTAATGGTTTCACTGGTCTTGGGCAAATCGTCCAGCCGCACGTCTTCTATACCATTAACTATTACTACGACAATATTGCCGACACTATTGGTGCTAGTCAGTCCCCAAAACAACCCGCGTTATTGTATATCTTCTAACTTCACAAGCTGTAAACACCTTTTATTTTAATGCGACAGTTACTGAAAACTTGAGTGCTACTGCAAAGAATGACAAGTCAAGCAATGCAAAGCTTCATGACGGCAAGGGTGTTACCTCGTCCAATGACAAGTCGACCAAAGAGAAACTCTATGATGCAAAGTTGGAGTACACCAACACCTCGTGCGGTTTTAACTTTGACCTCTGGAACAGCAATGCCCCTAAGGATCAGAGTCCCTTTCAGCTTGGAAAGCAGCTTCTTGGTCAGAAGCAGCTGCGTCTTCTACAGGAGTAGCAACTTGCCATAAACCAGAGCAAAGACAGCGTCTCTGGTCTCTGGAGTGTTTAGTTCTATACTTTGATAGTTGAATTGAATGTGTTGTTTAAGTTTGAACTCTCTCATCCTTTATCCATCATAGCAGATGGGAAGTTACGCAGAGATCATACGGTCTTAGGAGTAGTCACGTTGATGCACTAATGCATTGAGATTCCCGATAGTCTGCGGCCATTTTCAAGCACGTAATAATCGTCCCTCGTTTCGCTTTAGTTGGAAGAAAACCTCATATGCGATTGTAGAACTTAATCACCTACTAGCAATCGTAATTGTTATCCAGTGACTGGGAAGATGGCAAGACTAGGGTGTAGCAGCTTCGTACAGGACATACACATCAGAATGTGGAACCTGCGGCGATATCACCCAAAAACAGATTCATTTGCATGAAAGCATGTTTTTGAATTTGTTAGACAACTGCAAAGACATATTTTGGGAAGTCGAGGAAGAATGTGATAATCCTTCCAAATGTTGCATTTCCCCTCTTTCAGCTTCATTTGAGCCAGCCACAAACGTTAGCCTGTGACATGGCGGTCAATGGCATGGTTATAATGTTTCAGAATAGCGCATCTAGACTTCAAGCCACAATACCGGGGGCGATTGAAAAATGAGTGGCATGAGGGAAGTGTGGTATCAATGTCAAGTTCCAACCTTTATAGCGTATGACTTCGTTCCCCAGAAACAAGTGGACAAGTAGCCATTGGATTGCCTTTTCGAACTTCAAAGTACTTGTCAAAATTCCTTTCACATCTACACAATCATGCCCGCTTCTATTGAGATCAACGGCCGCAAGGTGGCTCTTCATCATGACCATGACTGCTCCACTACAGACTACATCATCATCCGGACCACTGGTGATCCGCTGAACAAGAGGCAAAAGGCACAGCTGGCAAAGCTCGGTGTTACCATCAATGAGTTCGTTGGAGATGAAGAGGACCAAGTCTATTTGTGCGGGTACCAGAAAGACTCCATGACCCAACTTGACAAACTGGATTTTGTCGGTTATGTTGGAGTTTACTCACATGAGTTTGTCCTTCCCGGCTCTGTTCTTGCAGACTCTGAGGCAAAGGCAACGACTGTCAACATCGATGTTCTGCTTCAGCATGACGTTGGTGAAATGACGGACGAGCTTCTCAGCAAGATTGCTGAAGCAGCAGACGTGGACCCCTCTTCTATTGTGGTGGAAGATGGTTCTGTACAGGTCAAGGTTGAGGCTGACAAACTTGATCAGATCGCGGCGTTGGACGAGGTCCGCGTGCTTCACACCGCAAACGAAGCAGCTCTCTTCGACAATGTTGCACGCAAGATTTTAAAGATTCAGCATGAAGCGCCTTCCAATGATACAATCTATCGCGGCAAAGGGCAGATTGTTTGCGTTGCAGATACGGGATTTGACAAGGGAAGTGATACAGACACTCACCATGCATTTGCTGGTCGAGTCAAGGGATTGTACTCGTGGGGTCGTGCTACAAAGGGCGGTGCAACCGACGACCCTGACGGTCATGGCACCCACGTTTGTGGCTCTGTGCTAGGTAATGGCCGCCATGACTCTGAAGGCTCAGTCCAGGGCACCGCACCAGACTCAGAACTACTTGTACAGTCCCTATTCAGTGGCTTCAATCCCCTTAATAGGTCGGCTGCCCTGCTTGGTGGCATTCCCAAGGGCTCTCTAGCTCGTCTATTTGACGAAGCATATGAAGCTGGTGCTCGCATCCACACCAATTCTTGGGGATCGCCACTGCCTCCACAAACTAGGATTCAACGACCATATGACGGGCGCTCTGAGAGCATTGATCTGTTTGTCTGGGAGCATCAAGACATGACCATTCTCTTTGCCGCCGGCAATGACGGTCAGGATATCGATAAGGACGGAACACTCGATGGGAGTGTAAACGCAAGGTCCCTTGGCGCCGAAGCAGCGTCCAAGAACTGTATTACTATTGGAGCAACTGAGAGTTATCGCCCTGATCTTGTGTCTGGGCAGTCTACTCGGCCATATACATACGGTGGTTTTTGGTCTCAGAAATTCCCCGAAAACCCTCTGAAGGATGATCATATGGCTGATAATCCTGAAGGATTAGCTGCATTCAGTAGCCGTGGCCCGACTGCTGAGAATAGACTAAAACCAGATGTTGTCGCACCCGGGACTGCAATTCTTTCAGCTCGGTCTCAAAGCCAGAAGAATTCCAGCGTTCTTTATGGTATTTCGCAGGATCCGAAGTTCGTCTATATGTCAGGCACAAGTATGGCCACCCCCCTTGTCGCTGGAACCTGCGCTATCCTACGGGAAGCCCTTTTTGCCAATGGGTACCGTGACGAACAAGAAGGCGGTACCAAAAACCCTACTGGTTCACTCATCAAAGCACTCTTGATCAACGGAGCGGTAGCAATCAAGGGACAGTACATGCCAACAACGATTTACGACGAGCCCAACCCCCACTCGGGCTTTGGAAGAGTTGATTTGTCGCGGTCGCTGCCAAAGCTGAACGATCCTTACTCAGGGTATGGCATCGGCGTTGCTGATGAAGATGATGAGGACCCTTTCCACCTTGAAATCCCTATTCCAAAACAGGATGACAGTGGAAGCATTGTTGGCTTTAAGGTTACTTTTGCTTATGCTGATCTCCCAGGCGCGGAGCTGCAAAACGATTTGAACTTAATCGTGATTGTTGGTGGTGAACAACGACATGGCAATCAGAGTTCGCAGTTTCCACTTGGGTCTAAGAAAACGTTTGACCGTCGAAATAATGTTGAGCAGGTGCTTTGGAACGATATTCCAACAGACGTGAATTCTGTCAAGGTTATTATCAAGGCGTTCCGTTTCATGAGTAGCAGGGTTCCATTTGCATATGCTTGGAGGTTTATCGATCAGTGATTGAAAAATATCCACATACGGCTTGGCTGGGGTATTATGGCTATCCGCAAGTGCAGGTACAGGAAGGGTTCCCTCTAGATAACCCCTTGGCTCAATGAATTTATGGTAGTAAGGTTTTGGTCCGCCTGAATCGACAAATATATACATTGTTGTCACTCGCATGTTTTGGTTAAATGGTAGAATGGGTTTAGCATGACACGCTGCACAGGGTAAGCGACCAGGACATGGTGCACTTTGTTTTATTTAGTCTAGCGTCGAAACGTATGAACAAATGAGGTTAGCTTCAATTGGTTTATGGGGCGAGAGAATGAAGATGAGACGAGTCATGGAGCTTTGTTTGTTGGCAAAGTCCGAGGGTCCGAGAGCCCGAGAGTGCAACCCAGGAGGAGGGAGCACAAGGGTCCAAGTATCCGAGAGTCCGAGAGTCCGAGACTTGGAGATAGAGCACCAAGACCCATTACAATTCGTAAATATTCTGCCCTTGACATTCAATTCCCAGGGATAGCGTAGTACAACGAACAACAGAAGACAAATGCTATGATGATATAATGACTTGCCCGGGGCTATTTAGAGGTTGGTATTCGGTCACCGTTATAGACTGGCTCTCAGGCTCTTGAAATGCTCCCTCAACACATCATAGGCCGCCTTCTTTCCTTGCTCAAGTGCACCATCGATGAAGCCACGCCAGCCGTCAGCTGTATCTGCACTTGCAAACAAAACGCGGCCATGCGGGAGCTGCAACTCTTGCAGGTACACAGTGCTGGATGACGGACCCCAACAAGCCCATGTTCCCTGTGAGAAGGGATCATTCACCCAGTCATGTGACAGATAACCATCTACATCGTTATCCGCCCCAATGTGTTGTTCGAAAGCCTTAATCACCTCTTCACTATCCTCAATGTTCGAGATGCCGCCATTGAGTCCGAATCCAATGCAGTACGTTCCGTCACTGTCCTTCTTTGTCCCATTATGATCTGTGTAAGCGAAACAGAAAGGTGTAGGTGGGAGCGCTTGATAGAACCAAGGAGGAGTGATGTGTCGAAGCTTGTAATGAATCTTGGCGCACCCAGTGATGTGACCCTTGTCAAGTGCCTGTTGTTTAAGCGAACTCAGAGGGGGCTCAAACGTGATGGTCTTGAGGACATTCCTTCAAGACACGTGGTTAGCACAACTATAAGTTTCCATCATGATAGATCACTTACAATGGTATGGTGCAGATAATACGGCTCGCAGATAAAGAACGCCCATCTTTGGTAGTGATGGTAGCCTCGTCCCGAGTTTGGCTGATCTTGGTAACCTCGGTACTGAAAAGAGCTGCGCCGGAGTAATCGTCAAATATGGCTTTGGCGAAAGACGTCATTCCACCATTTCCAAGCTTGTACAAACCCGCCTCTTCGAATAACTGCGTCAACGAATGGCCACCAAGAGCGTACCACCGGAGAGCCTCGGTGAAGCCGATCTCGTTTGACGGGGAGGTACCGAAGGTGTTTGTGAGGCCTTGGAAATATGCCTTATTGTCGTCTGTCTCATCCGTGATAGTATCAAGCCTGTCGCGGACACTGAGATGGTCGTATTTGCGCCAAGGTGCCAGGCGGGTTGGGTCATGCGGATACGGCATGAGCTCCTTGCTTGTGTACCCATCGATAGAGAAGACTTTCCGAGCAAGTCTCTCAGCGGCTTCCATAGCATCTTCCATAGCCTTCGGTTCAAGAAATGATTTAGTGCCGGCTGTTTTCTGCCAATAGGTGACCTCGGGCTTCAAAGTTCCATTTGATGTCTTGAGATTACGCTGAAGATTGTACCGTGTGAGTTCAGCGTAGAGATGTGGCTGATTCCTGTAATGCAACATTGTATTAGATTTTTCTTTTTCATCCGGGAGGTGTGATCATACCAGTGAACCCAGGTGCCTCCCATCTCAAAATCCTCTCCAAAAGCTCGAGCGGTCCAAGTGCGTCCTCCAATACGATCTCGAGCCTCGATTATCAGAACCTTGAGACCCTTGGCAGCGAGTTCTCGTGCAGCAACGAGGCCGGCAAAACCAGCACCGATAACAATTACATCGTAAGTATTGTCGATATGATGGCTGCTGGGAACAACAGCCTGGGTCTCCAGACCACGCTCCGTGTGGGATTGCCACCAGAGATATCCTTCCTGTGTTCTAGGCATTCTTCTTAAACCAAGATGGGAACAGGAGGTATAATATTGAGAAAGTCAAATACTGTTTTGTGTCAATCTTCACAAATCAATCGTTGATAAAGTCCTGAGTGATGGAATTCATACAATGACTTGTGCATGGGAGGCCTGTGCTTTATAGAAACTTGTTTCGAGGTAAATGGACCAGGCTCTGTGAGCTTATGTTTTGGGAGGTTTCATTGTGTTTACTTTAATAGGAAGTATCAGGCGTCTATGACCAGAACTAGGAAGGCCATATCCTAAAACATGGGTCCCGAGATACTGCGACTACTGGCATACCTGATAACACATTCAACTAAGAAAGTCCGAAATACCGTCTTTGTCCGAATTTTTAAATCTGACCAATAACCTAGCCCTGCTCTACAATGCGGGGACGTGGATGGTAGTTGGTAAATGGGTAGTGAGGGGCAGATAAAAAGCCAGGCGAGTCAGGTCAGTACTATCCGCATTCTAAATGCAACTTCATATGCAAGTTCAGTTATTGATAGCACTGATAGTAGGAAATGATGGAGAGGAAAAAGTTCTCGTAGCTCACTGAACAGGGCGGACGCACAAGTTGTCGTGACTTGTTGATAGAACAAGCGTGAAGCAGGGATAGCACGGCATGCGAGCTGCGAAAGAATGACTTGCCCAGGCCACATAAGAATATTCCCTGGAGAATTTTAGTTAAAGGATGGTAAAAGACTTCCAGAACGGGGCAAAATACGATTTTCGTCTTGACAAATATCATGAGCATGTCTTCAGGGCCCATTGCATATTTTCCGAAAATTTTCTTCCCTTCCTCTCCTTCTAAGAAGTCGGTGGCGGTTCTATGTATAAAAACCACATCTTTTATTAACCATGGTTGCATTGTGATTTCAGCTTATGAGATTGGCGTGTTAATTGACCTATACGTTTGAGTCCTGATTTCTAAGAGCCCTGCAGAAATTGGAAATAGTGTCTTTTCTGTGTCTCTACAGAGCTTTGCCCATTTGTCGATGCAAGTCGTGTTCTCTAGCCTTGTAAAAGAATCCAGAACATGCTGGTTTGCTACTAAAGCGAGGATAGCGACATTGGGTTGGTCAAGATCCGACCTCTCCCGCACGATCTGAAAGTATCGCGCTGCTATCCTTGTGTATTTTTCGTCATTGTTGTCAAATTTCGATAACATGTGCCGGTAAAGATCCATGAGATCGCTGGGTAGCTTGAAAATGTGATCGAGTATATCATCCCATGTTTCGCAAAATTCGTCAACGCCGAGCTTGATTTGGCGTAAAACGATATATACCCATATAAAAACACCTTCTGCTCTATTCACAATTTCGTTTCCAGCCTTTCGGAATCTCTCATTGTCAAACTCGAGATCTAGCTCCCTAAGCTTGTCGACTGTATACTTTCGAATGTCGTTCTCCGTGAGATCTTGCATTCTTAGGCTAGGTTGAGATCTGAACCTGGTTATGAACATAGGTTCAGGACGACTGGACACACAGACCTTCACTTTCTCCATGCTGGCCAGACCGTCCAAGAATTGAAATACCTCCTTCATCCCGTAATGGGGTTTGGAAAGTTCGTCTAATCCATCGATAAGGATAAGATATGGGCGAGTTGAGCGGCCGAGAACATTGAACAACAGCTTCTTCGCATCTTCTATATCCCAGTCGGAGGCATCATTCTTATATCTGATGTTGGGCGTTTCACGCAAAAGGCGTAAAGCAATGGCTTTCTCATCTTGCAATATCTGATGGAGGAGTGAGCAAATGACGCCCTTGAAACTGCTTTGGTCGTGGCTCCCCGGCTTCCATAGATAATACGAGATGATACAGTGGATACGATAGTCGATTGCATAGACTTTCTTCGATGCTAGTGACTTGAATCTCAAATAGTACTTCATAGTAGATTGAAAGTCCCGTGTTGTGCTCATCAGGGCTCATCCGAACCTGAAAGTTCCGGCCTTCATAAGCTCCGAACTTAGGCTTCCAAAGAACACCTACGTCGCGATCTGTGGAGAAGGTATTGATCCCTTCAACAGAGAAATGTTTTTAGATCAATTGATACGATTGATCGAGACCAGACGGATAGTCCACAACGATGCGAAAACCGACAAGGTCGTGGATACTGTCGAGTATCTGCTTGGGGTTGTCATATGTCTTGCCCAAATGTTCTTCGCGCCGGTCGATGGACTTGGAGATAGAATCGTCCTTTTTCAGCCTGCTATGCAATGTCGCGCGTATCGAGCTCTCTTCAATCAGGCGGGTCAAGTATTGATTCAACGCTTGGTGCATGGTTTCGTACTCTGGCGTCAGTCTTCGCCAAACATTGAAAAAGACTCGCTTTGCTGATTGTGAAGAGTCTTGCGCCAAAGCCTGCTCGACCTCACGAGTGAATTGAGCACCAAGGCTTAACGGCGAGGATCCGTGGTCAGAAGCCATTGGAATATTTTAGGCCAATGTGAACGCGCAAACAAGTGATAAGAAGTGCGAGGACGGCAGTTGAGCTTGTGGTCAGTAGTATGGTACTCGTGCGACTGAAGCAGGTTTTTACAAAGATAGAAAGAGGGGGATGTAAAGATTTGGGTCAAGTCACCTGGAATGTAGATCTAACCAACAATCAAAGAATGTCTTGCCGCAGCTGAAATGCAAGCCACACATAATCATGGGGAAAGGATCACCAAAACAACAAAATCAGGCTCCAGACTATGTGCCCAAAATACGGATCATAAACCTTGCTATCTTTGGCTGGGGTTTTCTATGATATCACACCGCTATTCTCTTATTACTGGAGTAATTGTAACTTCGAAGATATTAATCTTACGTTACTCCTTTCGACACGACTGTAAAGACTTTATCTGTTGTTATATGTAATGAATAATTGATAAGGCCAATCTTTCTGAAAAGTCTTTCGGTATCACAGATGTTTCATAGAAAGCACATAGCCGGAAGGTCTTTATAATGAATACGCCCGATTTGTTGAGGTCCTCATAATCAAGTGGAGTTACACACCGAACACTGGTTGTCTTACAACCCCTCTTTCAGCCCCGTAGGCGTGTCATTCTACATGCACCTCAGCCTAATGGTCAGGGTTAGTAGGCAAGTATTGGTCTACCCATGTGTCACCCAAGCATGAGGTTGGCCCTCAAAGTCCTAGCACAGTTCATTGGCGTTGTTCTTTTTCAACCGTGAGACGTTCTCCAAGGATCATCGTATACGCATTGGTCCCCTCTAGACGAGTCGGGAAAAGCGATCAACAATCACCAAGATGCCATCCCAAAACAGCTATCAATCAGACATTGTCAACATTTTCAAAGCCTACCAACAATTGAGGGCACAACAGTAGGTCATTGTGAACGTACTGATCATCACTTAAGAGGATTATTCTTTTAGGTCCAACTTCGATAAGGAAGTCTCTGAGGTCGAAACGGTATTCAAAGACACTCTCAATTATACCATCTGGCTCTAAAAGATACGGACTGAAGATGCTAAGCGATCACTGAACCGTTGAAATTATGTGAAGGAATTTGGAGGTGAAGATGACCTTTTGGTTGTCTTTTACAGTGGATATGGCGAATTAGAACATAGAGAGAGAAGCCCTCAACCGACATGTTTTGAGAAGCATCATGATATATATACACTTGTGAGTTTAGCCACCTGTTCTTTCAAGGAAATTCTCGCCCCTGTAGCTGGTGTACGATGTGCAGAAGCGGTGAGGAATTGTATTATAAAGAGGAAGTGGAAAGGTCTTGAGGATTGGGAATCACAGAACCTGGTCTGAGGGGCGTCTTGGAACCATTGCGGAGCGGCTGAGGCAGGGGTGGTTGAGTGTTGGAAATGAGAATTGTCCCGTATTCCGCACCTTAAAAAGGCAATACTTTTCTCCTGCTGCGGCCAATCGTCTATTTTCAGGCTGGTAACTACGATAAAATTCCAGGACGTTAAACGAGGGTAGAGTCAGGACTAGGGTAGGTCATCGGGGCGCATCTTATTAGTCACTTCTCTATATCATCAAGGCTTGCTTGCTGATAGAGAAGAGTCTTCTGACGACTTGCTTAACCTTTTGTTAGATTACCATCAGGCTAAGTTACCTCACTATGCCCCTCTTAAATCGCATTATCTACTATGGGATAATACAAACTCTATTTTTAAGCTTATTGTGAAGGTCTACGTTATTGTATGTTTATTCCAAGGGTCTATAGGTAGTGCCCGAGAGCTTGCTGCTATCAGTCTAGCTTTGTGTACCGACCTTCCTATTTGAACAGATTAAGTCTTCTTAATCCTTTCTTATCTAAGCGCTTCGCCAAGCACGATACCCAAATAGGACTCAAACAGCGACTGCAGGGTTTGTGCCGCAGCTGCGCATGACAGCCCCCTCAAAAGAATACGGCATTTCGACTATGGGATTTTAACCCGTGGCATAAACCTTCTATTATTGTGGATGATCTAGTGTTTGGTTACATGGAAGGATTTCTTTCTATACGGCGAAGTCTGCTTGGCGACGTGTTTAACATGGGATATCGTAGAGTACTCACAACTGTTGCATTTGGATCCTAAACTATAACCTTCCATTACTGGATCGTCTAGTTCTTGGCTTCGTAGATAGATTCATTCCTGTACTGTGATGTCCACTTGGAGAGGTCACTCAGCGTGGGATCCGGTGCATTGTGTGCAGTCGTTGGATCTCAAACCCAGGACTCGACCTTCTCTTAGAGGATAGTCAAAGTCTTGGCTTCGTATACAGACTTCTTTGTACACAGTGAAGCCCATCTGGGGATGTGCCTAAGTATGGGACATGGTGAATTGGGAGAAAGGAGAAGATCTATAAATTTGGCCGGATATCCCACTCTCTTCTGTCTTCATTGCAAACAGACTCGCTTCAAACTCAACAATCACTGGTTAACAGCCACTCAGCCACTCCATCACCGCTATATCTCTTGAACATCAGGTCGACATCATGCGTTCTTCTATTACTATTCTCTTGACTCTCGCCAACCTTGTTAGTACCCAGTGCACTCCAAAGCATTTATCTATAACTAACCTTTCATCGTTAGGCTCTGGTCCCTGCTGCTCCATCACCCAAGATACTTGATGACAGTGTGTTCGAAAACGCCGGCACTCCCACTTGGAAGATTGCCGTTGTCGAGGGTGAACCCCCTGTCGAGTTCAAGGGTACTATCCAAGATGTTATGAAGCAGCTCAAAGTCGACTACCCCGAGTATGCACGCGAAGCTCAGGAAAAGATCGACACTGCTATTGAGGCCGAACGCCTCGAGGAAGAAGCACCTCCGTCACCTGAGGCCCAGGCACTTGCCGCCCTACAGAAGCGGGACCACAATATCTGCTTCAACTTCCCTGTTGCCAGGGAGAGACCTATCAACGATGGCATTCAGTACCTGCGTGGCATTGCTGGAGGCCTGACCGTTCGCGCAGGTCCCAGGGCCTGCGATAGAATCAGCTGCTCGAGCAATGCAGGCATCTTCATTTGCAACGATGTGAGTTATCCGTACCCTAAATGTGTGGTAGGATAATAATAGCTGACAACGATATTTAGAATCCCCATCCATTCTGGATTCCATCTTGGGATAATGTTGCCAACGCAGCTAAGGCTTGCAACAACGAGTGCCGCAGGTTCTGTTTTGATTGCGGTCTTCAGACTGGTTGGTGGACCTCCGGACAGCGCTTCCACGACGGCAACTTCAATGTTATCCTCCGCGAGTCATCTTGCTAGATATGGGGTCTATAGACGCTACATGAAAGTTAGTCTTACATGCTGGTCTGTCAAATTGTTAGGAGACTGAGAGTCAGTCCAGGTCGAGTGTTATCCCAGAACCCGTTCGATTCGTTCACTACCACAAGTACTTTCTATATTACGAGCAATACATTCATTGAATACGTTTTCAGAGACCTCATTAGTAGCTCCGTTTGATATAAATTGAAATTGAAGTGACAGTAGGAATTACGGAGGATTTCGGTGTTAACATATACCATCACGATTATCTGCTCTGAAGGTGAGACAAGCCCAGGAATGAAAGACTGTAGTTCTTTTCACAGATTATCTATTTTCATATTGGCCCTAGTCTGATTCTACTGCCCACGCTAATGCCTAGACGACTCCTTCCAGCTTCTTCCGTGCCTCTCTGGCTTATGCTCCTGCCAGTACCTATCGTCATCCTGCACAATAGTTAATCTTATTTCCGTATTGTCCGTATTATAGACTATATTTGTCTCAGCTCCTTGGTTGTAACTTGATTCATTTGTAGCCAAGGTAGTAACATGACCTGAGCCACGATCTGGATAGTCTTTTGGTGTCGGCATTGACTGCCTCATGGTTGTGGTTACTTTTTTTTTTTTATAACTGTAAGCCGGAGCCCTGGTCTTCTCGATATCCATCTGGATCAAAAACTCAAAATGTCAAAACAAGGTTTTCCCAATAACTAACTTTCCCTTGGTTGTGGTTACCATAGGACGATCTATTGTAGTCTTTGTTATAAGTGTCATCGTAGACCGTTAAACTCTGGGGAGCGCCAATACCTTTCTGATAACCGGACTTATATCCTTCATCATAGCCTCTCTCGTAGCCGTCTTGATAGTCTTGTCGTTTCTGGTATCCATCTTGCTCAGTTGGCATGTCAGTAGAGATGGATGAATTGTGCGGAACTGATGTGGTACGATCAGATGTTGCCTCATAAGTGTTACTTGCTGTTGCATAATGTTTGCTTGATGTCCCATAACTTCCATACGCCGCAGGTCTAAGTACCTCGTTTACTGAAGCTCTCAGTGGCTCATAATGTGATGCAAGCCGAAATACATGAAGCTGGATCGTGGTCTTGTGTGATTCGGTGGCTAATCGAGGCTGACCCGAGGCAGAATATCAGGTTTTTTTACGTATAACACAGCATAGCCTTGTTGTCAATTGAGGCTGTGAACTTCTTTGGAGTTTTCAATTGTGATTCATCAGATAAATGGAACATTAAGCTAAATTGTCTTAAGAATTTGAAAAAATGTCATAACCATTGCGATTATGCTGAACAGCTTAGAGGCCGCGAAATATGGGATGCTCGACTTTGAGAAGCGACATACTTTCGTATTGACCTTCTTGAATTGACCAGGGCGCAAACATTGCATAAGAGTCAATCTGAGGACCTGCCCCGCCAGCGAGGGGTATCTGTCACATCACAAAGGCGGCATCGCTTGGTGTCTCGGGATTGTTTATTTGATATTGGGCGAGTTGTGAGGATTGCGGTCTTTTGACCTCGTTGGAGCTTTGACGATGACTGGCTGTAGGAAGAAGTTGCTGGACATTGCTCGAATTACTGAGGGACGACATTATCGAGATAAGTGAGATTGTAGATAAAGTATGATAAATTGACTGGGACAGTTAGCTTTATACTGGCTAAATGGTAAAACATCTTGATATTCAATGTCCATCCAGGGACATGCACTATTCGCACAATCGTCCACTAACAACATGCTATTCATTAGTTAGACGTTTAATATCCGTCTTTAGTGGATTTCAGGGTCTTTTTTCCCCTTCTTTGTCTTTTCAGGGTCTCTGAAGAGGACGGATGCACTGGGTGTTGACTTGTCTGTCAGATGCACATTGTACTCCGTATACCTAGATCCCAAGACTGTGTAGCCAATCATTTCTGCTGCAGGTTGCAAGGGTTGTAAACTCGAATTCTGCCATTCACCTTTTTGCACTTGTCAGTTCTTGCTTAATGCCCATTTCTTAGTTGAGCCACAGTCAGATACCGAACGACTTGCCAATTGCAGTCTGGGCAACCTACAATGCGTCGTAATGGTGTGCATGGGCCAGTCCAGACCGACATAGATGGTGCTGTAGCCCCAGTTTATTCAGTCCAGACCGACCGATGGGCCTGTCAAGGGTTACGTCTGACAGGGTTGGTGGTGCTCGATTACCGTGCTGGCGTTACATTGTACTCAGACTTTATATGGGGTTTCGTTTCCGCGCAGGTAAAATTCTCGTGTTTTTCCTGCATGGAAGACTTTGTGGCGCAAGTGGAGGAGTAAACAGCCCGT
Organism: Fusarium ussurianum; assembly: GCA_017656695.1. Classification (NCBI taxonomy): domain Eukaryota; kingdom Fungi; phylum Ascomycota; class Sordariomycetes; order Hypocreales; family Nectriaceae; genus Fusarium; species Fusarium ussurianum. Next base: position 1,883,993 of record JAGDUO010000007.1, read on the forward strand.
TTGCGCAGTAAATGTCAATCCCCCCCATCCATCTGCCCGTTTCATCACCGCTTCTTACGTGAATGTTTCTGCGTGTCATTGAGGATCACATATGGCCCTGCCTTTACCACTGCCAGCTTGGCAGCAAAGAGAGCTTGTTCGTGAGAGGGAAACTTTTAGGTTCGTCTTGCCGCGTCATTATCCGCGTATCTTTAACTGACATTCAATTGGTAGATATGATCCCTCGTTGATAACAAAATCTATCCTCAACTCTACAGATCACCTGATACCTTCTCATCACCTCGCAACTTCACCTGATGCCACCTTGACTTCGTTTTGTCAACTCGCCGCCCTGCGTCTCAACGTCTCAAGATCTCTTGTATCACTTTTTGATCGCTCTAGCCAGTATGTTGTCGCGGAAGCTACACAATCTGGCCGTCTTGTTCCAAACTCCCTCTCCGCAAGCCCTGACCAAGGCTTATGGCTCTGCGGAACACACTTTCCTCGCTCATTTGGAGTTTGCGAACGGGTTATACAGGAATCCGCCAAGTCCTTGACTTCCAAGCCTCAGGTTACAGTGATCAACGACCTTGCTGAAGATGAGACATTATACCTACGACCTTACTGCCACGGTTGGCCCAATAATCGCTTCTACGCCGGCATCCCGTTGACGACTCCCAGAGGCATTGTCATTGGAGTCCTTTGCGTTTTCGGTTTGCAGCCGCGATCAGGCTTGGATAGTACATCGAAAACCATTCTGCAGGACCTATCCCAATGTATCATGTCACATTTTGAAGACCGTCGCGTCAGCGAGCGATATCGTCAAGCAGATCGTGTAACCCGCGGTATTCGACGCTTCTTCCATGGGCGCACCACTAAGACAGATCTTCAACGCGATCGACTGCTCGCAGCTGAACCGAGACTTCGTACACCAGGAGCAGACTTTAGCCCACAGTTCAACCACTCAACTGACACCAGACATGGGGATGACCGATTGTCCAACACATGCGCTAGTGCAGCTCATATCATGCGCGATGCCCTCGAAGTTGATGGACTTGTACTTTTGGATGCCTCGAACTCGCATCGAAGCCCTGGAGCAGAGTTAAAAGATCCCATTGGCGCGCCGAAAGCTGCCCAGCTCGCCGCTGATGACCTGTGCCCTGTCCTCGGCTCGTCCGTCTCTGCGGACTTCAAGCAGGAAGCAACTTCCTACTTCGGGCATTCAACCCTACACACATCAATCTTGCGAAGATTACTTCATTATTGCCCACGTGGGACGATATGGACCTTTGACAGTTCCGACGGCGACACCAGTGATGACCCAAGTGATGAAATCTCCTCAGACGTTTCTGGCAATGACGATATTGCAGAAGAGTCAGACGAAACATCACCTGTCGACCCAGAAGATACAATAAAGCATCATACGAAACGACAACAGCTTAGAAAAGACATAAAAACCCTTCTACCCGGTGCAAAAAGCGTCGCCTTTTTCCCCATTTGGAACGCTCAAAAACGGCGCTGGTTTGCTGGAGGTTTCGCCTACGCCAGCAACACGAGCCGGGTTTTCTCGCACAAGCGGGAGCTAAGTTACCTGCGAGCTCTCGGGACAGTTCTCATGGCTGAAGTGTCGTTCATCAAGGAGCGGGAGGTGGAACACTCCAAGTTGGATGTTCTGGACTCCATCTCCCACGAACTACGCTCCCCGCTGCATGGTATCTTCTTCGGTACCGAAGTGCTGCGTTCTGGCAAGCTGAACTCGTCCCAAAACGACGCTCTGTTGTCTGTTGAGGCTTGCAGTCAGACTTTGCTAGACACTATAGATCAGATTCTCGACTGGAGCAAGATCAACCATTTCTCAACGTCGCTTGAGAAAGGCTCTGGATACACCCATACAGACGTGGACAGTCGTGTGCTCCGTTCTTCTCGGACCAACAGTATGGAGGCTGGTATGATGAGTATTGCATCTGATGTTAACCTCCCACAGTTGATCGAGGATGTCATAGAGAGTGTACACGCAGGACACGAGTTTCAGAAACACACACTGGGAACGCCCGGTAGTAGTGTCAAATTGGTCGTCCACTTCGAACCCAGCCCCAGATGGGGTTTTCATGTACAGCCTGGCGCAATTCGACGCATCCTTATGAACATCTTGGGGAACTCACTACGGTTTACGTCCAGTGGCGCCATCCACATCCGAGTCGGACAAACAGAAACGGATGATGTTTCGGTGCGTCTTGTGACACTCACCATCAGTGACACAGGCTGCGGTATGAGTAGCGAATTTCTCGCCAACGATCTCTTCAGTCCGTTTACTCAGCAAAACATGATGGATGCCGGCACTGGATTGGGTTTGAGTATAGTCCGACGCATCACGGAGAATCTTGGCGGGAACGTCGAGGTTCAGAGTTTAGTCTCTGTTGGCACTACTGTGCGCGTCACCCTGCCTCTTCAACTAACTGACAAGATGGCCGAGGGAACACATGCAGCTTTGCAGCAAGATTTCAACAAAGGCCTTGAGGGACTAAAGGTTTCTATCGTAGGACTGCAGGACTCGAAAGCGGAGAATACCACCATTCTTGGGTGGGATACATTGATGAGCGAGAAGGATTGCATTTTAGCTCTATGTCGAGATTGGTTGGGCTCACATATCGTCGAGATGCCAGATATCCAGCACCAATATCCTCATGTTGTGCTTTGTGATGAGCACTCTGTGGGCAAAGCGAAGCTGCTTATCCAAGGAAATACTTCGACGTCACTAATAGTCATCTGCGATGATCCTGTTGTTGCTCGAAAGCTTGAGGTGGAAAAGGCCAACGATGGAAGCCCAGGCGGTGACCGCGTAGTCCTCTTCACACACCGACCGTAAGACACCCTATGCTGGAACCGCGTCTTGTTTATTCGTCTCGCTGATTTATTTTAGAGTTGGACCTCGAAAGCTACAGAGGCTTTTGTCCCGTTTGGACCAAGGCCAGAAAGCACCAAGGCCGAAGTTGATTGATTCGATAATCCCAATTGATATCAATATCCCTACAGATGGAGCATTGAAAGTACGATTAGATCCCCCAGCGCCACCAGATGCCGAGTGCGAGAGGCGAGATAGCCCCAGGCTGCATCTTCCGACAACTTCAGAATGGTGCTCATCTCAACAATCTCCTCGTTCACCTCTCACAACCCCACCAGAGAAGTCGAATCCTATCTACAATCCAGAATTAACGGGGAAAACATTCCTACTCGTCGACGACAATCCCATCAACCTCAAAATGCTCGTCATGTTTATGAAAAAGTTGAAATTGCAGTACAGCACAGCGTCCAACGGCCAAGAGGCTGTGACAAAGTACAAAGAGAACCCGGCGAGCTATAAATGCGTATTTATGGATATATCCATGCCCGTAATGAACGGGTTTGAAGCTACGCGCCATATACGCACGTTCGAGGCTGAGTGTGCGATTCCAAAGTGTAGTATCTTTGCACTTACTGGTTTGGCATCGCGCGATGCTCAGCAGGAGGCAGTGTTGAGTGGTATTGACTTGTTTTTGACAAAACCTATTGCGTTGGCTGAGATGAAGCATCTACTGGAGTCCAAGGAGTTGATTTGAGACTGGCGTTAATATCATGGTACGAATAAGTATACGATTATTGGCTTAGGCGTTTAGGTAGCGTGAGTCGGGACGAGCTATTGCTGTGCATGAAAAGAAAGATTAGATTTGTTTCCTTGATTTGGCTTTAAGAAGTATACGGTAAGCTGTGCTCTAGGCAACCGAATGAATACTAACTGTTGACCTTCTCGCTTGGCTGTTCAGAATTAGTACATCATATTAGCCCCATACACTCATGACACACCGCAACGTTATTATTGATGGCGTCTCTGTATAATTATAAATACGCTATCAACTAAACTCTTGCAACTTGTCATGCCATTCTGAGACAAGACACAGAGATATTAAACCTTGGCCGTATTTGCACATCCGATATTAACCCCAAACCGCTTTGATACTCTACTAGCCGATTCCGCGTTATCTATTGTTAGATGAAGGTCTTGTCTTCGAGGGAAAGGTTTCTGCTGTGATGATCATCTTCAGTGTTCTCCTTTGCCCGAAATTAGAGGTTGATGATACAGAGTCATCGGAGGACTATTCGTCAGCACAAACCGACGATCTAGATTACTCGATATATCAGTAACATCACTATCTATCAGTAATCAGGAATTCAAGTAATAAACGACACAAACATTGTCCCGTATACCTAAGACACCGTAGTTTATCATTCAAGTAGGCGAAATGATCAGCAAGTTTCCTACCAGAAATGGGCAATAAAACAGAGTGGCTGAAGAACGATAACTACCTGAACAAGGTACATGCGCGGGTGCAAAGGAAAACTCCCTTGCTAAACCACGGAAAAGAATAACCGGATCTACGCCACCAACTGACACTTCCACGCTGTTTGTTGGAAAACAATATTTAATCTCGGCAACATCTCACCATCGATGTGATTAAACTTGCAGGTCGTCGCCTATATACTTTGACAGGGAATGTCCACACCGGCCCGGTCAGGCTTCAATATCGACGACGCCGTGGCGTTGACGCTACAGGGGGTCTGTACGGGTTTATCCGCTAGATAATCAAGATTTGGTGGACGGTGCCTTGTAAACAAGCTGCTGTGGCTTTCCTAAGCATTGCAGCAAGGGACGGCAGTTGGCGAGCTATACATATACGGTTGATGTATTCACTTCTCTGCATAACTTGCATAATGGAACTAAATATTCATTATTCAAGAATTGACAGTACGTCGTGGTTGCATTAATAGATACATAGAAAGCTTTCCCAATAAAAAGGCGAAGAGTAAACAGGGAATCACTTGTAATCATCAAACTCCAATAAACAAAATCCATAACATTCTTTGTTCCATTCTATCGACCGGCAGGGATTCCATTTCCAGCTTCCAGGGTATCATTCGAGTCAATTGAGCATCGTCGGTCCTTGACAAACTTGGGCCACGTGTTGGTCAAAACAAGATACTTGATGTGTTTCTCCGAGTCGTCAAAGATGGTCGCGTCAAAGCCTTCCGGGATGTCGCCCCAGAACAAAGCCTTGTCGCTCTGGTTTCCAGAGTCGTTGACGGATTCTGTGGACATGATGCCTGTCTCGGAACCGTTTGTTGATGCGGCAGATGACTTGACCTTGTTGGCTGTCGTGGTCATCTGGAATGTCTCAAATGGCAGCGCTGGATCGACGGTGCCCTTGTCGCCAAAGAGGATGCGTGCAGAGTTCTCAAAGACAGTCTCGAGCTTGCGCTGTTGTTGGGAAGACAGGTTGATCTGGAACTCGGCGTCGCGCGAGCTGATGAAGCTGGTGTAGATGCGCAGAGCACTGTTGAAGCGTTCGCGGACGAGTTCTTGAACATCAGGCTCTTTGATCTTCTCTGGGTCGCGAACGGAAGGCGGTAATGAAGACTTCCATTCAGCGACGGCTCTCAAGAAGGCAATGTTTTCGCCGGAAAAGTCGCGAAGGGCAGAGAATTGCTGAAGGGGTTCGGGGTTGCGCTCAAGGACATATTCGAGAGCTTCCATTGTGAGAATACTCTCACCTGAAGCGCTGCTCTTGACAGAGCCGTCCTTGGACCAAGAGGTGAGAGCCGAAGCAGCAACAGTCGTGGATCCCGTGGCAACAGATTGAGCACCATGCGTCACCGCCTTTTTGTTGAGCTGCCATTGGGCGATGGAGTCGAGAGTTTCCTGTCGCAGGGTTTGATGCTGGAGGACTTCCCAGCAGGGCCAGAAGATGGTGAAGATCTCAATGGCCATGATGGAGATGGCAAGCCTGTAAATGTCAGTCTGGGTGAAAGAGAGATTGAGGTAGGTGGCTTGGACTTACCATTGGGGAGGAATCCAGTATGCGTTAATAGGTTCCATAGCTGGTACATACAAGGCGACGAGCCACATAGGAGTGGCATGAAGGCTATGTCTTGGTTAGAGTGTGGTTCAGATTAATTAATTTTTGTCAAGGGAGACTTACTTGGCAATGCAGCAAGCAACGGTTTGAGTGCGCCATCCCTGCGTGTCATTGATGCCACGCGACTGCCAGAGGATGTAAGGGGCGACCATCCATGCCCAGATGAATTGCCAGAATACAGAAGGCCACCTGCAGTACAAGGTTAGTTATTAAAAGCCATTTATGAGGGGAGTATGCTTACCATTCCCAACCTTTGCCAATCTGAGACTTTTCGTACTCCTTGGTACCCGGATGGACTTCAGTGCCGACGACACCCCAACTGTGATGGAACTTCCTGGAGATGCACCACATGATGATTGTGAGGATGAACTGTTCATGTTAGTCATGTCCACGTAATGTCGTGACGGAGGGTGAACACATACCTGGATGGTCATACCGAATCCAATTGTTACAAGAATCTTCTTTGTATAATCCAAAGCCTGGAATTTCCCAAGCCAAGAGGCCCGTCGAGCACGAGGCCTACTGTAGGCCTTTTCATCCGAAGCAAACAGCTCCTTCTGCTGCTTGGCGACATGCAAAAAGCGACTATTGGAGGCGTGAAACAAAGCAATACCGATAGGGAAATACAGACTCATGATCCAATACTCTCCCTCGGGAGTAAATAGCGGGAAGTAGACATAGCCGGTCTGGATGGCGCCCCAGTAGAGGTGGAGCATCATGATAGCGACAAAGGTAAGTGGGAGGTCTCGAATTCGAAGCATGGGCATGTCGCGACGGCGCCAGAGAAAGACCATGCCGCCGATGACGATGAAGGTCCAGATAAAGGTCCAGATGATAAAGAAAATACCCAACCCATCGAGGTTGGGCTGCGGCTTAGCGTCGTAAGCCATTGTTGGAACGATGATATAAAGAAACGATGGTAGAGATCGATGTTTGTTCGAGAAAAGGGAAGTATAATATAGTCAAGTATAGATTGTCTTGTTGTCTTGTAATGAACGTGGTTGGAAGGAATGTACGATGTCGGGAAGCATACAATGTTCGAGGTCGGGGTGGTTCGAAGCAAAGTACAAGCAGATGCACTTAAGCTTGGGGAGGGGGGAGACAAATGGAAGGGCGAGGCGGAGATGACGACGTATTATGTAGTGTACAGTAGTAGATGGACGCTGCACAAAATAATGGTTGACTGACGGGCGGGACGGGAAGGGTGTCTCTCTGCTAACTAGATCCGGTCAACTAGAGTCAAGATGAACTAGTCCATCATGGACAAGGGGGAAGAAGATGATTAAAGAGATCTTAATGAACGGCCAAGAAATAAAAAGAGAGTGTGTGAGAGATTAGAAAAAAAGAGTCGAGCGTCTGTCTGTGACTGTTTATCCCTTGCAGCAACATCCACAGACTTGGGGCAATTGCACATGTGTGTAAGCTCCGGGAGCCAGATCACTAGTTGCTAGCGTGCAGTCCTTTTACTGGGGTCAGTCGATCTCGCTGTGTTGATCTTGTCTCCAAGAGGTAGGGCTAACTCTGTGATCCTGGACAAAGAGAACCTTGCAAGTCCCGATTGGTCAACCCGCAGTTCGGAATTAATTGGTGCTCAGATGAGGGACGTGCTGTTTTACCGTAGACTAATCAACTAAACACAGGTACGGTAGATGAGGGAACTGAACTGAAAAATGAAATGCGGTTTGACAGGCGAGGTAAGGTAATTGATATGGACCCTGGGCGAACAGACCGGTTCCTTTGTTTTATGATCGACAGTTTTCTCGTCCGATTCAAAGTGACAGGTACTGCATATCTCTGACTTTTCTTTTTTTGACTGAGAAACTGCATGCTGCCTCTTCAGCAAGGGGGTGAATGAGACAGCGTTGCATTCAAGCAAGGATCGTCTGTGTGACATAGCACACCTTGAAGTTGTCGCCCGTTGCTGTGCTGCAAAAACGGCCAAAACGCCCTTGCAGCAACCAAAAAGATCAGATGAACATGTTCTCTTTCTTTCTTTCTTTCTGTTTCTTACTTTCTTTTTTTGTTTCTTGTTATCTTGTCTTGTCACCGGCCACGTTTTATGTCTCCCTGCAGCCATGACCAAGAATGGCCTAACTGTCCAGCCTTTTCTGACGGGCAGCCACTTAGACTAGTGAACTTTGTTTGCATCAGTTGTGAAACGATGCAAGAGACTTGAATGTCTGTGTGTGTGTTTTGCTAACTCGGGATGAAGGGTCGTGTCTTGAGCTGTTACAAACAAGTACCTCGCAAACCAAGCAAGATTGGGTACAACAATTGACGTGACGTGATTGAATCATGGTGATAAGTGACAGTGACTAACACCACTCTCTGTTATCAATCTCCCTTGCGTCGGATGATGTCTCTCCATCCATCTCCCTCGCACGACCAGAGAACCAAGGGAGGCAATGAGGCCTACTACAATGCATGTTTTACTGGACTGGTCGCCTGTATCCACCGTGATTTAATGGCTGGGGTGGCCTAGGGGACTAGTCACCGTTGGTTCCTGGCCCGACACCTGAATAAGGTTCTGAACTGACATTTGGTTGCGGGCAAAGAAACACGAGTCGCTACTGTAGCAAGTAGATCTGATCATCGTTTTGATCGATGTAAATGTTTGTCCCGACAAAAGCAATAAAAAAAGATGCGAAATCCATCGGAGGTTGCATCATGTTCAAGCATCATCCCCGTATCCCCCATCTCCACGCAAACGCGATTAACGAACAGCTGAAGTCGATCCAACAGGTTACATTGGACAGTCACAGTGAAAAGGCCCACTAGATTTTGAGCCACTGTATCTCCCAGCCAGCCTCTAATCATTGTCAGTTCCGTGATCCGTCCATGTCTCAAATCTCTTCTTGTCATTGTCATTTCCTTTCTTTTTTTTCTACTGCTCCTCATTCAAAGATGCCCACTTCGTGCCAACGCGGTCCGCACCTAGAGCCCTGTCTTTTGACCCCAGTCTGGGTTTTGGCAGATCTCAATTACGATCAGCCCACGCGCGATACCCTACCAACATAGGCTTGCCAGTGCAAATTAAAAAAAGATCTGCTGCTGTACCAAACAAATCACCTGCTTAAAGGATCACGGTGATCAACACGAGTCTTGTCGTCATAACCCTATCTGAACCAGTCATCTGGGTTACACCGGCGTCAAACTCTCCCATCATCGTGTCTCCTTGCTGCCCAATGCTCTCTTTGATCTTTTTATGCGTAACGGCCTCCCACGCGGGAACAAGGTAGTCCATGTCACAGTAGAGTCAGAGCGTGCATTCATTAGTCAGGCCCCCTTCAATGGTTTGACTCAAACAGTGAGATGTTGGAAACGTGTTCATGACAGTACAAAAGAAAAACTCGTTTTTTCTTGTGCTATCCTAAATGCTTGAATATCCGTCGTCGAATGCAGTGTGCCTCTTTCGACATGATGTTTCCTCTTCTCCTGGCGGCGGTGCACCCGGCGCTTTGGTAGCACATTGTGGGCTGTTCAGGAGATTACCGTGGAGATAGATCGGCATTGCAACATCAAACAACTCACGGGTTATTTTCCGCTCCATGCGCCCCAAAAAAAAAAAAAAAAAAAAAACAGAGGGTAGAGAAAACATGTGCGCTATTGGAGAGAATTATCTGTTTGTGCCTGAACTTGGGGCTGACGCAACAGGTACCGCTGCAAACTTTCAGGGTCGCATAATATTGGCTGGGCAAACATGCAAACAAGTCAGGGATACAAACAAGTCCCCCGAATTTACAGTGCTGATCCAAGATCGAATAACTCTTCAACTCCACTGGCTGACATATGTAATATGCCACTTTTATCACGATCTTGCCGAGTCGGAGATACAATCCTCCCCTCTCATCCTTGTGCCCAGCTGTTCATGGGGGAAGGATCAGCAGCGCAGAGCCGAAACATGTCGGAGACCCTTACAAGGCCAGTTGAATCTAGCGTGACACCATGTTACAATGCCGGTAATGCCAGTTTCGTTATCACTTCCGTGATTTGTCTTTGTCTGGATAAACAATTCCGTGTATTATACAGTGATCAAGGATGATAATTCTCCTCCCGTTCTGCTAGTTTTAGACTAACTCTGGAAAATGCCGCTGCCAAGGACCTAGACAAATTGAATGCCGGCGTCAGGTACGTACATGAATAGTAATCCATTCTCACGAACGCGGTCTCCTACTCGAAGATCCTCGACAGATTTTGGACAGGCCAAGCCCTCGCATCACGAAATTTATCAACAACGCCCCTCAGCGCTTTCCGTTCATACTCATCAGTGAAGAAATCCCCATACAACTCCATCCCAAACGCAGCATGCACCAAAGCAGGCGGACAGCCTGGATGGCAGAGACTAATACCGCACAAATCGAGTATCATTTGTCGAACCTGATTCTCAATGTCTCTCCATTGCGCACGTGTTGATGAATTTCCTCTATAACTTGCGTCAGTAAATGTTAAAATTAGAGTTCGGTACGCACCCCAGAAAAGGATTCTCAGCCATGAGAACCATCTTGGCTATGATGCACAGCTGCATGCTTGTCACCTCGAGCGCGGACGAGTACCAGATAATCGGGAAGATCTCCCCATTAGACCTGTCAGCCGGACGCACGTAAAACGGCTGGTATTCCCTCAGCGCTTCCTCTTCAAGTAATTCGCCCTGTTTTTGCAGTCTCACTAACTCTCAGTCAGCACAAAGTCTAATCTCGCATAATAGGGCAGGAATAACGCACACCACTCCTGCTCAGACCCGTCGGCCCATCGCCACTTTGCAACCTGTGCCGTGTGCAGGACAATCTTGTTCGCTTTTGACGCGCCGAGACCGTATTCCGCGTCTAGAACCATCTTGGGCGGGTGCCGTTTCGTGAACGAGTGGTAGAGCTCCTGGCGAACGGCCATCCAGTATGCCGCTTGGATGAGGGATCGGCGGCCAAACAGGGTCCGTGAGGGTGGGCTTCTCAGGACCGCATCGATAATGGCCAAGAAATTCACCTGAGGCTTTGACGTTTGGGCTTCTTTTCCGTGGTTATTCCGCTCTTGCTCGGAGTGGTCGCTGCTACTGTCTTCTTCATCGTCGATCTCTTCTAATTGACGGAGAATGACTGATATCTGAGTAAGCGGCCGTGTTACACCTGATTCATTGATGTAATCTTACCTGCTGTCGCTATTATGCTCTCGAGCTTTTCATCATCCTGAATAGTGTGGAAGTCCCGCAGCGCAGGGATACATTTCAATGTATATTCTACTGCGTCATGAGGTGTAAGCTTTGGTAGTAACTGTCCTTGATATAATATCCCCTGTGTCGTTTTATACTTTGGTAAACGACTTAGATGCCGAGCTGATAATGCGAATATTGCATAAAGTAACGGCGGATGATGTCGAGCTCTGATAGGCACAACAAGCTGAAAATGCCTTCTCTCGTCACAAAGATCCAGCTTGTCTTGTTAGTACGTTTTGAAATCGATGGAGTTACCGAGGCATACCCAATGTGACAGCTCTTCCACGAAATATCTTAGCAAGCACGCCTCCTGTGGATCCTGGAGCGGAAATTTCGTTGTTTCTTCAGAGCTGTACGTCTGGTACCCTCTTGGAGACGGGACGTGGTCTCTGGTTTGGTCATGCGGTGCACCGTAGGGTGATGGCTGATCATGGCTCGCAGAGTAGACACTTGAAACACTTGGCTGATCCGTGGGTGATCGACCGGCTCCTTGCTGCCAGGGCGAAGATGGGTAGCTTGGTGAGTTTCCAGTTGATTGTGGTGTGTTTGCAGTCGGATAAATCGGATGGTTGTTTCTTATACTGTCGTTGAAAGAGGGTGGTTCTCTGTGGGTATGTGATGATGGTTCATGGTGATCTGCTGTTAGCCTCGGAGATGCACCGCTGTCTGGGTCGAAGTGACTCCTTGGACTACTGGCAACTATCCCGACTTCAGTGTTCCCTCTTTGAGTTATTGCTGAGTGACTTCTTAGACTTACAGTCTCTGACCTCGCTGTTGACCCAAGTCTGATTAGTCAGAGGTCCAGATGATGAATTGCGAAACACCGTCTTTTTGGCTGGTCGAGCACAAGGCAAGTTCTTGACGATACAACGATGACATCTAGGTTGACCCTCATCACCTAAAGCCATTAGCTCGCCTCATATGTCTGTAGTTTCAGTTGGTGTATCTACATTTAACATGTTTATCTAAAAACTGTCAGTTTTCTAATTACCAATTGACAACCAGTTATATTAACCTTTGCATTGAAGACATGGCCTCTTGACCACTGGCATCGTTTTCAAACACTCTTTGCGATATCAAGACCAAATAGTCAACTGTCGAGTGTTCTGATGTCAAGACTTTGTCCCCGCCACCGCTGCATTGAGTTTCGATTCTTTGCGGTATCACGTGCTGTAATCCGCTCTTCTCTCCGAGACTGACGCGACGTACTTACCCTACACCGTAATGACTCAACGCGACAACTTGCTATAGAAGGTGAAAGACGCGTCTTTTCATAATTAAAAGTAATATAGATATTTTTCTTCACTGTTCAGTAGCGTAACTTGTTTAACTCAATTAGATTTGGTTGTGTTTGTAGCTTGTTGCTGTGAATTGTTTTGGTTTAGCGTCATTCACGGTGATGACTTCCGTCAGCTTCAATTTCTACACATTTTTATCTATTTATCACAACCTCAATTTTCCAAAATGTCAAGACAAACTCGCTCTACCGCTAAAAAGCTAACCCGTATTCAACTTCTAACGCTTCCAAACAATCCTTCACCCCACACCACCGTATCATCACCGTTAGAAACCCGTCTCTTCGCCAACCCGCGAGAATGGGAACTGTATCTCACCGACAACCACCTCACAAACCTATCAGGCCTCTGGCTGAAAATCGCCAAGAAATCATCCCCAATCCCCTCAATAACATACGATCAAGCCCTCGACACAGCTCTTTGCCACGGCTGGATTGACGGTCAACGTAAAGCCCTCGATGAAACACACTTCATCCAACGCTTTACGCCGCGTCGAAAGGGAAGTTTGTGGTCGCAGCGTAACGTGAAAAAGGTTGCTACGCTTGTCGCCGAGGGGAGGATGAAACCTGCTGGACAAGCTGAGATTGACGCGGCGAGGGAGGATGGACGATGGGAGAGGGCGTATTCGTCGAGTAGTAACGCGTCCGTGCCTGAAGATTTTCAGAAGGCATTGGATGAGAACAAAGTAGCGGGGGATTTCTTTGCGGGGTTGGGAAAGACAAAGAAATACGCTTTTATCCAACGGTTGGAGACTGCGAAAAAGCCCGAGACGCGAACAAAGAGGATAGAGCAGTTTGTGACACTTCTTGCGAGCGAGAAAAGTTTGTAAAATGATTGTAGTCCATCGGTGGAAGACGTTCTATCGTGTATTAAACATTTAATCTAGTTTTAGAGTATTTTCTGTTTGTAGCTGGTTTGCAGTAGTAAAGTATTGAGATATTAAAATCAGTAATCATCCTCGTCGTAATCTTCTCCTTCTCCGTCGGACTCATCGGCCATGCCCATCATAAATGGATTGCGCTCCTCGTCATCGTCCTCTCCGTCCTCGCTGTCTTCATCTGCAGTCCTGCTGCTGGCATCATCATCTGAATCCTCATTGTCGACAGGGTTTTCTTCGCGGTGGAGACGTAGACGTTCTGCCAAAGATAGCTTTGCGGGTGGCGCGTCTTCTTCATCCGACTCTTCACTTTCTTCTTCGCTGCTGGAGGAGTCTCCTCCCTTGTCTGATTCTTGTCTCGAGACGCCGCCTTGATCATCGTCGTCTTCGTCATCAGATACCACCGTCCTTGCCCGCTTTTGGCTTCGCTCTGCTTGGGAAACTTGTGGCTCGTCGTCTTCATCGTCGGACTCAACGATAACTCTAGCGCGTTTTGTCAATGGCTGGACATCCTCCTCTTCTTCGTCATCCGAGTCTGAAACCACGCGACGTTTACGACCACGCTGCACGGGCGCAGACTCTGGTTCTGGTTCTGGTTCGGAAAAGTTGGCTCCCGCACCATCGTCATCATCCTCGTCGTCGGAAATTTGGTGGATTTGTCGAGCAGGTGCTGGCGATCCGCTGGCTAATGAGATGCCCTCATCATCTGAATCTTCATACCTCTCCACAATTTCGTCGTCGTCAATTCCGTCACTTTCGTATTGGTCTAGATCCGGTCCATTATCATCGTCTTCGTCGTCATCCTCTTCCTCGTCCGAACTGTCGCTGTCGTCGCCAAAGTCAGGTCCAAGTGTCTGTAGCAACTCGAACCTTCGCAGTCCACGCTCAAACTCAAAGGCAACCATAGGCCAAGCCTTGATCCCTCTTTTCTCCAGACTTGTACTAAGCCGATCTGGTAGATTGTCCCATGTATCTCTGTTGATTTGATATTTCGCAAAGTCAGGGTGTCTCTCCAAATCGGGCCAGCACCATAGGAACTGCAAGTCTTCCCCCAGACCAGGTTGTCTCTCGTATGTTTCCGTTCGGTAGTGGTTGACCAAATCGGACGTGCACCATTGTAGGCTTGACTTCTGGCAATCCGTGCTGGAAACGTTGACGTAAAATGATTCGAGCTGGGTAAAGTTCTCCAACAGTGCAGGCATAATAGAGTCGCCAAGATCATCCAAGATAGAAGGCCCGCCAAGCGCAAGGTTTTTGACTTGGCTCGCAAAGTCAGGTAGGTGAAAAATATGCTTCCCGCTAGGACAAGAAAGGCCGTTGACAAGGACAACATCCGATTTCTGGTTGAATGGAACAATGGCATCTCCAGCGCCAGAATCTATGGCGAGGGTGTTGGGAAAAGCGTTTGTCGCAAAGGCGCGAGATTCTTGGTGGACAGCAAAGACTGTGCGCAGGTTTTTTGTCTGGTCCTCGAGCGCGAGGCCCTCACGAACGGTCCATACAAAAGCACTGTCCGATTCGGGATGTCTTGCCGTTCCCCAGGAAATACTGAAGTCGAGAACACGATAGCGAGCGCAAAGTTCAGGGCAGAACAATTCCCAGATGCGGTGGCGCAACTCTATGGGTAATCGACAGAATTGAGGAAAGTAATCGTCGGTTGAAGCTGATCTGAAGTGACTCTGGTACTCATTTTCGTCGTCATCATCGTCACTGGATTCCGAATCGCTGCCGTCAGCGGCCATAGTGTCGAGCAATCCTCCGCCGTCAGAATCATCAGAGCTCTCGTCGCTGGACTCATTGTCGTCGCTTGAATTGTCTTCGCTTTGAGATTTATCGGCTGGCCGTTCATTTTCGCTTTGGTCAGATTGAGATTCGGCCATGCTCGACATTTTGCGCGCACCGCGAAAGAAAACAAAAAAAGAATTGTGAAGGGCGCGAGCTTGACAGAGACGCTTGATGAGATTTCGAGACAGGATGACGGTAGCACGTGGCCGTGCACGCGCATTCACGTGACTGACACACTTGCGGAGATAAGGGGAATAAACTCAACTTGGGCATCGACAACTGTCACATTACCGTCAATTAACTACAACGAACCAGATAATCACAAATTGTGCTGGCCTTCTGCAAGTTTGTCCCCCGATGTATCCTTCAGGTGACTACGATCCAGTGCCAAAGATCCATGACACAGTTGCATTCGTTCATCGCACAGCATACGACTTCATCGTTGGTACCGAAGCAGGCCAAAAGATTATCAGTTATAGCGACATGTCAGACTGTGAGGTGGAAGTGCTAATGTTCTACAGTGCCTTGGGCTGGCAGCGGATATATCTCCCTCTGACCGAGATTCCTATGAGCGTTCTACAAAGCATCCCGTGGCATGAGCTTAGATGGGAAGAGAGTACAATGGCCAGATGTGCTATGCAAGTAATTGCATTTTCCAAGTCATTATACTAGTGAGATGGTAACCCACTCTGCTGTAGTAAAGTGTGGTAGCAACCAACATTGAACCGTCGCATAAGTCTTAGATCCTGCCGAGCCAACATTGTCGCCGAGTTGTTTAGTACTTGACCCATGCATCAAGTGGAAATCGACAAATGTTCGAGGAAATGCTACCTTTGAGGAAGAATTGGCTACTCCATATTGACCAATTTTAGAGTCAAAAGTGCGTTCATCGGCTGTGAGACGTTCATCGCTCACAGCAGAAGTCTTGCCAACGCCGCGTTTAACAATCGTGTTGCTGATGATAGGGCTTAGCTGAGACGAATAAAAGTCCTCGTTCCAGGTTCCAATCCTGATAAACTCTCGGCTACCTTCGTTAAGAACTTCCTGAACGACAAGTCCATATACCAAAGTGGCTGTAATACCCGGATCATCAAAGCCGCGTGCCCAATGATATTGATATAGTGGTAGAAGAAAGTACTGCGAGGAAAAGTCGACAGTTTTGCTGAAACAAAATCTGATAGGAGTGTACATCCCATCCCGTTGGTTGCATGCTTGTAGTTGCATATAGTATAAACCAGCTGCAGGAGACATAACTTCATGTTGGTGACGGAAGTAACATGGTTTGCCTACATTGGGCGGAGTCCCAGTGAATATCACTGGTAGTAGCAGACCCCTAATCCTCAGGACTGCTCTATCAAAGGAAGCAAAAGGATCGCTCCCTGGTGGGGTGACGATGGTTTGGCTTAGCAGAGCCAATGGCTTCAATTCCTTTGACTGAAACAAGTTGGGAGCTGTGAGTGAGATCTTGGGCCCTCTTCTTATCGTCCGGCCGGACATGATCGACCCAGGAAATGATAACCATGACCAAGAGGGTCGCGGCATTCGCCGCGTGGTGGAATCACTTTCAACCTCTGGCCTCCGCGTGGAGTCAGGACCTGTATCTGGTTCCCACAAGAGGTCTTGCATCCAAGACTCGAGCCAAATGCCACCAAGATAACTATCTCCGGTCTTACTAGCAATTAACTTAGCAAGACCTGATATGGCTATAAGTCTATCTTGTTCGAATGTCAGATCGTATCCGGTATACTTCGAAAGTACCCAACTCCAATGTGTATCTCTGTCTAGTCCTGTAAGATCGACCATTGACTGGCGTCCCGTATCAGCTCTCCTGTGGGCTGGACAGTGGAGATCAGGAGAGACTTCACTCCCTGTACATCCATTGCACTCCCAGTACAACTGTTCGTTTCCTAGGTAGAGCAATCGTCTTGAGAGACAGCGCTCTTGCAGGACCCATGCGCGGTTGTTGAGTGGTGCATGGTCCACATCGACTTGCAAGTCCAACGCATCTCTGTGCTCGACAAACACATATTCATCTGTTTGAGATACAGAGTCTGGTCGATGGTAGGAAACGGCAGGTTTGTGCCGGGGTATACTTCGAGGTCGACATTTACGAAAAACGCCGAGACGGGGAAAACCCCAGCATATTGTTAATGTGAGGAAAGCATATTGATAGATATCCATCATTAATGGTGCTTCTTGGCGGAATTCGAAACCACCGTCGTCTTGTATGATACAGAGGGAGTCGATCCAGAGATATTGAATGCCCATGTAACGGCAGATTGAGACCATGTCTTGGTAGTTTTGTGGTAGGATGCTATCTGATTGGCAATCTGAGTAGTTATGGTAGTTACTGGTGAGTAGTGTCGGTGTTTCGTGTGACCATCGATGGGAAAGCGCAATATATGGAACATGTTTGGGCTTTTCATGGATCCGCCATGTATCTGAGTTGCTGTCCCCCAGATTTAATAACCGAGTTGGCATTTTTGCAGTCTTTGGTGGCGAAGCTTGCTTTAAGCAGTTGGGGTGGTTTGCTTCGCAGGCACTGATCCAATGTTTTGCGAGTTTAGCAACGGACTCAGGTGTATGTTGACCAACAATGGGTAATGTTTTCTCGGTATCTAATCCGAACCTGTGAGCATGGTATGCTGAAAAGTGTCACTTGATGACCTACCCAGATACCAGTTCTCTGTGGTCTTCCAAACAGCCAATCGTAGGTCTTTGGTTTTTAAACCAAGACCAGTTAGGCGAATATCTAAAGTATACGCAGCATCATTGGGTTCACAAGCAAGGTTGAATATCTCAGCGTTAAAATCCGCTATGCTCTCGTCATTTGGGGATGCAATTGGCGATGAGCGAGTACATCGCCAGATGGTCCAGCAGAGAGGACAGTCATTGCTTATTGATGCTTTCAAGGATTCCCATGAGGCGTGTAATAGGAAATGATCTGTCGAAATCCATTGCCCGTCGAACAGGCTTTCGGACCAATTTGAAATATCTGGCTGTGAAGCTGTGACGGAGCCTTGGTTGTCATCTGGTATTGGAAACGAGGGCAAGGCTTGTCGACATACTTGACAGAGACTCATCCTTATATGAAAGGATAACCTGTAATACACAACCCTGACATAGGTCTTGTCACAAGATAAAGTTTATGATATGCAGGGTTGGGTACCAACATTGGCATGTAAGACTGGTGAGATGAAAAGTGCCTCAGTGGAATTTCGAAGTGGAGTCTCTTTCTCCATTCTCTCTAGTGACTTGACACATCCTGGTGTCTGTCAGAAAAATCGGCCGCTAGGAACATAAGGGACAAAATTAGTATGTCATCTTATGGCATTTAGAGTATGCACTTTAGACTACTTATTTCTACACCCTAAGACTTGAGAAGCCAACTTTTCTGCTACCCACTAGTCTGGTCAGCAAGGTACCAACTGCTGGAAGTGGTGCACAGCTATCTGGCACAACCTTGACATTTCCATCTACAACTCGTGATGGACTTATTAATAATGGCATTTCAAGACTAAATAGCATTAATTAACAAAACTCGATATTCCTGCGCGCGGTAGTACCATCGTCTCCCGAACCCATCTCGCTTGTCCTCCTTCGCGCGCGCGGCACGACAAACTTGACTAAGTTGCTTTGTCATTCTTGCATCTCCATAAATATTTTCACTAACAATTGATCCCTCCAATGATATTTATTCTCCATCTGATCAGGGCTGCAGCTCGATGTCTTGGCATTCCCCGAGGCCGAGTCCTTTGATAGTGCTTACTACGTATGCGAAAAGCCCTTATTCAGCCTCTGAACTGATTGCTAAGGGTGCAGGAGTGTTTTGGGAAGGAGGGTTACTCATGGGATTCGTGGCTTTCGGAACTTTGGCAACACGCGAGGCGTCCAATTGAAGCTGCATGTGTCTGTAGCCATGACTGTGGGCAGTGCCATCCTGCTATAAGAACCTCGACTTTGCTATCTAGTAGTCAATTCATTATCAACTCATACTATCAGATTCATCTCATTTGAACATCACTACAACTAAACAACAATCATAAAGTCCTCGATTTAATCCAACATGTCCAAGATTCTCACTGTCTTTGGTGCTACTGGCAACCAGGGCGGCTCAGTCGTCCGCGCCATCCTCAACGACCCCGCTCTCTCCAAAGAGTTCAAGATTCGTGGCATCACCCGTGATGTTTCCAAGCCAGCTGCCAAAGAGCTCGCCTCAAAGGGCGTTGAAGTTGTCGCTGTAGGTTCTCAATTGAACTCATCTAAAAGCTCAAACTGACTTTTCAGGCCGACATGAACACAGCTGAACAGGTCGCACCAGCTGTCAAGGATGCTCACACTGTCTTCCTCGTGACAAACTACTGGGAAACCAACAGCGGAAATGGCGAGATTGCTCAAGGAAAGGCTGTCGCCGATGCTTGCAAGACTGCAGGCGTGAAGCAGCTTGTCTTTTCTTCGCTCCTTGACACCAACAAGATTAGCAACGGACGTCTTACTCACATCAAGCATTTCGAGGGCAAGGCCGAGATTGAGGAGTATATCCGACAGATCAACGTTCCCGCTACTTTTGTTCTTCCTGGTTTCTTCGCTTCCAACTTGTTCACCTCGATCCGAAAGAATGAGGATGGTAGCTATGCCTGGGCTCTTCCTGGTGATGGTGATAAGACTCAAGTTCCTATCTTTGACGTCCAAGGCGATATGGGTAAGTTCTCAACAACTGCTATCAATGATTCGACAGAAGTACTAACGTTCACAGGCAAATTCGTCAAGGCTGCCATCAAGAACTTCCCTGGCACTCTCAACAAGCGCGTCTTTGCCGCCACGGACTACTACAGTCCCAACAGAATCATCTCCGAGTTTAGCGAAGTCATGGGCAAGCCTGCCACTTTCAACCAGGTTCCCGCCGACGTATTCAAGACTTTCCTTCCCGCAGTTGTTGCGGACGAACTGACGGAGAACATGATGCTTTTGGAGGACCCTGGTTACTATGGTGGGGCTGATCTGAAGGAGAGCTTGGACATGCTCGACGAGAAGCCCATTACTTGGAAGGAGTTTGTTGAGAAGAACAAGCCCAAGTGGGAGTAATCTAAGATGCTAAGAATGAAGGGAGGGTGAAGAAGAGACTGGAGATGATAGTTGGCTGGCGCATGGCCGTGATACGACAACTATGCATCTGCATTTACATATATTACATATCACGTTTCCACAAAATTGAACACACATTGAGTTAAACCCTGATCATTTTTAGCTCGATGCATCTTGGTAGTCGTTCTTTTGATGTCCAAGCTCAGGCAGCAGTCCTATTTCTGAAGGATTCAATGCGGCTTGTCTTGGCAATTCGTTATCCGTATCACAACCAGTGATGCCTCGATAGCATAGCCCTAATATGCAGCCGACCTTGGCAATCTAGTATTCTCAACCACTTAATTTCACAGTTGGTGCAGAGCGGGGACACAAAGTACATAACACAGCCCTGGCGTAAGGAAATAGCAGGGGTAACAGCCTGTTTAATTCGAAGAGCTCCCAGCGGCTATTTCCCGATCCTGTAATAAAGTAGCGCTAGGTGGAGTTCCCTGCTTACTTAAATACCTAGCCAACAGTATCAGGTCGTGCCTTGTTCCTCCCATCTGCTTATTCCTGACCGAAGCAACGAAATGGCACGCCACAAATTAACCCCCGTCTTAATGACAGGTAGTCTACTTTTAGGAATAACCCTCGCTATCGGCCATCATTTATTTTACGATTATTTGAACGATCGAATTGTCCAAAGTCAGAATCAACAAGAATGGTTTCTACGTATCGGCACTGGAATGGCCTTTCTGGTCAGGACATTACTGTCAGCAGCCATTGGCATTGCATATGTACAAATTATTTGGAAGACGCTCAAGTTTAAATCTGTTACCATAAATGGTATTTAGCGTCCATTCATATGTTTTGATGGCTCATACTGATCGAATCATACAAGGTATCAACTCACTTTTTGATGCTTTGCACAATGCCTGGAATTTGACAACTTTGGAGTTGTGGACTGCTGCGCCAGCTCTTACAATTGTAGCTGTACTAGCTTGGCAAGTAATATCTGATGTCATTTGGATCCATTGCTAACGTCAAGTAAGGGCTCTTCCGCTGATCGCTGTCATCACACCCGCTACTCTGAGCATAGAGATATCCTCCGAACAAAATATCACAGTGGTTGATAGTCTCATTCCAAACATCGACTATAACAACACTAATTGGTTTGGTGCCTGGAATTTGAACGACACCATTGTTTACCACTCAACCCTATTATCCAGACTACTCTTACCAGTTGCAACACTTGGTTATATCCTGAACATACCCGCTCCCTTCCCCAATGCTTCATATTCAGTCGACTTTTATGGTCCTTCAATCGATTGCAAACCTATTGAGAATGCTGCATTTATAGACCGTATAAGTAAGATTATCGCTAATTTTTCCGACTCATCGACGAACGTGACATACGTCAGTTTCGTTCCGTCTGCTGCGATATATCCTGATTCTCCCCCCGAGGTCATCACCTGGGAAGACTATGCTATCGAAGGGCTCCAGAGGGCATTGAATTCTACTCTAGTCTACACGGCACCAACTATTGACGTCGTATCGGATCAAGGCTTCTTCGAGAATAAGCCTCCTTCATTCTATGTTACCACACAAGATACACCGCTGGGGCGAGCCGAGAAGACAGTTAAATGTGAGCTCTACAACTCATCATACACAGTTAACTTCACATTCGACAATGGTTTGCAAGATATCAAATACAAAACCGAAAGACTAAATAGAGTAACTGACTTGCTTTCTGACGACTGTCGATTTAAGAGACAATTGGATGGCTGCACTTCTGTTACAGCTTACTTGTCACTCATGAGTGCTATAGGAGACCTGCTTCTAGGAGCGATATGGGGTTCTTTCGGCTATATTATTTCAGAACATCGAACATTCATAAGATCTACTGTCCTTCTTGATTCTCCGGAAATGCATCTGTTGGATCCTGACAATAGACCGAAGTTTGCGATCAAGAGTATGCCAATGGGTGAAACGCTTGAGGAACTGTTTACCAATTTCACATTAAGTCTCTTCAGCAACTACGTATTTCTGTAAGTGTAGAGGACATGGATAAGAACTCTATTTAACCAGATATATCAGGCAAGACAACACGACAACATCCCATATTCCTGTCACGAGATTTTCAGCACAGAACGCCTTTTCATATGATCCCCGAAACTTATTTATTGCATACGGTATAGGAATACTATTTTCTTCCGTGGTTGTAATATATGGACTCCTCTGCATTAAGTCATCATCGTCATCGTATACAAACTCCTTCTCGACTATTTTGCGGACAACGAGGAATCCAGACCTTGACACAGTTATCCCTGCTGCGGAAACGTCAGGGGCGGAGCCTTTGTCAAAGCATCTGGGAAATGTTCGACTTACGTTACGACGGCAAGGAGACTGCTTGGAGGGTGGTGGTAAAGCTACATTTTTTGCTGTTGACCCGAAAGGAGACGATGGGAAGAAATCACGGGAAGCGGCTCCGGCTGACTCTTTGTTGAAGCGGAACGAACGAAGCCATAATTCAGATTCGGATGAGAGATCGAATAGGCAAGATGGCTTGGATGACAATGTGTATAACAAGAAGGGCAACCATGCCAATGTCACTTCCAATAACTAGGTAGTAGTTGAGGCAACCTTGTGGCAAACGAGAATGGATAAAAGCGTCTTTACCTGGGGCAGTAACCTGGAGCAGTAACCTGGAGCAGTGACGACAAGCTTGAGCTTGGACTTTAACTTCATGGTAGTGGAAACCCTTCACGTGAAAAACTCCAGCTTTCGGAGATATAAATCCACAAAACTAGACTACCAGATTCACGCACTACGTGGTGAAGGTTTACGCTTCCCCGGATTTTGACATGACTATCAAAATATGACTTGCCTGCTAGATCACAATAAGCGACACTAAAATAGACACTTTTGGGTCGTAAATCTCAACATGTAAGAACAACCAAGATATGCTTCATCTCCAATCTTGGCGTTGTGATGGCCTCAAGTTCTACATCCTAAATGCATAACTGCGGGCGCAAACTATGGAAGTTCTCCGCTTTCAAAGTGTTTGTAGATGCGCCGCCTCTTTGTTAGTGTGGTTTTGTATGGGATGTCGATTGGTAACTATCTCATGCCAAGCCCCCAGTGGCCGAGACTATGTTGACGGGCATAATTAGTAGATTTTGGAATGAGGGGAAACCTAGACTGATTGTAGCTGAGATTGGAGCTGTACCCCGAAATAAAGTAAAGTTAACATGGACAATCGATAAGATAGAGTCTCATCAACCGTTATGTTCAACTACTTTGAAGAAATACACAATCACGAAGCGCGAGGTTATAAAACCTCAAAACAAATGACTGATCAGTGACTCATCAACGGAAACACATAACCGAAACCACAATTCTAGATCATATGGCAACATGTCACTGCATCAAGATGGATAACCTTTCTCCACGGCGAAAGGTCCAGGTACGCGGGGCAGCCTTCTCTAAACGCCGATCGTCCGACGTTATCTCCACAGCCCACTCGGAACAAGGTTGACCATTTGCTAGAACTCTACTGGCACGAGCGAGATTTAAGCTTATTTCGGTGGATGGTCCGGGGTAGCTTGACAACAACAAGGGATATCAATATCCACAACTTTACAGTATAAGCTAGGGTTGCAGAGATGCAATAGTGTTACGTTGTAAGGATGACATTCCGTTTTATTCCGGTGTTAACGAGGATGTCAAGCAGCTGCAGGATGGTAGGCTGTACGAAAAAGAGAAACGTTTGGTAGCTATGTTTGTCTGACATCCTGATTAGCTGCAAGATGAATGAGGCCTCTTGAACAAACGACAGTCAAGATCAACACTCAACGTTGCATCGTTTAAAACCGAGGGATTTACTATTACCCCATTCCTCGTTCTAAATGGAGGATCTATATCCAGTACACATCAACAAACAGAAGCCTCGTTAAAATAACATAATAATTAAGGTTAGTCTCTTCCAAGGGTGGCATTGACAATAAGCAATCGACTGATTCATGCGGGGGCACAAGGATGCTTCGGCGCATAGATTTGCTCGCCGACCCCGAGTCGTGTGACCAATGACGGGGATTCAATGACGGTCGAGTTTACCTCTAAAGCTTGTTCGGCAGCTAAACTTTACAAGGCGGGCCGGAGTGAGTATCGTAGATCGTAAAGAGCTTGTGGGAAATTGGCATTTGGACCCTGATGCTTGAGTGTACTTGGCGGTGCATGGAGGACTTGGTATGGAGATATTGACAATGAATGCAATGAATCATCTTTCTGAGGTTATTGATTACATCTCGGTGGTTGGCAATATGCCCTGTACGTCATCCACCATTGCAATGGCAACGCCCGCATCCTCACGAACCATCATCCTCACCACGGAAAAGCACAACCTTTTCAAGAGAACATCCCAACTTCCCCTCACCTTTATCGTCTTGGCATTCCCCACAGCAGACACACTCATGATCAGAACAAGTTCAAAGCTCTCACTGTAACATTGACTAGCTCCAACACGACCCTGCTTACCCTCGTTTTCTCGTTACCCCACGGGGAAGCCCCAGTGGAGGCACAACGGTTTGCGACGATCTTGACCACTCAAAGCTGCATTCTTACATTTTTACTTCTCGGACAGAAAAGCGATGACAGTAACTACTCGTAAAATAAATGCTTAAAAAGCCTCGTATCCCCCACTCATGAGGACAACAGTTACAGACACTTGAACGTCTCGTATCTTGCGTTACTCTACTTGTCTCTAAGACATAACTCTTCATCAAAGCTTTTGCTACTACTTCTTTACTCGTTTCTAATCGAATGGGCTGGAATACTCATGCGTCGGGCACCAATGATCCGCCTGAGGTGCGGAACTGGCGAATCCACCTGATTGCCACGGTGGCTTCCATGTCCGCCCTCGCCAGTGAGTTGAACTGTAAAGACAGTAAAGATGTAATGCTGACTTGAGACAGTTGGATATGACACTTCTGTTATTGGAGGTACCATGGCATTGACCTCTTTCATGAGGGACTTTGGCCTTGACCTCGTCGAAAAGACACAGCGCGACACCATCCAGGGAAACATTGTATCCACCTTTCAGGTACGCCTCTCTCCAGTGCTTCACCAAGTTTATCTCGATCTAACACACTTACAGGCTGGCTGTTTCTTCGGTGCCCTGTGCACATTCCCCATTGCTGAGAAATGGGGTCGTAGGAAGACCATCATGGCAGCAGCCTGTATCTTCCTCCTCGGCGGCGCTCTCATGACCGCCGCCAACGGTAATCTCAACATGATCTACGCCGGCCGTGCCGTAGCAGGCCTCGGCCTCGGCGCTTCCTCCCTCACTGTCCCCGTCTACATCAGCGAAACAGCCCCTCCGTCCATCCGTGGTCGTCTGATTGGTATTTTCGAAATCGCCTCCCAGGGCGGTGGTATGCTGGGCTTTTGGATCAACTACGCTACCGACCGCACCATCGATGTCAATACCAAGACGCAGTGGATTGTCCCGCTGGGTCTTCAGCTATTGCCCGGTGCTGGTCTTGCGTTGGGTATGCTGTGGTGTCCTGAATCGCCGCGTTGGTTGGCGAGAGGTGACCGCTTTGAGGAAGCTGAGAAGATCCTCTCGCAGATCCGTGGGATGACGCCTGAGCATGAGTATATCCGTCGAGAGATGGGTGATATTCGTGCGCAGGTTGAGGAGCGTAGTACCAACAAGATGAGCAAGAAGCAAATGTTTATGAAGCTTTTCCAAAAGGGCGTCCGCAACCGTATGGGAATTGGTATGGCACTCATGTTCTTGCAGAGTTTCACTGGCGTCAACATCATCACCTACTACGCTCCTCGCATTTTTGAGAGTCTGGGTATTCCTGGTACCTCACTGAAGCTCTTCTCCACTGGGTTCTACGGTATCTCCAAGACACTTGGTATGGTTATGTTTACCTTTTGGGTTGTTGAAAAGGTCGGTCGTCGCAAGGGTCTCATCTGGGGTGCTGCGCTTGGATGTATTCCCATGTTGTACATTGGTGGTTATGTCATGAAGGCTGATCCTGCTGCTGCGGCGGCGGCTGGTATTGTCAACCGTGATGGATGGGGATACTTGGCGATTGTTTGTGTGTACATCAACGCCATCATCATTTGCGCGACATGGCAGGGTATCACTTGGACATATGCGTCCGAGATCTTTCCTCTCGACATCCGTATGCTGTGTGTCGCCATTACAACGGCTGATACATGGTTGGGTTCATTCATCATTGCGCGATCGACGCCTTATATGATTTCTGATCTTGGTTACGGAGCTTACTTCTTCTTTGGATCGATTCTTGTCTTGATGGGTATCTGGTCACTCTTTTTCGTGCCCGAGACAAAGGGTAAGTTGCAAAAATGCTTCCAGAATTGTTCCATGCTGACTCATTTCCCTTAGGTATCACTCTCGAAGACATGGACGCGCTATTCGCCAAGCCCGTGTACAAGACAGTCTGGGCGCAAATGCGAGGCAAACCGGTCCTGGAAGGAAACGCGGCCAATCGATCCGACTCGCCGTTCGACGAGGACGACGAAAAGGCTCGCGAGCTGAGGATACCTTAGCTGGCTCCCGACCAGGGTTCTTTTGCAGCAGTGCCCTTAGATAACGAAATGCGAAACTAACACGTTATCGGCTGCAGCTACCTGCGTGTCTCTTATCCGTGCTGTGTGACTGGTGACAGTAATCTGACTTGGGTGGTGCTGTGCCTCGTTCCAGAAGGGCTCTAGCTTAACCGAGGCAAGCCAAGAATTAAGTGATGACAGCAGGGACATGACCATGTCTCTGATCAGTAGAGGCCATCTTTATTTTGACGGCGACAGTCCAAAAAGTGTTGCAAATAATCTTTGTCTGTCAGTCACTGTGATCCATCATCCATGGATACATGTTGCCACGTTTCCCCAGGTCAAGTTTACCCCGCAAACTGGTTCCCCAGACTCGTCGTGTCGGTTTCTGTCCCTATTCAGATTATTCTTAGTCACGGCAAAAAAACAAGGTCATGGTTGATTTGTGGCTGCTGGCAGCACAAAAGATCCTCGCACTTCAAGCCAACGGTCAGAGCGTGAGTGCGTGCGGCCGACAGCCAAGACATGCGCCAAGAAGAGAAGGATTAATTGGGAGTCATCTTATTGGGTCAGATGAGACTCAGCGGTTGGAGATAACCTCGGACCATTCCCCATGTGGTATTCGATGTATCATGTCGGATATTGTCCTTTTCGAACTGTATCATTGCCAAGATCAGCGGTTGTCTTGGCGTTGGATGGTTGGGAACTTGGAGAGTTGGCCAAGAGATAAGAACAAGCAAGTCTTTTTTGTCTTGCTTGTGAGGGGGCAAATGATTGAACCAAATAAAAATTGGAGGCGAAAGGAATGAATGATGATTTGTTTTGATTCGAGGTGTCTCATTGTCGATATTTGAATGCGCCGACAGGTGGAACTTGTTCAGTGGATTTACAGTGAGTGCAGCGCTATAAATGCCCGCTCTACCACCTACCCTATTGGGTGTGCACCATTTTAATTAAACATCCATCGGTAACGCCAGTGAAACGGCTCCATTGCACCGTCATTTCAATATCTTTACATAATAAATTCCACTTCCGACCCGCGATCCCCAGGTTTGGGGAGATACTTTATCTTGAGGTTTATTAACGTTTGCGGTTATCTGAGATGGAGGTGGAGATGGTGATGGTGATGGGGCCATCAAGATAAACAGGCCATGTCATGCTATCGAGGCGACTCTAGATACCACGGCCAAGTATATCAGCAAATTAACCCCAAACACATCAACAGATAAAGAGGCAATTCACATGCAAAGACAGTCCCTCTTACGCGCCAAGAGCAATATTAATAAATCTCCTTCCCTTTCTAGAGACCCAACATCAGCTTGGCAGACCCTTCCTCACAGTACACACTCACCGTAGCATAGCCTCCCAAGACGCCGGGTTTTGACAGCTTGATTGCCAAGCTAGGGGGCCAATCTTGGAGATGACTGTCGGGGTAGTTTGGCCAAGGACCCAAATGTAACATGGCAATCACGTATTTAGTTGGTGTTGAGCCGAGATTGAGCGCTTGTCGTCGGTTGTTTTCTACTGCAATAACTGTTCAAGCCCCAGACGTCACTGTCTGTCCCAAGATCAACATAAGCTCGTGATAGCGTTTTAAGCTTGTTGTTTTAGCTCACCCACTAACCCCCGCCAACCCTTTGTTTGTCGCTGTACTGTATCCGTACCGAACCCATCGCATGCTTATTGCACGGTAGACATGACATGGGTGGACGCCAAGACGGAGGGCCATCCGCGCATCCTCCAACCGAAAACGATCGATCTTTTGCACCTTCCATTCATGGTATTATGTCCGTTGGAGCAGGCGAGACAAAGTTGTACTGTAGGGAAGGAATCGAGGAATGCATCACGCGTTGCCCACTAAGAAGTGCGGGGAGGAGACCAATCACT
Organism: Fusarium ussurianum; assembly: GCA_017656695.1. Lineage (NCBI taxonomy): Eukaryota > Fungi > Ascomycota > Sordariomycetes > Hypocreales > Nectriaceae > Fusarium > Fusarium ussurianum. The sequence continues at coordinate 1,912,619 of JAGDUO010000007.1, forward strand.
AAAGCCGAAAGCCAATGCTCTGGATGACAGTGAATTAAGCTGGGGAATTAATTTAACGGGTGACCGGTTAAGATTAGGCGAGGCAGATATTCAGCACGGGCCAGGTGCAGCTTCCGATTGTGCCTACCCGCTCTGTATTTACACGATCAACACTGATGAATCCAGTCAAGAAGGAGACTCGATATGCCCTCATGTGCTGTAATAATAATAGACAATAAAATATGCGTGTCTATATCTTTATCCCTGTATACCAAGGCTTGTCTTAAACTCCAACTGCCAAATCCTCATCTACCCTTCATCTAGAACTACTTGGCAGCTTCCTTCTACTGCTCTTGGCCACCACTTCAGAGGCGTCCCGATGCAACCGATGCTTATCGCGTCTTGGCAAACAAAGAGACGAGACAACTCTTTCCCTTTCCTGCCCACACCATCTGTAGTTAATTCCCATCTCCTGCCTTTTTTGCCATCGCGCCAACTGTACCACAGAGAAGGGACCTTCTCTCCTTCCCCGAGACAACATAAAAACTGTCCCACCTCCCACGCTTCACTCTCCCCTTGTCAGGTCGCAATTCTTCAATCTTTTCCCTTTCCCAATAAAAAGGGTCAATTCTTCTATTCTGATCTGCCTTTTTGATCTTTGCTCCAGAGAGATCAATTACCACCATGACGTCCAAGGAGGAAAAGGTCGACATTGGCACTCACACGCCGCCGTCGCACGAGGTCGCGTCAGGCCACCAAAAGGATGTCTTCACTGGCGACATTGAGGGTGTCCGTGATGATTTTCGCGAGGATGACTTTATGACCCGCAACGGTCTGAACCTCAAGTCCTTCCAGCGCCGTACGTTCTCCCCATCTCCCCCTAGCTTTAATCGCAACGCGCCTAACATTTCTCTCTACAGGTGACTACGGTACCGGTGTCGTCGAACTCGATCGCTCCATGAAGAAGCGCCATCTCCACATGATTGCCATTGGAGGTTCTATCGGTGCTGGTTTCTTTGTCGGTTCTGGTGGTGCCTTCACCAAGGGTGGCCCCGGCGCTGTCCTCATCTGCTTCTTGATCGCTGGTGTCATGATCTTCAACGTCGTCCATGCTCTTGGTGAACTTGCTGTTATGTACCCCGTCTCTGGTGGTTTCTATACCTACTCTACTCGCTTCATTGATCCTTCCTGGGGTTTCGCCATGGGTTGGAACTACGTACGTATCTCTCGCTTGTCGTATTTGCCAAGCGCACAATACTAACTGTCGCGTCGCAGGTCTTTCAATGGGTCATCGTCTTACCACTCGAGTTAACCGTCGCCTCCTTCACTGTGCAATACTGGAATCCAAACATTAATGAAGGTATTTGGATCACCGTCTTCTGGCTGTTCATCATCTTCATCAACGTTTTTGGTACACTTGGTTACGCCGAGGAGGAGTTTTGGAGTTCTTGCTTCAAGCTCGCCGCCATCATCATCTTCATGATTGTCGCTGTTATCCTCATCTGCGGTGGTGGTCCCGCCCGTGGTGACTTTAGCACTTACCAGGGTGCCAAGCTCTGGTATGATCCCGGCGCCTTCCAGAACGGTAGCCGTGGTTTTTGCGCCGTCTTTGTCACTGCTGCCTTCTCTTTCGCTGGTACCGAGCTTGTTGGTCTTGCTGCTGCCGAGTCTCGCAACCCCGCCAAAGCCCTTCCCGGTGCTATCAAGCAGGTCTTCTGGCGAATCACCCTGTAAGCATACATCTCACCATCATGTCATTGTGCTCAGTGTACTAATGTCTTGCAGCTTCTACATCGTTGGTCTCACCCTCGTCGGCATGCTCGTCAGCTCCACCGATGACCGTCTCCTCAACAGCTCCAACCCTTACAAGGATGGTGTCTCCCCCTTCGTCCTGGCTGCTCTTGATGCTGGCCTCAACGGTTACGACGACTTCATGAACTTGGTCATCTGTGTTTCAGTCGTCTCCATCGGTGTCTCTTGTGTCTACGGTGGTTCCCGTACTCTTACTGCCCTTGCTGAGCAGGACTACGCCCCCAAGTGCTTCACCTACATTGATCGCTCCGGACGTCCGCTCATGTCTGTCATTTTCAATCTGGCCTGGGGTGCTCTGGCATACATTGTCCTGGCCTCTTCCGGTGGTCTTGTCTTTGATTGGCTCCTCGCCGTCTCTGCTCTTGCCGCTCTCTTCACCTGGGGCTCCATCTGTGCTGTAAGTTTAATTGCGTCTATCGTCTGCTTGTAATAGAAACTAACGCTCGCCCTTAGTGCCACATCCGTTTCCGCTCTGCTTGGAAGCGTCAAGGCCGCACCCTCGACCAGATTCCCTTCCACGCTGCTGGTGGTGTCTACGGCTCTTGGTTGGGTCTTACACTCTGCTTCGTCATTCTCGGCTGCCAGCTCTACGTCGCCGTCTGCCCTCCCTTCAAGGAGGGTTACGGTAATGCTGAGGACTTCTTCATGGCTTGTCTTGCCATCCCTGTCGTGCTTGTCTTCTGGATTATCGGCTATGTCTGGAAGCGCCCTCAGTGGCTCACCATTGACAAGATTGACCTCGACACTGGTCTCCGTGAGCATGACTGGGATGAGATCAATGCTTACCGCGCCAAGGTTGCTGCATGGCCTGCTTGGCGTAGGGCCCTCCACAAGTTCATGTAAGGAGAGTAAATGCTTTCGTTTATGAACTTTGTCACAATATACTCGCTATTGTACTTGATTCCTCTCGAGGATTGCTACTTTATACCCTGTTAATATACTGGTTTATCTTCTATATATCCTACGCCCTGAACTGAATGATTTGGTGATTGGTTCCAAGTATGATGCTATTAATTATTGTTTCTTTTTAATAAAGGTTATTAGATATATCGAGGTGGAATTCTTGCTCAACCATTACATACATATTTAAGACGAGGCAGCGTAGAGAAATTATGCACTTATGTTCAACATTCTGTCAATTAAGCTATTGCTAAAAACTGACCAATACTAAGGATAAACAAACCTAGTAGACATATGAGATAGTGACAATTTTTTGATATACCGCTTAATGAATGTAAAAGATCTCTGAGTCATCGTGACAATTTTTTGATATACCGCTTAATGAATGTAAAAGATCTCTGAGTCATCGTCCGCGATATCTTCCATTGCTTCACCGTCCATCTTGCCATGAACATAGGCTTCACCTATCAGAATCATGTGACCTTTGTCAGGCATCTCCCTCAAAACAACAGGAACAGAGCATCCATGAAGAATGCAAATGATGTCGCCGTCCTCGGTTTCTGGCGGACAAAGTCCCGAGCATGTCGTAGAGCCTTGGACTTTCACAGAGTTCTCCCGCTCACTTTCCTCCATGTCACTCTCTTCAACCACACTTGTTTCGCCATCGGTCACGTCGTCGTCGGTCACGTCAGGTTCGCTTGAATCACCCTTTACCGACTCTTTATCATTTGCCTCTTCACTGACTGATGATTTTTCCTCGCCTTTCTCTTGCTCTGCCGTCTCGCTATCAGTTGAGGCGTCATTGCCGCCAGCCTCCCTACTATTATTGTTGTTATCGTCTTGCTTGTCGCCAGTCTCCTGTTCATCAACCATAGAATCTTCAACCTTCTCATCCTGTACTTCTTGAGAAATAATATCCGTATCGACGTTTTCATCGTTCGTCTCCACGTCACCGCTTGTCTCATCTTCGTCCTTCACATCAGCTGCCGGTCGTACAACGCCATGTCCTCCATTCAGGTGATCATCACTGATTTCTTCACGAACTTCCTCAGCCTGATTTCTGTCAGTGCCAGAATCCTCAGTAGTTTCCTGACTCGCTTCATGATCACTGTGAGTCTCTTCATGATGAGTCTCAATCTGCTCTCCGTCCTCATTCTGAGGGTCAAGTACGTCTTCGTGGGTACTTTCGTACGCTTCCCCATCCTCATTATGCTCCAAAGCGGTTTCTTCCTTCCCTTCCATCTCATGACTATCTTTTGAGGAAGTGTCACTGTGATGTGAAGAGGACTGCACGCCATCCTGGTCATCATCTCTGGTGATCAAGAAGTCGCCCCCTCTAGCCGTGAAGAATCTCCTGTTCCAAGTGACATTCTGAACCCGCTTAAGGTACTTAAGCAGCATGTCTGAATGCCCTTGTAGAATCTCTCCAACGTTGAGATCGCCGTTGCTGAACATGTGGGCGATTTCAAGGCAACGCAGACACGCTCTCTGGTACCACGATGGAGCAATTCGACCTTCCAAGTCCCTGTCAGCTACAAGAGTTCTCCAAACCTCACTTGGAACACTGTTTGAGTCTTTTCGAAAGCCTTCCCAACCAATCATGTTAAGAGATTCGCGAAGAATAACCCCACCCGTGTTTCGAGGGGATCGTTTGTTGATCCTTGCCAGCTTCAATCCCCTCGCAACGAGAATCTCGGCCTCTAATGGGTTTAATGCCGGTCCTAGAGTCTCAAATGCTGGGTCGTATTGCTTTTTACCACAGGCTTCATATGTGGGAGATCCAGCCGGCCCGACCAGATTGTCCCCATTCTTCCGGCCGGTATAGGCCTCCTCTGGTACACCGAATTCGGATTTTTTCAATAAAGGAATCCATGATGGTAGCGTTCCTTGTTCCTCGGGCACCATCGCCCAAGGGCGACATATAATATCCAACGACTTCGAAGATCGGACGCAGAATTTAGTGAACTCTTGATAAACGGCAATTTCAGACTTATTGTAGTCCCTGGCCAAGGTTGGCCCCTCATCATTGTCGTTATCATGATGCCATACTTCGAATGAAGTATCATTAGCAATGCTGACAAGACTGTAGATGAGGTCTCGAGTATTGCCAGTGTCAAAGGTCTTGAGGGAAGTAACGAGATACTCAATTGACTTGATAGGTCTCTTGATACCCCCGTCCGGCTTCCGTCGGAACAGATTACTCGTCGACTCGAGAAGTATCTAGGCTCCAAACGATTCAACGGAACCAAGTGTGTTCTGGCCTTCGCGCCAATCAGAGACATCGAAAAGGGATTTGATTCTCTCCTGGTCTGATACCAGTAAAGCGGTAGCGTCGGCAAAGTCAGACCATCGCACGGCACGATCGCCACAATGAACTGTTGCGTCTCTTGCTAAGACAATCTCTTGAACAACCCATCGTCGAGAGAACCATCGATCTCTCATCATTTCACCGAGCGCATACCACTTGTCAGCCTGATCTTTGTCGCCAGCATAACGCTCAAACATCGCGAAATCCATGATTTTAGGGATGAGGTCCATAGCCTTGTCGCTGCGGCCGTCACTGTCGCTCTCGCCTAGCCAGATGCAAACTTGGCTGGCATGGCTGTAGATGTCAACCATTCTGTTGAGTTGTGCTGTCTTCTCTTTCACATCCTTTTGTTTGATGCTCAAAAAGTCCACCCAGATCGACACAGTCTGAGCGTTACTCCCATGTCTTCGTAGACGAAGAAGAGCGCGAAAAAGGTTGTTGCGGATGTTTATTTGGGTGGTTCTCTTCATTGCAGTTCCCCAATGGCTGCGATCGTCCACACTAGGAACATCATGGTCATCTTCAGAAAGAAGGTAGATTCTTCCATTGCAAACATCGGGACCCCAGAAATAGGACAACGCGAGGTATTGTTTTCTGTTTGCTGTGTTTTTTCTGACGTCCTTCATGGACCACTTTTCCAGCTTACAAACCAGAGGGAAGCATGGGTCGGGGGCTGGCGGCAATATGAGAACCCTGAATTCGTCAGTTCCAAGAGGTTTGTAGATCTCGTCATCGGGATAATTGTTCCCTGATAAATGGTCTTTGACAGGCTGTGACAGGTCAAAGATCGGTAATTCATCAGGCCTCTTAAGCCACTCTTGTTTCAAAAAATGTCTCGTACTTCAAAATATACTTCAGGCTTTCCAGGCCTTCTAGTCTTTGGCGATAATGTTGAAGTCTTTCGATGTATTCTTCCAAGGATTGGGAGTCGCTAACTTGTCTTTCAAGCCATCGAACACAGTTTCCATTCACTGTCTCCTGTGTCTCAGTATCTGTTGACTCGTCGCTTGAGTCTGACTGACTATCCTCCGACATCAGTAATCGTCTGAGATATAGAGGGTCCAAATATTCATCGTCCATTCGCTCAAGTTCCATCATCCGCCGTATTCGTGAGCGTACCTCGTACGGGTCGTTTGAGCGCGCACGAATGCTCCAGATCTGCTTTTCCAGCTCACGCAATTTCTTCTTCCTGACTTTTTGATCTTCCATCTCCTCCATCTCTTGGTTGTCTTTGTCTTTCCTTATCAACTTCGTCTTTTCGTCCTCCACTTGCAATTCCTCCATCTTCTTGTCATCTTCTTGGATCCGTCGCTTCAGTCTCTCAATACTCCCTTTGAGCTTCTTGATATTGCGACCAAAGGATTTGATGTCATCTTTTAAACGATCTATCCTCGCATCTAGATCTTCTTCTCTCTTAATCAATTGTCGAAGCCGTTCTTCATCCTCTGTCTCTTGAGTCTCTGACTGCTCATCATTGTTCGCTCCTTTGGATTCACCTGACGCAAGGTTGCTACCGTCTCTTAACGCCTTCAACTCGTTTTCAAGTTCAGTTAAGTTGTCGACGAGCTTGCTTTTCTTGAGTCCAGCTATCTTTTTTTCGATTTTCCTTTCGATACAATGATTGATTTCTTCGTTCTTTGACTGAACTAAAATTTCGAATAAACTGGGTCGATTTTGCTCCTGGATCCTTGATTTCCGCTTTTTCTTTCTTTAATGCTGATTTTGTGTTGTCGAATTGTTGGTCTACCTGTTGGATCAACTCCTTGAGATCATCTTGGTTGACTTCCTTGTTGAAATCGGTGCTGTGCTGTTCTGTTGTTCCCTCTAGCTCTCTGAAAGCTGTGGTGCATAATCTTTGTTGTTCAGACCTCAATTGGTCTACTTCTACATCAAGGCTGAGCAACTGAGTCTTGATCTTCTTCAGTCTCTCCTCCCCAACTTTGCTGCTTTGCTCACGGAAGCCGCGATGATCCAGCCTAGGCTTTGGCTTCGCGACAAAATTAGGTAAAGAATCTGTTGCCATATTGCTCAAGACGAATCTTTAAGTCTAGATACAACAGAGATGAAATTTGTATGTTTCAATAAGAGTTCTGGAATATCTCTATTTATCAGGCCTTAGCCATGTAACTAGAGACAGAAATGGATTGTCTTGGAAAGGTAGAGCAAGACCATCACCGGCTTTTATCCCATTAGATCGGATAATGATCTATTGTCCCATTTCTCATTACATTCACATTGTTTCTAATTCATTAGTAATTCACCTGCAGCAAAATGGTATCTCATCAGATCAGGTGAAATGAGGCAGCGAATGGAATTAGGACATGTGCTTTCTCTCTTGGATGAAATTACGAGTTGCCGATCATGAACGCATTATATTCAATATTATCTACAATTATTGCGTATGTGGATATCGTCAGATCAGGCTCGGCATCAACAGTGCAATGTGTTTGGAGCGCTTCAGCAGCCAAGACACGGGACAGATCAGCCGCTCTGTATCCGATAAGTGCCGGCAAGCCTGGCTAACAAAGAAGCTCTTGATGCATGGCTATGTCCTTCAACCAGACGGCGAGAAGCCTCAATGGTACGAAAGGCGTTCAGACCTTGCTAAGAAATTGATTGAGGAGGTAAATCGTGATGATTGGGCTATGAGTATGGGGATGATTCCAAATAAAGTCGGAACAAATGGGAGGGATGCGCCAGGACCGGTGGTAATGTAGTTGAATACCATTTCTATTTTTGTTGTCCAGCATAGCTTATCATAGTCAAGGTAGAAGGGCAAGTAGTCTTGGTGCTGGTGTTAGTTTACCAATCTATGGTAAAGATCAGGCCAAAATGGTACAACATAGCTATATCAAATCTGTACTGGGTTCTCTTTTGATACTATAGCTCTAAATACCATATTTCAGACAAATGGTAAGATAACATGACTAGCATTCTCGCCACCCAAGTGAACATTATGCGTTCCCTTGTTGTCGTTATGCTCCAAGCTTCCAAAATTGCTTACTCCCAAGTTTCGACCGCAAACAATAGCTCGAATTGACTCGCCTGCCTCATACTCAATACCCATCGCCCAGATACCAATGTCCAATCTGACAATATCGCCAGGTGTGATCTTCTCTTCCTTTTCATGGGGGTGGAAAGGCCAGTGCGGGTGCATGCTCTTGCTCTCGTCAATCTCACGGTGGGATGCTCGAAGAACGCCCATTGGGCCTCGATAAATCACAACTTCGATCTTCTCCTTGTCGTCCATTTCTTCAAATGATTGCTTGGGGATGCCCTTCCAGGGAATGTTGAGGTTAAGCATGACCTCTCCGTTGGTATCGAGCTTCTCGAGTAGGACATAAACGTCCATGTCGTTGTAGTCGGGACAAGACATGTATACCACTGCTTTAGGCATACCGACCAATCGTGTTGTCTTATCGAAGCGATGTGTGAAGCTGACCCTATCATCGGTCTCAGACTTGTAACTGAGGGATGATGAGTCTGTGGGCTTATCGAGAGAGAGTGATCCATCTTTTGTAAAGAAGAGCTTCTTATACTCTGTTCTTGGGATGGGAAAGTCCTCCTCGACAATATTCTCATATGACTGAGGTTCCTTCTTGCCAAACCTCAACACAGCCATGCGTACCTGCGGTGTGCTATCCCAGCCATTTTTCTTTCCCTTGAGGAAATAGTCAAAGAAGTCCAGCAACTCTGGGTTGGCTTGCTCGTTTCCCCAGATATCATACCACTCCTGCCAAGGGTGCCATCGGAGCCATTTGTGGGGTGTATCAACTTCAAGATAACCTCGAATGGCGCCCATACCGTGCATGGTGTTTGTCCAAGTTCCGGTGATGTAAGTTGGGATATTGATTTTCTTCATGTCGGGACGCTTATCGTTCCACCAGTCGTTGGCGAGAGGATGCTTCTTGAACATTTCTCGGAAACTCTCAATTCCATTGTGGCCTTGAAGCATGTACTTGACGATAAGCTTGTCGAAGAGATCGCCGGCGTAAATACCACCGCGGGCGAATTGCTCACGGTATAAATCACCGCAGCCTTCCCAGGGAGCAATGGCCTTTAGACTCGGGGGTCGTAGAGCGGCGATGAACCATTGGATGATGGCGAGATGTGAGTTACCGGCTAGTCCGACTGAGCCATTGCACCATGGGAGCTTGGCTATACTCTCAATGCTATCGTAGCCATCTTCGGCTTCTTGAGTTCCCATGATGGCCATTACGCCTTCACTGTCTCCTGACCCGCGAGAGTCAATGTTGACAATGGCATAACCACGAGGAACCCAATCGTTGGGATCAGGTGCCTCGAACTTCTCAAGACCAGATAATGTCTTTGGAGGAATTCCCAGATTCCACGGCACCATGAGACTCAGTGACATGAGACCGTTGAACTTCTTTCCAAAAGGCGACCAGCAGATAATCGCAGGCACAGGCTCATCACTCTGCGGTGGGCGATAGATATCAGCATATAGCGTAACACCATCTCTCATCTTGAACGCAACATCGTGTTCAGCGAGTATATCACAGTTCAGAGGCTTTGCATCAGGATGGTCGAATTTCCAGCCTTTTGGAAGAGTTTCTGAGTGTGGGTTGAGGCCGACATAACCGCCTTGACCAATTTTTGGTGGGTTGATGTGTTCGATTGGGACTTCGAAGGGGAGAGGAGGGAGAGGCATGATGGGTGTGTTTGATATGACGAGGATGTTATTATTGATGTGTTGTTGTATTCGGAATAACCAGGTCTATTATATTATGGTATATAGTCCTTCTGAAGCTTCGAGATAGTATGTAATTGGGATGCCGAGGTCGTGAACCGGTGGCCCATCGGCCCCGCTTATTGTTGCTCGGGGGAAGACGAGGCGAGCGGCTCGGTATCGGAGTCTGGGGTAAGCAAAAGATTCCGAGCCGAAGCGATCTCACTCCGGAATCAAGTCATGTCCAACAGCAAATTCCGATTAGCCAGAGCATCGATTGAAGGAAGGATAAGTATCCAACATTGAACATGTGAAATAACCATTCCTCAACAGTCAATCACTGCAACACAATCCAACAAGTTTAGCATCATCAACTTTGACTTGTTTTAACTTTTCTATCTCAGCCTTAACTTCTTTCAGTTTGTCACAATGGTTGCCAACACAGAGCCCGCCAGTTACCAAGCCGCCAGTGCTTCTCTCAAGCTTGACAACCCCACAACCAGCAAGCCCCGTCAGGCCAAGCCTGCAGGTCCCCGCAAGCTCTTCTCTGATCTCAACGCTACCTATGGCGATTGGCGCGATGACCTCCAGAGAGATGGCTATGCTGTTGTAAAGGGAGCTATCCCTAAGGAGCGAGCTGACCAGTATGGAGAAGAGATGATGTCTTTTCTTGAGAACTTGTAAGTATTTCAAGCATCGCCTTGATATATCCAATCACTAATATTCTCTCAGCAACGGTGGTATGGGGTTTAAGCGCGATGATCCTAACACTGTTAAGAACGGGACTCTGCCTGTCATTACTGAAAAGGGCATGATCATTGGCTACGGTGTTGCTCATGAGAGCTTCACCTGGGGCATCCGTCAAGAACCAGGCGTTGTTGAAGCCTTTGAGAAGGTTTACGACACAAAGGATCTCATCGTCTCCTTTGACGCTATCAACACTTCCTTCCCCAACCGCAAAGACGTTAAGCTCAACAAGCCCTGGCCCCACCAAGACCAAGACCCTCTCAAGCCCGGTTTCCGCTGCTTACAAGGTCTAGTCAACATCCTTCCCAACGGAGATAAGGACGGTGGTCTGATCGTCTGCAAGGGTGCACATCTTCTTAGTGAGGAGTTCCATGAGGATTTCAAGAACGAAGAGAACAGGATCTGGGCTTGGACGAAGGAGTGGTATGGTTTTACCGAGGAGGGTATGGAGTGGCTTAAGAACAAGGGCTGCGAATGGGTCAAGATCAACGCAGAGCCTGGCGATCTTTTGGTTTGGGATAGTCGCACTCCTCACTACAACGTCAGTCCTGAAGGAAACACGCCTCGTTTCTGCACTTATACTTGCTACATGCCTGCGGCCGATGCTACACAGGAGGACTTGATCAGGAAGAAGGGTGCTTTTGAGAATTTGCAGAGCACGACGCATTGGCCTAATGCTATGCATGTTGGTGGAATTCCTGTTTTGCGCGATGGAAAGCCTTGTCCTTATAACACTAACAAGCCGAGGGAGGCGCCGAAACTTACGGAGAGGGGGTTTGAGTTGACGGGTATTCCGTATATTGCTGCATGAATGATGGATTGATGGAAGGATTAAGTTTTTGTTTTTAAGATTGTTACATAGCAGATTGGATTGAATCAAGTTTACGCATAAAGATGAAGCGCAAAGAATCATGGCAGACTTGATCCCATGTACCTAGTTCCTTCTCCTGAATTGGCCAGAAATCGGTGACGCAAGTCAGGAGAAGAAACAAAGAGCTGTTGGTCATGACTTGATCATTGATATAAACTTCACATTGAGCCTGGGAGTCAATGGACGTTTTGACGATTGTGTGAACCAACGTCCTAGTTTCCAGCTAGTACTATTCGCATGACTTCCCTCAGTCAATCTGTTCAAGCCCATTTGAAGCGTATAGTTACAATACAAGTCACAACAAGTTGTCAATACACCATCAAAATGCAGCAAAGCTCATCAATTGATTACTAGAGTTCTATGCTCATACCCTCTTCTGTAGGATACAAAGCAGATTCATTCTCCAACCTCTGCAACAAATTCTCAAAATCAGCCCAGTCGCATCCAATTTCATCTGGCAGCATGGGAATGTTGAAAGGTTGCCCCGAAAATGGGTCCAGAATACCGCCATCCATGTTCAAGTCCACTGGATTCAAAATGGAAGAATCAGACGGATGTAAAGATTGGGAAAAGTTCATATTGTTGGGTTGCTGCGCCAAGTTTGTGCCATCTTGTTGTGAAAAACATGGACCTGATGTGGAATTGGAGTTGTTTTGGTCGGTATCCATTGAGGTTGTCGTTGGTTTCATCGCTTCTTGAACAACGCGGATAAGTCCATTGAGGACTGTGGACAGGCGATCTGCTTCAGCCAAACCGACGCAGTAGCAACGGATCAAGTCAGCTGCTGTGATGAGAAGCTTTTATAGTCAGTATCAACCGCCAACAAGACTGGAATATTGTAACTCACGCTTTGATCAATTTTAGAAATGCGCGATTGCGGCTGTTTCAGTATATGCACCGCCAAGACGTAAAGAGCATGAAGAAGCGGGAAATAAGAGGGAGCGAATAAATGAGACATTGTGTCATCATTATCAGCAAGTAGATGGATGATCTTTCTGGCTGAGTTGGCAACCATGGATTGACCGTTGCGGATTGTGTACTCCCATGGTGTTCCCTTGGCGATGACCTCGACGGCTTTGTGGATGGCGTCTTTGCTGATAAGAAGAGAGTTTCGATTGAGCATGAGAATACTGGAAATTGTCAGGTTTATTTGAGGTAGTGTATTGGTGATAGGTAGACTTACGCGTTGTGGTAATGAAGCGAGATGAAGGAAGACAAGGCTGGGTCTTCTGGAAGTCGCATAAAGTCCGAGGTAGGTCTGGCGAGTTAGCTTTTTGAAGGCCTGCAAAAAGATAACGGCTTCTTACCTTAAACCAGCTGGGAGACTGTTCACCCAGTTTGACAACATCAGAAACGATTCGCCGGTTGCATCCACCTTGTCCTTGATGGCTGCCTCAAGAGTCTTGCGATTCGCTGTATCTTCAAGCTGTCGTGCCCTTGCACATCGATGGCTCATCTTACTAAAGACCTTGGCCATCGATAAGACAAAGTGCTGTGGTTGTGGGTTTATCGTCTTCAAGGCCTCTAAATCCAGAGCATTGTATGTTTCATCCGAGATACTGGAGACATAACCGAGCTGAAAAGAGAACAGCTTCTCATAGCTGTAAAGAGCCCACCATGCTGGATTCCAGGCATCTATAGCAGATGAATGAGGGTTGGTTCTTCGATCGCGACCAGGTCGATTGAGACCGAGGGAGTGGGCGACTGATAGACAGATACCGAATGTCGTCCACGACGCAGTGATTTCATCATTGAGACGAAGACATATTGAGAAAATAAATAGAACTTCAATCGTGTCGAAAGAAACGTTACCGATTAAATAACCCAGAGCGTTACGAGCAAGCGTAAGAGCTTCTGTCATGTAAGACTGGCGCTCAGCTGATTGGAGAATACATCCACCCGCTGCTAGTAGCAGACATGTTCTCAGAGACGAAATATCACATTGCGGAAGCGACGCGTTGTCAAGACGTATTGATTGCGATTGTAGTGCCTCATTTCTTGCCTGATCCAGTCTCACGACTGGATAAAATGTATGAATCTCGCGCTGGTACGCATCGAAAAGTGCCTCAAAGTCCCACGTTGCCGGTGCCTGGGGTACAGTTTGCCGAGACAGGAACCCACTCGATCCCGATGCTGGATTCAGAGCTGAAGGTGGGTACGTGCCGAAATGGTAGGGAACATTGAGCCGAAAACATGAGAGGTCCAGCCACTCAGTCAAGACTTGGAAAGATGTGGTCCCCGTACTCTGTTTGAGGATAGGTAAGGGATTACTGATGGTGTCGGTATGGGAAGAGTCTCTACTGAGTGATTGCCGTGGGCTCTGAGATCTTGCGCGTATCGGTCCAGTCGCGACAGAGATAGTACGCGTCGGTTGTTGCTCTTTCGCTATCGAGACTCTCCTGGTGGTGGCATTCTCAGTGGCTGAATGGATTCCGTACTCTGACGGACTGCCAGACCCAACAGATGATCCATCGATTGATTTGCCTGCCTCGCGTCGCTTGATCAGCTTGCCCGGCCTGCGTCTATCTTCGGTAACGCAAGGAATTCCTGCAGAGATACAAGCTTGGCAAGACGGTTGCTGCTCGTCGCAACGTGTTTTGCGATTCCGGCAGTAATTGCAAGCGAAATTGAGACGGCGGCGTTTGCTGGATTCCTTGGCCCGGTGGCCGGGACTGTCCTCGGTATCCATTGGGGAAGGCATCGGAGGTCAACTTGCGGGGAAATACGGATATACGAGAATGAAATGTCGGTAGACGAATATGGAATCTGGGGACAAGGGTTTGTCGTCAAGAATCTGGGGTTGTTAGCTTGCAGTATGTGTGTTTGGGGCAAGATCAAGATACCGAGCCGATCGGAGGATTGGAGCGTATTTTATTCTCTTTTACTCTCTTCCCCGCATTCTTTTCTCCTCGGAGACTCGGCTCCACCCCCGCAAGAACTAAACTGTCCTGGTCTCGATCCTAGACTCACCAATCGGAGTCGTTCTTTTATGCTACAGCACTAGCTGGATCATACCTAGTCGACAAATATTGGCCAAAAACTCCTCAATCTTGTTCCCTGCATCTCGACTCCGACCCGACAAGGGACAAGGATGTTGCGACGCAGTTGATGATATAAAGCTGTCCTTGTCACCGAAAAGATAGACTCCATATCAATTGGCAAGGACAACATGGCTGAGCCACGATCTTCGTTCAATATGAAGCCTGATGTCGATGCTGTTGAGAATGTCGTCAAGGATCCGCATCATGAGTCTCACGATGCATCTGGTACTGTCAACCTTTACCAGGATGGCACTGTTGTGTTGATCCCAACACCAAGTCCTGACCCCAAGGGTAAGATCACTAACAAATTCTTTTTCTATCCGTCTTACTAATTGGGCCTTTGTCAGATCCTCTGAACTTGCCTGTTTGGCGCAAGTACATGATTATCCTCATCGTAGGATTCTACTCCGGTATATCAGTCCTTGGCACATCCGGTCTCGGTGCTGTAACTCCTGAACTACACCAAATCTACCACAACGATGACCCGAAACGCATCACCGATCTTCTCACCTACCCAACCCTCTTCATGGGTATCGGCAACCTCTTCTCCATGCCACTCGCTAATGCCGTCGGTCGTCGTCCCATCTTTCTCTTCTCCGTCCTTCTCTTGACAGTCTCGGGTATCTGGTGCGCGTGCTCAAACTCTCTCTCCAGTCACATTGCTGGAAGAAACATCTTTAGTTTGGCTGCGGGACAGAGTGAAGCTTTGGCACCTTTGATTGTACAGGAAGTTCACTTTCTTCATCAGCATGGTGTCAAGTTGTCATACTTTGTCGGTGTTCAGAACACTTTGACTGCCGCGCTCTTTACCGCGACTACCTACATTGTGCCAACTATTGGACTCCCTTGGTGGTATGGTATCATGACCATCATCAACGGCTGCACCATGATTATTTCATTCTTCTTCTTGGCTGAGACACGCTTTGATCGTCCAGAAGATGCTTCTGGTAAGTGACAAATCGATCTCGTGATAGCTTTTACTCACACAAGTACAGAGGGAGCTGTTCATCTGCGACTTGACAAGAACGGCGACGTTGCTCGTGAAGGTACCAACGAAGTCTTGTTCCAAGTCACCACCCGCCAAGGCGTTGTCCTCCAGCCAGAGAAGTTCGGCGAGAGAACCTTCCGCGACGACATTCGTCTCTTCCATGGTAAATTCGACTGGCCTAGCGCTCTCCACTTCTATCAGGATGTTGGCAAGTCTCTCATTCTGCCACCCATTCTTTGGATATTTATCCTCAATGGTGCTTTCTTGGGTCTTTACATCTACCAAGCATCCACTTTTGCTCAAATCCTTGTCATGCCACCTTATGGTTTTAGTCCAGAGCTTCTTGGCTGGGTGCAACTTGTTCAGATTGTCGACTGTCTCATTGCTGTGCCCATTCTTGGTTATGGTTCGGATCTTATCTGCAAGTTTATGAGTCGACGAAATGGGGGTGTCTTCGAGGTCAGTTTTGTCATCTTACCCGTTATTGCTGAGCTATACTAACATTTTGCAGCCCGAGTACCGTCTCCTCACCCTCATCATCCCAGCGGCTGCCGCCATCATCTCAGCCATCTTCTATGGTCGCGCAGCTGCCAACCCCAATGACTACCACTGGATTGCCATCGTTGCGTGCTACCATCTTGGCTTCTTTGCCTTCCTTGGAGCAAACCTGGTCGGTATCACTTTTGTCATGGACAGTTACCCCAACAAGTCCGGACCTCTACTCCTCGTTGTCTGCGCTGGTAGGGGTTTTGTCTCGTTTGGCTTGAGTTATGCCACTGTTCCCTCTATCGAGTCTCTGGGTTACGATGGTGCTATGAATATTTTGGCTATCATCTGCGGTGTTTTGAGTGGCTTGGGAATAGTTGTGTACTTTATTGGAAAACGGGTTCGTGAGTGGGCTCGAAGGACCATCTGGCCCAAGGCTCATGAGGAGTGAGCTTGACGTGTGGTTTCTATAGCAAATATTTGAGCACTAGTTTCAGATTATTGTCTAAGTATGTTGGCAGTCCTACCAGATACGAAACAAATTAAATTATGATTGAACAATGCACCAAGTGTCCCTTTGTTGACTGCTGATGTTGGTTTTGACCTGCCACCCACATGTCTTGGCGGTGCGTCTTGGAATGTTGCTACCACAAATCCGTTCAGTCAAGGATGTCTCATACATTGTCACTTGTTAGCTACACCATGTACATAACATTTTAGCATCAGGAAATTATGGAACTAGTTGGTCAAATCGCCTTTTGTTCTATATTCAACCTGTACAAACCCTCCGAGAAATGACTTGTGCTCTTTGTTGCCGCCAATTCACAACCAACAGTGCACTTGTCGGTGACACAATGCTCCTAACACTCTAACGCTTTTCCTTTTTAGGCATAGATTTGGTAGCAAAGCACTCCATTGTCTTTGTTCATCACATACCACATGATTGAGAATTATACCTAGTAGGGACTTCAAAGAATGAATCACTGGGGTAATGAACCAAAGGCACGAGAGGTACTAATTGCAATGAAACAAAAAACACAAACAACGATAGAATGTGGGCGATTCCGACACTCAATATTCTCCGCAAGTCATTCGCAATAAACAAGTAGCCATGTCGCTGAAATGTACTGAGAGAACTTACGAGGTGACTTGAAGCAACTATTGTCGCATCTGAAATAAATTGTTTCGTCTAATGCATTCTAGAATGCTATTGATATCCTCAACAGTCGGCGTCGCCCAAAGAGACCCTCTTTGGCTCCGGGGAGCAATCCACGAGTCGCAGCTGTAACATCAGACTTAAACCGTATTTGCGGTGCGAAAGGGAATCTTGACCTGAGGGGCACTCCAAGCATCGTGGGGATGAAACAGTGGCTTCACAGGATAGGACATTCGGTATGTCTATCGCATGGCTATACTATCCCAGTAATCTCCTCTTGACTTGACAAGTTTACTAACTGACACAGACTGCCGATGTTGACAGTCTCAACATCATTCATGTTGCAGGAACAAAAAGCAAATGAAGCACATGTGCTTTCATTAAGTCCTTTCTCCGAGCCCATGGTCAACGCACCGGTTTTCCACGCAAGACAGGCCTTTACACCTCGCCGCATCTCATCTTCCCCGAAGAGAGGATTCGAATCAACTTCCAACCCATCGCCAGGGGCCTTTTCGCCAAGTATTTTTTTCAAGTCTGGGATGTCTTGACAAGATCTGAAAATGACAACGACGACTGTCCACAGACCCTACCTCGCTACCTTCAGCTGCTTGCTCTCGTTTCGTTCCATGCCTTCATAAAAGAAGGAGTCCAGGCAGCGATCATCGAGACTCATCACGGAGGTGAATATGATGCCACCAATGTGATTGAGCATCCTGTCGCGACTGTTATTACGCCGCTTGGGATGGATCATGTCAATCAACTGGGACCTAACATCGAGAATATTGCTTGGCACAAGGCCGGGATCTTCAAGCGAGGATCCATTGCAATTTTATCTCCCCAGGAATATCCCGTCGTTGAGGGGGTTCTTCGAAACCGCGCACTAGAGAAAGGCACCCCAGTTCACTTCATCGGGAACGACCCATGTCTCACAGAAGATGCACCACAGTTGAAACCCAAGGTCCAGCGTATGAATTGCTCTGTTGCATTGACTACAGTTCAACGATTTCTACAGAAAACGGCTCCGAACAATACCAAGCTCTCACCCTCGGATATCAAGAAAGGTACAACTCAGTTCACTTGGCCAGGAAGGTTTCAGTTGATTGTCCAGGGGCTTTTCAACTGGTACCTAGATGGTGCACACAACGAGATGAGTGTTAAAAAAGCTGCCGAATGGTTCATTGGCGGCTCAGAAGGACAAAGGTATTTGGCCTTGTTAGTTCCATCCGACTCTTTACACTATACTAAATCGAATATACAGTGCACCTCCTCAGCGAATCTTGATCTTCAGTCAAGTTTCGAAACAAAGGGATGCAACAATTGTACTGAAACGATTGACCGCTGCCCTCAGTACTGTCGACATTCATCATGCCATTTTCACTATTTATGACCCAAAGCAGAATTTCAAATCTACAACAGGTGGACATAAACCTCAAATTTACGGCTACATCAGCTAATCATCATGCAGCTACTATGATGCCAACCTTGGACGACATGTCGCAATAGGAATTTGGTGACATATGGGCAAGTATCCATCCGAACTCACGTGTTCTTTATACGTCAAATGTGGAACAGGCCTTAGACACAGCGAGGGAAATAGGGACGGCAACTATCGGCATGCACACGCTGATCACAGGTAGTCAACATTTGGTTGGAGGTGCACTCTTTCCCTTGGACAGACCATAACTTGCTCAACACTATTTTAGGGTTGTTGGCATAATACGACGGCACTAAACCTCATCTGCTTAAATCAGACACGAGCTGATGCATGTTTACGGATTCCAAATGCGTAAACTCAAACATTGGTCACTTTGGACTCCACTACACCATCTAGCTCAACACTGTCACACCTCTGTCCACTTTTAATCTTACTACTTATCCATGCGTATCCATACAAAGTGAGTTTTCAAGCAACATAGTGCTAAAACGAGACTCATTATTTTTTGACAAAGCGGATTCACTATGTGGCAAGGTCTAACAATGGCATGGATTGCTCCACTGTATCCCAATTACCCGATATAGTATGATTATCGCCCAAAGGTTCTACTACTAGCTCAGATACCAAGAGGTGCTCCTGTGCCTATATATACTCTGTTCCCCTCCCCCTCGCCGGCTGAGTTTGAAAGCTCACCAAACAAAAACTCAATTGGAATTGCCCATTATGAAGGAAAAAGCCTTACTTTACCCTGCTACCACAAAAGAGGTCGAATGCCTCACGCACAGTACGTTGCCTGTAACCTTCGGGTAGCCTCACTCTGACTGTACATTCAAGGTCCGCCAGCACTCGACAACCACAAACTAGACCCCGATGACTCCAAATTAAGCAAAGAGGATCCGAACACATCATCAGAAACCGCCTCATATTGGGAAAAGAAACGCTTGGCTGCTCTTATTTTCCACGCTGTGCTACGCATACTGCAATTCACATTCGCAGTAGTTGTCGCGATTCTATACGGACTTGACCTCAAACAAGCAACAAAGAGCAATGCAAGGGCACACCCGTCTTGGGTCTACGCTGAGGTCGTAGCAGGACTGTCCATGATCAGCTGTATCATGCAATGGATCTTTATGACAGCTGTGTGGTACTGGTGCTTCTTGGATGCTCTGATCTCTGTTCTGTGGCTGGCTCAGTTCGGGGTATTTGCTTCCATATATCTACGGTCGGGGATTAAACAAGATCTTGCGCCAGCTTCAGTTGATAGGATGCGAGCTGCCGTCTGGATCAATCTTGTTTGCGTTATTTTGTGGTTCGTGGCAACGTTATATGGTGCTATTGGGTGTTGTGCTCGTTTGAAGAGAGCGAGGCAAATGAGAAAGGACGTTAGGATAGGCTTGAAGGTCTAAGAAGAGCAGCTGAAAGGTTCTCTCATGGAAGTTAGAAAAGGACAGCCACTCGAATGCCGGTGCTGCTTGAAATCATGTTCACGGATTTTAGATCTCGATGCTGTCGACCCTTATGGACGAACTGTTGTCCATCTTGGTTCCAGCTCAGTTCGTTGCACGGCATCAAAGCAGTGTACCATATGGTATGATATGGCATGAAAATATGTGCAATTAATACTTCAAGGAGCATGCATCAATGATACAATAGCTCAATCATGCCACGGTGCACAATATTTTATCAGTTAATACTTAAGTGCTGCGAGTGAGCATATGGCCATCCACGGCCTATTCAAGTTTTCAAGGTCTTCTAAAATAGTACCATACATTACTTTTCAGCTAGAAGCCAAGTATGACTGCATACAGTATGGCGATCATTTCTGGAATAGGAACCAATAAATGACGAAAAGCTGCAGTTATTGACTCTGTATATTGAAGATCATCATACCCGGGCCACGAACTGTATGCACGTTACCGGGAACGATGTATCATTGATGAACCAAAAGCCAATTGAGATCCAGAGGGTTGTGATGACACGGCAGGGCGGGCAGCTCATGAGTGATCTGCGCAGCTGAGGCCCCCTTGTAACTTGACCTGTCAGTGCGCAGTTCCCGCGTCCGCTCGGCCCGTCTCTTCACGACCTGCAAGGGTTAGTAGTTGTATCCCATCTGCGCATATGCTTTTCCCTCTTGACCATATTGATCAATTACCCCAGACTATCAGGTCTTTTTGACCGATGCGGAACATTCTACAGGTGAGTGATTGGATGATTTGAAATGACTATTGGAAACATGCGTTGGCGATTATGTCCTTTGTATAATTACATGTCTTTGAGACAGCTGAAAAGCACTTGGCAATGTCATGAACCTGTGGATTTGTTAATTGTGACCTCATCAGCTTACGAACATTCTTGTCATCTGTTCGGTCCAGAAATCACTTGCCTCCATCTGAACCAGTAAATGTATAAAAGATCTGAACCAGACTAACAAAGTCAACATTGTGCAAACCAGCTCATTCCTCACATTCACACTTCAATTCATTGTACCCCAGCTTTACCGAGATCTTTTTCCATCAAAAAAACATGTTAGGACATTTCAAGCGCGTGGTTACAGCCTACCTGGCCTTTACAATCACCGTCCAGCCCTCGGTCGCAGCGCCCGGGGCCCATCCTGACACAGCCCAAGTTCTGAGCGATGCACTCGAAAAATTCCAAGCCTCAGACTCCATTCAGTACGGACAGTGCTACAAGATCAAGAACAAGGATGGACAAGACCTCGGTCATCTGCCAGCCGTTCCGGACTGGAACTACCTAGGCTTCGGTTCAAATGTCAAGGCTGCTCATTTCAAAGTCTGCCAGAATCTCGGACATTGCAAAGACCCAAACAGAAGCGGGCAGGAACTCTACACTGGTGCTCGTTTCTGGCTATTTGATGTTGAAGGCAACGCCTATTCTCCACGTGGAGAATTTGTTGCGGCGAATTCTCTTCCTTTCGGCTCTAACAAGAACATATATCCCGGTGGCCTCGGGTATCGGTACTACGTCAACTTTTGGGTTGATAATGACTGCCCTGACTCGGACAATCGTGCATCTCGCAGCTGCAATGTCAAGCTGCACATTGACAATTTGCGAGACGACAAGGGCTTGGTTATTGAAGGGAATGCACTGAAGACTACCACCAATGGCGATTCTATCATTGTTTCTTTCCAGCAGGTAGCCTGTCCCGACACGAAGATTCTGGAGGAACAGAACTATGACCTTTGAAAGCTGGCGGTTGTTAGTATTGCAAGGGACATTGGGGACGATGACAGTTGCGATGGAAGGCTTCAGTTGTAGAGTAGCAGAGCAGGATGGTTTGACGGACAGCGGCTTCACGTGTAAACGAGAGATGAATTTCGACTAGCGTCAGTTACCCTTGTCAGTCTAACCGAAATTGCAATGACTTATCTGTTTCCGTTTAGCGCTCTGTTCCAAATCTAAGACCACCTAGAACAATGACATCTTTGACATGAAACCAGTCAAAGCACAGGGACTCAAGCTTTTGAATGAGACTTTAATGAACTTCATGATTGATAAGTCAAGAATGCATCATGGTTTTGCTTACAATAGCTCCACTCATATGTTAAAGGTCCTGTTCGAAGGAGCCTCGACTGGTTGAGCGTGAAGGATATCACATGCACGATCATGTGAATGCCGTATGTTCCCATCAAGTTTCATTCTGATACTGCGTTCTCACTTCGATATGGCTGAGATCCTTGTCTGCTGGTTTATCGTTATCTCATCTTTATTTATCCTGTATCTTATCTTTGTCCAGAGTAACCCCAGCAAAGATAGCCTACAAGACCAACCCTGGGCAGTAGGCAGGGATCATCCTGTTCATTGTGACCCTCCATTGAAAGGCGGAATTTCCTCCGTGCCAGGCAGGATAACAAGGATCACTCAGACACTTCCTTACATACTGGGCGCAGTGCCAAGACCTCGTCATCACATATTCACATTTCATTTTTTCTGCTGACTATGTAGAATTCACATTATGTAGCCTCTGGTGCAACTGTTATTTATATAATTGGTGCCCGCTTTCAAGAGATGGGACTGACGTAGTAACAAGTCTTACTGCAACATTTTATTGACTTTCAATGTAACATCCACTTCGTAGAAGCCTTGTTTTCAACGCCCAGATAACACATGACTGCCGCTTCTATCCGAGCCTTGTATGATGGTGGTCTGAAAGACAGTAGTAGCTATCGACATTCGCAAATGATTTTTATCATCTGAGCATATTCATCAATTATTATTGGTTATCTTACCTGTGCCACTGTGGTAAAGTCTTTACTGACGATAAAGTGACTGTCAGATCATGTGGTGATTTATTGACTTCGAAAAATATATATAAACCCATCAACCCACAGCCAGGTACAGGAATCAGACTCCATAGTAAACATACACCTACCAGTCACCTATCGCTACTCTCATCTCACTCATCTACAACATAACACCATGGCTGTAACTCAAGACTCCCAGCTAGTCAATCAAGGCTACGGCGCTTGCAAATCATGCGGTTGCAACGTCTTCGGCAACTCCAACGGTGGCACTGATAAAAACGTGGCGTGTGTTTGTACGCACAAATATGGCAGTAGGTTATTCGAAACTTTGGCTTTCTTCCATTAATACCCAAGGTAGATCATCTTTAGTGGACATGTCCAATTAACCACATCTCATTTTGTCCTTTTACTTATTCCGAAATTATGTGTACATTGTAACAGAGAGGATATCGGACTTTCATTAATTAAGCATATCTTTGAGACGAGTTTGTGCTATGGAGGCTTGTTGATCCAAGAATTAATACGCCTTTTTTGTTACTTCAAAGTCTTTGCTCCTGATGCGTTTGCAAACACATCAATTTTATTACCATCCATTTGAACTTAATTTCAATCATATAATATCTCTGGACAGTAAATATTGCACTCACAACTAGTCACACAAATAACTGGGAGCTCTCAATTGGATCTGTTTACGTACGAAGCCTAAAGTTGGTCGTTCGCATTCGCTTGTAGGGTAGCTCACGATAGTGTCATTCCGCTGTGGCGCTACCTATGTCATATTATCTATCATATAGCCAATAAGAATTGGTTTAGCGCCTCTTCAATTTAGAAATATCGTCAAGACCTTTTGCGCCAAGTGCTCTTCGCCTCAAACCTCCTGAAACATCACCTGGCGCAAGGGTCATGACCCCTTGAACACCGTTCGCAATATGCGATTGGCTCCTCAGGATCGAAACGAAGAGTTCCCCCACTGCGGCAGATCTCGGAACTTGGCGAACATGACAGGTTATTCTATGTCCATTGAAGATAATACAGAGCCTGCTATTGGTTTCACGTGCCCCCGCAGTGACTCAGTGAGACAGCTGTGATGCCAGTTGTCGATCATGATCCGAGGGCGCAGCTATCAATGCGTTTTACGTTTTACACCCCAATTGACTTTCTGCGACTGGCTTATCGACCTAGAGCCGTTGGAACGTTTCGTTTGAGTGAGGCTGTGCTCGAGGGTTTATGCCGGGAGACGAGCATTCCGGGTCTTGGCGGGGAAGGCCAAAGCGTAATTGAGGTTGTGTCGTGATATGTTTCTTAGACGTCGAGTCCAAGCGCGTGTTAATTGTCTGTGAGTTATATGTTTCTGAAGATTCAGAATTGCCATTGTGAACCTCTTGGGTGTTTTGGATAGTGTCGCGTATTGGCTTGGCTGTTGCCTCGTGAAAAAATGTGAACGGTAACACAGGTATTGATAGAGAGAAACACTTGCTTAGATTCTCTATATAAGGATGTTCATTGTCTCTCCATTATCAATTCTAATCATCACAATCAACTCATAAAACACAACAACCACTCTTCTCTCTTCCTCACCTTCTCCTCCTGCCGGTCAGGTCTTTTAATTACAACTACTTTTTGCTCTTTTACCTCTTCTCTCTTAATCAACCAACTCCTCCCTCCTACCTCATCAACACTCACAATAATCACAATGGCTCCCATCAAGAACCTCGTCTGGGCCCTTTTCGTCGCCGCTGACCTCGCCGCTGCTCACAGTGTCATCACCAACGCTGTTGGCGATGCTGGTGGCTCTGGCATGGCTCTCGGTGTTGACACCTCCACTCCTCGTGATGGCACCCGACGCCGTCCTTTCCAGACCGATGCTACTCGCTTCCGTGGCGCCTCCGCTGATACTGTTGGCGAGACTCTTGCTGGTGGTGACAACCAGGTCGAGCAGGGTACTGCCGATATCATGGAGGAGACTGGCGATCAGCTTCCTCAAGTCAACCCTGGTGGTAGCCTTGAGATGACTGTCCACCAAGTCAACTCTGATGGTGCTGGTCCTTACACCTGTATGATCAACGCCGATGGTACTGGCACCTCTTGGGACAACATTCCCGTCACTACTAATGTCGAGGGCAACGACCGTGGCCGCAACCGCGATGGTGAGATGGGCGATTTCCCTCTCGTGGCATCCATCCCTGCTGGACAGACTTGCACTGGTACAGTCGCTGGTGAAGACAACGTCTGCCTTGTTCGTTGCCAGAACCCTGCCCGTGCTGGTCCTTTCGGTGGTGTCATCCCAGTTCAGATGGCTCAGACAAACAACGCTGGTAACGGCACCGAGACAGACGCTGGTAATGCCACTGAGACAGGCGCCGGCAACGCTGTTGAGACCGGTGCTGGCAACAACGCCGGAAACGCTGGCAACAACGCCGGTAGCACTGCTGGTAACACTGCCGGTAACAACGCTGGCAACAATGCTGGCAACACTGGCAACAATGCTGGCAACGCGGGCAACAATGCCAACGACGAGGAAGATGCCGAAGAGGAGGACGAGACCACCACTGGTACTGGAAACAACCGCAACAACCGCCGCGCCACTCGCTTCTTCGCATAAGAAGCCAATCGCGAATGATACCCAAGAGCTATGGACATCATGGTGCAGCTCGACTTATCAGAGTGACTTGCACATTCATGAAGGATGATTATCAATTGGAGACTGGAGGTGACTACTTGGACTTGTGGCTCAATGTTGATGAACAACATCAGCAGAAACCGGAGGGGATTAATGAGAGAGAAGATACGATATAGTAGAACAAGTAGCTAGTGTATGTAATTGAAAAGACTTGATTGTCAGAACCTTGGTTTTCAGCGATGCAGTGCTCAATGTTATCTTTTACGCGATATACAAATGCGCAGCTGACACTGTTCTTGACATAATGGGACTGCTAGTTGCTAAGGATTCAGCTGGATCTTCAGCTGGATTGTATATCGTGAATCTAGATAGAAGATGTTGAGATGTTATTGAACGACTATTGGAAGGTATGGAATACGTCTAAGCATTAGTGCCGATCAATCAAGCTTAAAGCAGGGGTCTTGACAACGGTGATCGTGAAATCCCTGAATGCAGGGGGTCTAGTAACCCACTTCAAACTATTGTCTGGAGAATGGGGTCACTGAGTGTGAAAGACGCATTGCTCAGCATCACATGAATAAGAATAGCTGCCATCGTCTTCCCAATTATAGGACACCTAATGATAATATCTTGTACAAATTCAGCATAGCATCAAAAATGTGGTTGATAAACACAACACAATCATCCATTTCGGTCTGACTGCCCCCCTGCTTCAGGGGTCCAAGGCCAAGGGTGCTGATTGCATGACTCGCCGAACAACCGTGCAACGTAAGGGAGCTGTTCCAACTCAGTACCCCTGCAACAACGTCTCGAACACTAAAACTGTTTACAAGACCAAGACGCCGTAAGTCACAACAGGTCCAATTCGGCAATACAAAGTTGACTCACATTTCCCAGCGTCAAAATAGTCATGCCTCGACCTGCGACTCGATGAATTACTGCGTCAACCACCACCACCAAGGTCATCGATGTAACCAAGAAGTTGATAGGCGAACAATTTTTCACAACATTTAGTCCAACATGTGCTTGAGAAGGTCACCATCACAGGGACTTCATTCACCATCACCACCACCACAATGCTCCGACCTCCACATCTTCCATCACTGACGTTACAACGACCTCATTTACTGGACATCAGTGCCATTTGTTCGTTTCGACGGAGGGAATTTTTGCCGCAGGCGATTATAACCTCGTCGTTGTCATAATAGTCCTGCGGTCCCGCCTGTTGTTAATTACGTTCTTATTAATGGCAATTGCGGCTTCTAACGTCGTCAAAAAGAGGTTGATTTAATCTTCTATAATAATACAAACGGCAAATTACCAATGGCTCTCTCATCCGGTTCGCACAAACTTCATCAAGTTTGTTCCCACGTCTATAAAAATGGCATCTTGTTAAATTGTACCCCGGATGACCAAACATTCTCTCGTGTGCCCTGCCAGGTCTGTCACAGGCCTCAACTGAAGTTGCAAGACTTGATGATATTCTGCACTAACCTGTCCTTATCACGGAACTGTTGCGAAAAGGCCATCATATCGTTCCCACTCAAAGCTCTCCTGGTGTCAGCAGCCTGCTTAAAGGCCTTGGCTGGTGAAATGCTTCCCCTTAGACCGGCTGCGCCAATCAGCATACCTAGGATAGCAAAGGGAGCAGACTCGGGGTTATCAACAATCTCGACGATACTGATGGCTAAGTTGCCGCCTTCACCAACTATGAGTGCAGCAGTGGCGAATTGAAACCCACGCTATGCTGCGGATTGCCGTGGATTAAGACGAAAGGCGGACCACTTCCAGCATGTCGAAAATGGAGACCGATACCGTCGACTTTGACCCTTCTGTGCCGCCATTTATCAAAGTCTGATGTTGTACTGCCGGAAACAAGTCCGAGCAAGACGAAGATGAGCGAGATATGAACGAGTTGGATCATGATTGACTTTTTCATAGTTTAACGACTTTTTGAGATCATTGAGAGGAGATGGAACGTCGAGGGTTTTCGACTCTAATGTTTTATATTCATCCCCTTTAGTGAGCCTAGGGCCCAGACTCTGTGTTATATAGCTTTGTTATTCGAACTTCCCTTCCCCCAACTAACTTTAAGAAGGTTTTGGCAAAGTATGTAGTTGATTTTAAAGCACAAGTGTACAACCGCTCAGTATAGGTAATATCAAGGATATGGTATAGCAGATCTAAAGATATTACTCAACACGAACTAATGATACTACAGCGTGTCAGAGCCTTGAATATTAAGGGCTAGCCCGGTCCGTTGACTTTGGCGCCAAGCATAGTTTTCCGATGATTCGGACAATAAAGAAAGTCCGACAGGTCCGACTGATGGATATCCCCTAACTAGCATGGAGCAAAGACCCCAAATCGGGGTGTTAAAAGTGCGGCGCCCGGGATGCCGCTGGAGACCTGGACATTTGCGGCTGGGCGGTGACGCTAAGAACAGGAGTTCCATATGGATACATAGTGTGACTAATTGCTTCATTGATGCTGAAGATGTTATTCTGTGATTGCTAAACTGGCATTCTTACTCTTCTATATAGACGTTGCTAGAGTATTTATTTGGCATTCTAGCGCTCTTAGCTCCAGCTATAATTTAGTTATTAGCATTTTATCTTCTACTCCTATGATAATTGCACGAGTCCTAGTTTATACTCTTTTCGATGGGACTTGACGATCTTGTGTCGGGGGAGTTTGTAAAGGTGTATGTATGACCTCAACGTGCAATTTGGGGACAGAAGTTGACTAGCAGGGATTGTAGTGGTGTACGGCTAGGACTTTTGAGTCTTACAATTTCGAAACAGGAATCGATCGGCCGAGCATCCAGATGATGCAGGTCTTCTGTCCTTCCGAATCGCTTTTTGAAATATCGTGCATTGCTGAAGCACGAACCCAATCGTTGCGCTCCCTGCTTAACTAAATCTCAAGCTTGAAGCAAGGTTAGAAAGAGGCCAAAGAGAAGAAAACGCCCCACAGCTTGATCATTATAACAAGTATCTTCGACATATTTGCTGATTACAGCCCAGTATAACTTATTTACTAGATAAGAATTCTTATAAATACTTTAGATAACACCGCATAAAGATAGAATGCTTTCGGTAGGTCGACTTGAACTGCCCTTCCCTTCTGACCCTGCCTAACTTCCTATGTCACATCTGTAGACCCTCTTGAATCACATCGACCCGGTGTCTTTGCCCTAGGCTAACCGGGACGTGTCGGACTCTCTCCAATGTCCGAACTAAATACAACGTCTTGCGCCGTGATAGTTGGCCCGGTTTGAACTAACACGGATTGTCTTTCAATCTTACCGTGCCTAGATTCTGACCGCTCCTTACCATTGCAACCTTCACCCCTTGAAAGATGGCGGAGATCAGTCAGTATTGCCACACCAGTCATGGTATGTCGATCTCGTTTCAGATGATTATGTTCCTCCTGAGCTCAGGCGTTTTCAGCTTTAACAAAAAGACCGTGCTATTGGTAGAAACCTGTCTTGTAAGAGTACATAGGCTAAATTCGGACCTTTGTACCTAATTCCGGGTCCAGTTAGAAGCCGAAAATGAGGCAAATTGGTCTATAAGAGATGCCAAGCTTGCGAGATTACAAAAGGTCTCATCTCATGCCGTAAAGCCTGGGGTCAGGGGCGAGCACTGGTCTAATATACGATGTAGTTGTAGAGCCGAGTCGAAGCATTTGAAATCTAAGAATACTTGCTATATAAATTGGACATCCGGCTGTCATAAGTGAGGAAACATTAACAACCAAATCTTACTTTCCATCATTACAAGTTATTTACTTTCTGCTCGCCTTCAAAATCGCAACCTTGGGCAGTATGTCTCTTTATCATATTGAAAGTGCTCTTTTATCTGGCCTTGCTGTGTTTCTAGGGGCATCTGTTGTACTGTGTCTTTATCGAGCTATCGCTTCTCCCTTGTGGAGGATCCCTGGGCCTTTTGTGTCCCGCTTTTCGGATATTTGGTACTTCTTGCAAGTCAAGGGCGGCAACTTTGAAAAGGTTAACATCGCCCTTCATCAAAAATTTGGCCCTATTGTGCGCCTGGGTCCGAATCGATACAGTTTGTGACATATGGATGCGACCCAAGAGATTTACAGCATTAACTCTGGAGCTAAATTCGCCAAGTCACCGTGGTATAGCGCATTTGGCAACCCTCTCATGCCGAGGGACCTATTCTCAGAGTCAAACATTCGAGTCCATGCCCAGAAAAGACGGCAATACCAAAATGTATACTCTCTATCGTCTATGGTATCTTACGAAGCGTTCGTAGATGAATGCGCCCACCTCTTAGATCAGCGGCTTTGGGAGATGGCGAGTGATGACACAACACAGAAGGTTGGTGTACCCGCGGACATGGGCCACTGGTTCCAATGCTACGCCTTCGATGTCATTTCCATGATAACCTTTTCGAAACGATTGGGGTTTCTCGACGCTGGTCGCGATATAGACAACATAATGTCCACTCTGGACAACAGTGTCGCATTCGGCAGTCTGATGGGTATTTTCCCCAACTTTTATAAAGTCGTGCTTGCCCTCCAAAGTGCTCTGCCACAAGTACAATTCTCAAAGTTTCAAGCAATTTCCGATTTCACAACACAATGCATGGCCGAGCACCAGGCAGTACCCAAAGTCATGTCGCCAGACGGAGATCAGGACGAGGAGAAGACGAACTTTATGACTAAGCTCATGGCACGCCATCATAAAGATCCAACAAAACATACCGAATTTTACGCTTGGTTAGGTTGCATGCAGAACATCGCAGCTGGCTCAGACATGACCGGAGCCACCTTAACTGCTACACTATATTATTTACTCAAACATCCACAGACAATGAAAAAACTCCGATAAGAAATTGATCATCATGATCGCAATAACTCGTCAAAGTCATTTAGCTTCAAGCAGACTCAGGATATGGTGTACTTACAGGCCGTCATCAAAGAGGCATTAAGAATGCACCCTGCAACAGGACTGCCGCTGGAAAGGGTCGTGCCTGAGGGTGGTGCCACCATCTGTGATCAATTTTTTCCGGCAGGGGTAAGTACTCATCTCCCATTTACTCAGGGAACAGTTGGACGTTAATTAATTTTGATTCAGACCGTCGTCGGTGTCAACACTTGGGTGGAACACTATAACGAGCAGATCTTTAGCCCGGATGCCACTGAGTTTCGACCAGAACGATGGTTAGACAAGGACAAAAACAAGGTGGCTTTCTTGAATCGCCATTGGATACCTGTGAGTCGAACCCAAATTTAATTCCTTACGGAACTGATATAACGAAACCTTGTTCGGTATAGTTTGGCATGGGCGCGCGAACTTGTATAGGAAGACACGTCTCCTATCTGGAAATGTCAAAACTAATGCCAAGAATATTGCGGGACTATGACTTTGAGTTAATTGGGGACACGCGGCATGGAATCACGTCATAGAAAACTATGAATCATTGGTTCGTTAAACCAAAGGATTTTAAGGTTATGCTGAAAGTCAGAAAGTCCCAAGCTGAAAACTAAACAGACTGACTGACTGTGCGACGCTATCATGGTTGAAACCCTGAGATCTAGGTCCAGGGACAGAATAGTAAAATACAGAGACTGGATAGAAAGGCCATTTCGAATAAACCACTTCTTCTCGGAGGATCTTCCAAAACAAGTTTCAAACAACATAAAGCAATAGAAGAATCAAGATGGCGGTGCTATGCTGGGGAGGAGGATGGTGATTTGGTTGCCTACTACCATATTCTGTAGCCAATAGCAATCCACACAAGGAATAGCTAGTTCAAACTTGAAAGACAGTTAATAAGCCCAAGCATTCAACGTCCTTTCACACAACCACCAACCACATCCCTCCACGTAACCAAGGTTCGTCAACGTTCATCACAGTTGATCATTCAAAATCAGTCAGTGAGAACATGGATCATTATTTCTGGTGAATTGAACGACAGACATCCTATTTAATAACAACAAAAGTCCGTGGAAGGGGTCCTCCCGTGAAGCAACATTTGATCTCTGGACCCTTCGGCCCCGTGTAAGACAGACCCTCGAAAAGCTGTAGGACGGACATTCGGCCTCAAGTTTTGCGATGGTGTACAGGCTGGAGCTCCGCAGCCGTAGGTTCAACGTAGAGCGAAATTGAAGTTTTTTAATCTCCATCTATTCTCAAACAGTCAATCCTCTCTGCCCCCGGGCACAGGACGAGCCAAAAGTGGCGAGAACCATGAGGTCTGATCCACTCCTCTATCCGTGCACTGCCACCGGACAAACGGACTGCTCGACTTTTCCGCGCCCATAGAGTGTCCAGGGATCCAAGCTGAGAAGGCTTCGCAACTTTCCCTAGACCGATTGGTCCAATTTGACGTAAGAGACAATCAGACCGTGAATTCAGAAACCAAAAAAAGACCTTATATGGCCTGCTTCGCAGGCTTAACCCCCCCCCCCCCCCCCCTGAACCCAGATGCCGTGATTAGGCCTCGGAGATTGAGAACGGACTAACATTCCAAGAAACGGTGTCATGAAAGCCTTGTCTTCAAAAAGAGAATTAGGCACCCACTGCGCTGGATTACACATGTTTGTCCATAACCTTGGCGTTTCCCCGAAAGACCGTAGATCAGAACCACAGCAGCTTTAACCGCTCTCAAACGTCGGTCCTGACATCTCCGCGTCTTCTCATCAACAATGTATCCTGCTGTGCCGCCACACCGCGGCCAACATGATCTAGCGGTAGGTATCAGAGAAAAGCCTCTGCTCCTCCACCCTGGACTGTCAGATCTGACGCGTTAACACATTTCCCAAATAGTGCATCACTTGCAGGACACGAAAGGTACCACAGTCCCCCATGCTCCACCTACTTACCGTGTTGGCCTCCACACCAGAACGCCGCATCTGAATTCGACAATCTGCTAACTACCGAACCAGATTCGATGTAACCGTGCCAAGCCTACATGTGACGCCTGTCAAGCTAGAGGCCTGGAATGCACGTATCCGGAGCGAAGGAAAACAAAGAAGGCTAACTCCCAAAAGCGTCAGCCAAAAGAACCGCATGTCAACACATTATTTTCTTTGCCTACCACTAACATTTCTCAGTCATGTCAGTGATCATGTCCTCTCTGGTCTTCTTGAGAGACTACTTCGAGTTGAGGAAAAATGCACGCGCCTTGTTGCTGATCCATCGACTGTAAATACCGCGCTCAGCAACAATAGCCCAGGAAGCCTTCAAGGATCTTATTCCCAAACACCTGGGCAAATACCTGAAGCAAATTTTGTGGTCTCATCGGCTGCATCCAGACCTTCCATCGATAATGATGCAGAAGAGACAGAAGCCAGTGATTTGCCTAGTTGTCTAGCCACGCCCTTGAATGCCGACGTGCGCCTCCAACAAGCCTTTGAGCAGGTTTTGCATCTCAAGCGGCAGAACTTGTCCAACCAGACCGTACTTCTAGATTACCATATACAACCAGAGATTGCCAAAGCTTGTATTGAGAGTAAGCACTAAATAGATTCGGTTCGTAAGATCTTCAAACACTAATCTCATTTGCAGACTTTTGTACGCACTTCCAGATCGACACGTTCCCGAGCTTCATCAACATCAAGCTGATGCACCTCATCCCTGACATCATCGATATGCCTGAGGTCACTCTCGAGCCAGCGGTGCTGGTACTCTACTATAGTATTGTCTACCATGGTTCAGTGTTGATTGCTAACGATTTAGGACCTCAGTATAGCAATTTAACGCAACGCGTCTATGGTTGCTGTCTTTATGTGCTGCCAGCTTGGAGGGAGCGCAGTTTAGGGACCAAGACGGACCTGATCTCTGCCATCCTTCTCGTACGTCTTCTCTTCAAACCAAGAAAGCTCGCACACCGTATACTGACCATCCGGGGTAGATGAGAGCTTCCTTCCAGCAATGCGACTTCGAATTCAGCTGGAACATGTACAGAATTGTGTATCAGTGCATAAAGAAGCTGAACCTCCACAACATTGATCAGGATTTTCCCAGTACCTTCATGCGGCAGTCACCCGATGATGGAACAGACCATGACAGGCAAGGTCTCTGGGCGTTGGTGCTTGTCGATCTATTCTTCCGTCTGCTACACGACAAGCCTGCCATCATGACGGCCAACTTGACCGAGTGGCGTGTCAATCTTCCCACAATAAACATGGTCCCTGAACAACCCGAACATATTGTTTCAACGTTGGCGTTCTTTGTCAAGTCACGGCTGACTTTTCTTCTGCTTCGCTTCTTCGACTTCTTTGCTCAGAGCTCGGACGATGAGGGCTGCATCGAACGGATTGAAGGACTCTGTGCTGAGATAGAAGACTTGATCGGAGAATGGTCTGTAGTAAGTCTTCCTATAATGCTCCATTTCCATTCTATTCCAGTGTTTCAGCCCCACTGATTGGTTGTACATCACCAACAGAGAGATTCAATGGACGCCAACGAAGAAAACGTCTCAAAATGGTGGACGCTCTACGATCTCACGCTCACGGCAAGCTGCTCCATGATGGTCATGAGCCGCAAGATGGAGGCTCTCCATTCCGAAGTATCTGGCTTACCTTTCCCCTGTTACAATAAACCTGTATCTGTCTTGTCAGTCAACATCGCTCGTAAGGTCCTGGAGCTCGCTCTTCTGGGCTTGGAAAAATATACAAGCCCGCTTGCCGCGGCATATCTGTTTGGCGCATTCCGCTGTCATGTTCCTTATGACTGCTTGGTCAATCACCTGTTCGTTAGCGACCCTGGAGAACCGGGCTCTACCTCGTTGAGCGACATGATGTTACTGGACAAGGTTGCCGAGATCATGGGTACTATAGCAGAAAGGGATGGGAATCTCTTACCATTGGCCTGTACACTTCATCAGCTAAACATTACTATCCAT
Source organism: Fusarium ussurianum (assembly GCA_017656695.1). Lineage (NCBI taxonomy): Eukaryota > Fungi > Ascomycota > Sordariomycetes > Hypocreales > Nectriaceae > Fusarium > Fusarium ussurianum. The sequence goes on from JAGDUO010000007.1 coordinate 1,946,796, forward strand.
GCTAGATGGAAAGAGAAGGCGGGGCAGTAGTGTTTCCTAAAGAGAATGATAGCCTATGGGCAATCCAGAGTGTAGCACAGGTCAGTTGCTGGATAAGGAAGGCCTTGTTTCCAGATACAATGGACCACTCGTTCGCCTTCCTCTTAAGCCGAGGTATACTCTAGAAGCAAAAGCAGAAGAAATCAGGCACATATTCGTTTTGGTATTGCAGACCAACGGGAACTCTCGTCCTGAAATCCTCGTCCAGGCGTATTTTGTAGGTGGACCACTCATTGTTGTGACATTATTGTTTTAGATCAGGGAACGCGAGTAACGTCCTCGGCGTTTTATATCTTTTCCATGGCAGTGGCCAGCCTGCAACCCGGTGGGCTGATCCTGGATCGCTCCAACAAATTATAACAAGGTACCTCACAAGCTTAGGGCAATATCTTGTTAATCGCTTCAGCACTCAATATCTTCCAACTCAGACAATAAGAGGGCAACTTTCTCAAGTTCAATTTTGACTACATTCGGTAGCGTGTAGTTGACCATATAGAACCACATTGTCGGCGAGATAAAACCCATGGTTATTTTTTCGCGGCTCGCCCATCACCAGCGACTCCCTCAGCAAGCACGTAATACAACTACAACAGATCCTACACAAGGATGGTGTGTCAAATTTTCCTCACCTCACCTGAAGCTAATGATCATGTTGATTCTCAATCAAGGGGAAAGCATTTCCTCTTGTTCGACTCGCTTCCTTGCCTAAAGGCCATTGAGTTGAACGGAGACATTATAGTAGGAGCAGGCGTTGTCTACTAAGTTTCTGTCAATCGTTCTACCTCGAACAGCATAATTCGTATCGAAGAGCTGGAGGTCATTATCTTGTGATCCAACCATGGGCCAACCAGGCCCATCTTCTGGATGCTTAGCAAAACCCGCCCAAGCACTCTGCATAGAATCACTGAGCCTGACTTGCGCAGCCATCCACCATCATGCTTATACTTGTTGCTGGAGTCTCCGGAAACATGGGCCAGAAACTGGTTCATTCTCTTACTTCCCGAGGACACCGTGTCCGGGGTCTCGGACGGGATGCGTCTAAGCTAGTCCCCGACACCTACGCCTTATTGGACGACTTCGTCACTTGTGAAGTCTACTACGATGTTGCCGCATTAGATCGCGCCTGCGCTGGGGTAGACGGCATCATTTGCGCATACGGTATGGATCCGCGCTTTCAACTGGAAGGGCAACTCTTGCTCCTGCGCGCAGCCGAGTGGGCCAATGTTCGCATATACGTTACCGCATGCTGGAACCACGATTGGAGCAAACTGGAACTTGGCAAACATGAGGCTTATGATGCACTTGTCAGCTTCCGCCATCATGTCGAAATGACTTCCGACGTCAAGCCAATATATGTTTTCAATAGTATATTCGCCGTAACACCATTCTCTACGACTGGACACGGCCATGTTGGTCCAGACATGCCCCTGGTCTGGGACTCAAGCACCAAGACTATGAACATCTGGTGAACTGGCCACTCAGTATGGTACTGGACAACCGAGCAGGACTCTGCGGAATTTACAGCCGAAATCATTCAACGGGACGACGCTGCCCAGGGTGGATGTTGGAACGTCTGTTCTGGGGCAAACTCCCTCCTCGAGATAGCCAAAGTGTATGAGCAGGAGCGCGACGTTCAAGTCAAGCTCAATAAGCTAGGTACCATTGATGACCTCAGGGAGAAAGCCTTAAAGGCTAGGAAGGAGGGGAAAAAAGCTGACTATCATTTGTATATTGGTTGGTTCTATCAATTGTACGCTATTGATGGTACTTGGGTCTTCCCCAAGCTCGATAATGACATCCTTGAGGTCAAGACCATATCGTTAGTTGAGTTTCTCAAAATATATCCCGACATTTGAATAGAATTCCTGTTATTAGGGTCTTGAGGCCCAAAGGGCATGGCTGTTACCGCTCATACTTGCACAGCTGGCGGTGCAAATAAGATCCGCTATATGAGCCAGATATATGTGCGGGGAACTGACAAATAAGTGGATGTATTCCGCCCCAGAGAACATGCCAAAGAAAGAATAGAGCAATAGAGTAGAATCGAATCAAGGCGTGAACTTCACCATGCCATCAATAAATTTTATACACGAAAGTTGGCGCTAAATATAGCCCTATCCATCCTAGCAGCCTCTATCCGTATAGGCTATGTAATACCTAACTCTTAACAAGTGCCCCTTCCTAGAGATATAGATAATACAGGTAAGACTTTACTGCTAAGGATGTTTTTTTACTAAAATTCTAGTCTTAACCATACTGAAATAACTAGTTTTCCCCCTATAATAGTTTTGTTTCCCAACTGGCTACTGCATCTTTACAACTAGCCGACCGCTAAACTCACGAGCCGCTACTCTCTGGGGAATATCCTCGCCTTCCTCAAGCGGCAGTATGGTCAGGTGGCTGACAATGCCGTGCTCAGAAACTGCATCGAACATCTTTTTAACTTCGTCTGTGCTGCAGTGAAGAGAACCTTTGACGTTGATCTCTCGGAATACCAGGTTGAAGGCATCAAATCTAAAGCCTTCATCTGGCAAGCCGAGGGCTATACAGGTGCCTCTTGGCTGAAGGCGATGCAACGCCCAGTCTGTGGCAGCCACACTATCGGTACAGACAACAACTCCATGAAGTCCCTCGCCGTCTGTAAAGTCACAAATCTTCTGAATAGCGTCTATATCGCCCGAGTTGACTATTAAGTCGGGTCGGAGGTGTTCCGGCACCCCCGAAGCAAGCTTCAGGCTGGCCTCATGGTCATCACTAGCGACGACTCGATAACCCAAAGCCTTGGCAAACTGTACACCTAGCACACCCAGGCCGCCGATGCCGACCAGGGCCAAGGACTGCCCCTTTTCCAGGCCTGTCTCCATGATTGCGTTCCAGACTGTAGCCTACTTGATTTGTCAGTCTCCAATAAACCAAGTAGATCAGGTATGAGGAAGAGGATATGGACTAACACCAGCACACATCAATGGAGCCGCCTGCTCAAATGACACATCGTCTGGGAGATGAACTAGCGAATAATGCGAAGTGATCATATACTCGGCAAAACCACCGTCCGACTTGACAATTCCGTTCATGGTCTTATTCTCACAGTAGCGAGCGTCCAGTGTACCGTATCTGCTCCTTCGCCATCTGCACCCGTTACAGTCATGACAGGGTTTTCTGAAGTTCAAGACACCAACTCGGTCACCAACCTTCCAGTCACCGGGCACATCAGACCCCAGGCTGGCAATGGTACCAGCTGGTTCGTGAGAACCTGTGAATGGTAGTTGGGTCTTGTAAGTACCCTGATAGACTTGATAGTCAGTGTGGCAGAAGCTGGCAGCGGCAACGCGGATGAGAAGCTCGCCTAAACCGGGTTCAGGAACTGGGACATCGTGACGGAGCTGGTAATTCTCATTAAACTAAAACAAAGTAATTTAGTAGAATGATTAGAGCCCGCCTCATCTCGCTCGACGTACCTTTACCAGCCTCAAGGCCTTCATTGTCTTGGGCACTGATTGCTGCGCCATGACGTTCGTTTCAATGATGATGAGAGGCTACTAAACGCAGATGTACTTCAATTTGAGATGGGAATGGACGAGCTAGCTTGGGACATATTTCATTAATTAATATCTTGATTTGATGTATCACGTGGGATCCGGGTCCGGCCGGAATTATTTCTGCAATCTGTCTCGCCTCGCTTCTCTTCATCTCCACATGCAGCAGGCTCTTGGAGAAGAAAAGACGTAGTGCCGATCTTGCATACCAATCATAATCAAGGACTGATAAAATGGAGGAGACTCTGAGATATTGCAGCCCGTTATAGCTCAAGAAAGAATGTTCTAGATGCTTTACATATATCGCAGTACATCATCCGTCCACTAAGTACTTCGAGCAACCCCCGTTAGGCTGTGACTGAGAATACTCATGGTCTTAGGTCGGTGTTATCTACTTGTCGATCGTCTCACTGAGGTGGGGAAACAGTGTTGGAGAAACAAATGTCAGTCGCTCGCATGTAGTTTTGTCTGTCCTCTATAAATCATGTGACAAACATGTAACACTTTGGATGAGGGTTGAAAAAGCACAACACGCAACATCTCAGTAATTGAAGCACTAGCATGGTCCCATTGAAGACCGTCATCATTTTCGAACACAAGGAGGTCATAAGGTTGCTAACAGCTTTACCTGAGCTCCCTCATCATGATGCGCCAAAACATAGAGCAATCATAAGCCTAGGAATCACGAGTCTTTGTGGCGAAGGGTTTCCTTTGTGGCCCTTTTCCATCTTGACGATACTACGTATCAACCCAAGACTAATATCTACTCCACATGTCCAATGCAATGCAAAATATGACAAATCATGACGTATGCATGGATATTAGGTATGCTTATGATGATATCCAAAACAGCTGGTTTGCGTTATCAGCAGGGCATAAAAAGCTAGGAAGATATACAAGGAGCATGGATAATATTTGATAGCCGTGCTTCGCAGTTCAACCCGCATATACTCTTAACCTGAGGTCGACAGAGGGTACTATAAGGAAAGCTAGGATAAAGTATGTACTATAGTTACATTGCCTACTGGTTGTTTGCTTGATCCCGTCCCGGCGGCCTACCCCTGTTGACTGAGGCCATAATCCTGACAGAGAATATCTACCTGCGCAGCAGCAATGACAGAAGTCTTTTGGAGACATCTTGATGGAATTGCAAGGCCCTCGACGCTAGGGTCCCATGTCCTCCAATACATTGCGCCGTGTCTCTTTTACCTGACCCGATAAGTCCTAGTAGAAACCATTAGATAGCAGTGTGGAGTATTTGGGAATCCAACCATCCTCATACACGGGCACATACATATCCGTGTTGGAGTCAAGGAAGAAGACTGAATCGTTTAAAGAACGGTGCGACATTCAACGTTACCCATTCCCACTCATTAGTATTTACAAGGGGATGTCGATGCTAACTCAAAGGCGTAACGAGCTGGTTATATCGGGACTGGTAGTGATGGCGGCATGTTCAGGCTTTTAGTGCAAAGATGGAGCCATCTAGTCGACAATTTATCTGGTTATTGGGCCTTAACCTACATTTTTCCTCATTGCAGATAATATCCATGCGGTTTAACACTGCGCCTATCTCCTCATAATCATTAATTTCCCCCGCGAACAAGGATTTAGGGCGCTGAGATCATGAACAGGGGCCGTTTTCGAGTTGGTTAAGACTTGGCGGTTGACATACCCCCCTCCTTATGTTGAAAATGTCAAGGCTGCATACCAACCGCTCATTTCCTTTTCATATCAGGAACACAGGCATTTCCATTTTCAAGATGGCACTCGTCAATTTGATAAACTCTTTTTTCCCTTCGTCTTATTTTCTTTTATCCACTATGCACTATCGACGACTAATGTACCGTCGTCCATCAATCTAATCATACTTGTGGAAGACCTTGGCAATGACCTGCCATTTACCCTCAATCTTGATAAGAGTTAGGAAGTCTGTGTAATCGGCGCCAGAGGCGTCGCCCTCCATATCGATACGCACGACAGCGGTTGTCTGAGTGATAGCGAGGACGTCGTTGCGGGTCTTGATGTTAGGAGCGCTGCCCTCCTTCTTAATGAAGGTCCAGAGGTTGCCGATAGGACCAGCGAGCATATCAGGCTTAGGAGGGCTGATGAAGCCGTACATGATGGCGTCCTTGTGGAAGGCCTCGGCGGCTACTTCCGAGCTGCCAACACGGAGACCGTCGACGTACTTGTTGGCCGTGGCGATGACGGCATCGTAGTCGGCGGTAGGGACGGTCTTGATGTTATTGGCCATCATCTATTATGAGCGCACGAGATCAGAGGCTTGTTGCTATAGCTCGGTCGAAGCTCAGCTTGTGTTAAAGACTTACAGCGAAAAGAGAAGTTGTATTAAGATAATATGGATGAAATGGTAATTAAGGATAAATGATAAATGGAAATGTTTAAAGGTGGTGAAAAAGGATCCTTGGCGTGCTGATATACTGCCGATTTTTTAATAAAAATCCTCGATTCTCTTTTTCTAAAAAAATTCAATCATACCCCTCCTTAAATAATAGCCAATCCAGAAGGTTAGTAGGGAGTAGAAAAGACTTATTTCTATTATTTATAACAGGTAGCTAAGTGGCTCAGAATAACTACTCCAAAAGAATGGGGCAAATGAGACTAAAGGCTTTTTAATTAATTATATTTAAATACTCATATTATAAACTATAATTTAATAGAAATTGAAAGTTATATAATTTCTATTCAAGTATTATACATAAAGGCTCTTTAAGGTTTTAGTAAAACCTTATGGACTTTCCTCTGACTAAACACTTCATAAGCCTGCGCAGCATCATCAAGGCTAACAGTATACTCGCAAAGAAATGAAACCTTATCCTGTACGTCAACTAAACAAGATAGAGCATCTTCAAAGATTCCCCGAACAGGACATCTACCCCAAGCTATTGTTACGTTCTTCCCATACAAGGTGGGCCCGTCCAACGCGAGAGTCTGCGTCTGCAGACCAACACTGCTAATGTTGCCAAACGGCCGCAACATGTCCAAGCACAACTGGAGAGAATCCAGCGTGCCAACAACTTCCAGGGCGATGTCTACACCCCTACCCTCAGTGGCCTTCTTGACCGCCGCAACAGGGTCTTCGGTGATAAGAAGAGGTTTGGCACCGAGTTTCTCTGCTTCGGCAAGGCGCTCTGGGACGAGATCGAGAGCGTAGACTGTGTCAGACATGGTCAAGGCAGTGGCAATAGCACAAATACCAACAGGTCCGCAGCCAACCACAGCGAAAACGCTGCTCTTCGCTTCCTCCTTGGACATATGCTTGAGAAAGCGGGTAGCACAAAAGTAGCCCGTTGGGAAGATATCACCCATGAGGACTAGGAGGTGTTCGGGAATTTGAGGGGGAGCCTTAATTAAAGTTGAGTCGGCCTGAGGAACCCTGACAAACTCGGCCTGTCCACCGTCAATGCTGTTAATGCCAGCACTATTACCTGCCGGTTGAGAGAGCATGGGTTAGTAAGCCGAACCTTTTAGCATGAGAGAGCTACTTCCCTCGGGTGGATATGATAAGACTCACCAAACAAGAAGTTGTTAGAACAGCGACTAGTCTGTTTCTTTAGACAGTAGAAGCACTGCCCGCATTGCGTTGAGAAAGTAGCCTGGTGTTGCCTTGTTAGCCGAGTTCCCTAGATACTCCTGTTGTATGAGTCTGACTTACCACCACGACATCGCCAATGTCGACGGTGTTTACTTGGCTTCCCTTCTCACTAACGACACCAATAAACTCATGGCCAGGAATAAAGCCTGTAGGAATTGTCTGATGTCCGCGATACCAGTGAAGATCGCTGCCACACAAGGCTGAAACTTTAACCTTGAGTATGACATCGGTCGGGTGAACGATCTCGGGCTTGGGACGTTCCTCAACCGCCACCTGCCCAACGCCTTTGAAGACTACTGCGCGCATCTTCGCTATCAGGGTAGAGAGTATAGAGCGAGTGTGGAGAAGAGAACGGGGAGTAGCAGGGAAGGGTATTGCTCTCTACCAAAGACTATCGAAATTTGAGCCATCTTTATGCCATTTGCAATGTCCGATCAAGGTTAGCGATCCCTCGGGAATGTTTTTGTCTCCAACTTGGAGTAGAATCATGTCGAGTGCCAGATTGCAGGGGCTGTAAATGCTAGCGCATGTACGGCCTCGAAAGCGAATTCTAGTAGAGACGTCGGGTACACTGGCGCCCTTGACTAAACATTTGCTAACCCTCAGGCTCATACAGGTACAAGGAGATACAAGTCTCAAATCTGCTACGGCCACTACCTTTACAAATTAGCCCACAAGCCACATCATCATGTCTGGCTGAATACGGGGTTTGGTGAAAGCAACTCTGATGGAACCGACAAATTCTAAATACGTTTTGGTAATCCGTCTTGATTAAAGGTACGAAGATGGGAGTGGATTGCATTCAAGGGCTTAGGTCACTTTCCGTTGACTTGGGCATAATGCACCGCAATTGATGGAATCTGTTTTAAACATTTGTCTTACTATGCTTCTCTTTAATCGTGAATTAGACTTAACCTATCCTTCGTTGCTAAATGCGCTGGGACGATAGTTCGCTTTGCCCAGTTCAGATAGCCGTCCCTCTTGTCGTTGTTTCTCCATTTACTGTCAACTGTGTAAGTAATCTTCATCGTCAAGACAGGGCGTACAACGTTGAGACTTACTACCACCAGTGCTCATCACCTGGTTGCTCCGCGTAGAGCGCAGCTGCTTGCCCACTCTGGATTTTTTCAACATAGTCAGGGTTGTAGAGAAGCGGTCTGCCAATAACTGCAGCATCCATGTACCCCTTTCTAATCCACTCATCAGCCTCCTCTGGCTTGAAAGCTGTGTTGCCAAAGAGCAGCGTGTTGGATAGGATTGGCCTCAGTGCTGCAATGGGATCCCACTGAACTCCTCTAGGCTTGCCATCAATCATTAAATCATAAGACGCCCACCATCGCATTACTTGAACATACGCAAGGCCAAGCTTGTTAAGCTCTGTGCAAAACCCGCCGTAGGTTTCGAGGGCGACTTCGGGTGAGGGGTTTCCTTGGGCGTCTAGCTCACCCATATCGTTGTAGCCACCACAAGGAGCGATTTTAACTCCAATTCTGTTGTAGGGGAAGTGCTCATTCATCTTGGCCAGACAAGCAAGCGAAAAGCGCATCCTGTTCTCCAAAGAACCCCCCCACTCGTCTGTGCGATGGTTGCTGTGAGATTCCAGGAATTGCATAGGAAGGTACCCGTTGGCGTTGTGAATTTCCACGCCATCAAAACCAGCTTCCTTCGCTAGGCGTGAGGCATTGCTGTACAACTCTATGATGGCCCTGGGATCCTCAATTTTAGTAGGGATAACGTAGCCAGGGGCCCCAGGAACGTTGCGAAACTTGCCACCTCTGGCAGCAACTGCAGATGGGCCTGGCACAGGTTTCCCGGACTCGCGTTGAACTCGGGTTCCAGGATGTGCCACTCGACCTACGTGGTGTAATTGACAGAAAATGAGTCCGCCTTTGGCATGCACGGCGTCTGTAACCTTCTTCCAGCCTTCAACGTGTTCTTGAGAATAGATGCCTGGCATGAAAGTCCACTCAACACCTTGTGGACAAATTAATGCTGCCTCAGAGAGCTAGCCAGAATGTGAGCATACTTCAATTTAATAGTAGGTGTAAGACTTACGATCAGGCCGGTGCCCGCTCTCTCAGCATAGTATGGAACGTGAAGATTTTCTCGGGGGATGCTGTCTCTATTGCGTGTCAGAGATGCCATGACAACCCGATTCTTCAGTTGCAGATTACCCATCTGAAGGGGCTTCAGCAGATGCTGTAATTGTTCAGACATTTTGATAGTATGGTTTAACAAGAGACCGTGATCAAGCGTATGAGTGCTTCACTTCTTTGGCTACATGGTGACACAAATATGCGTCTGAATCCCGAGCTGCGAATTAGGGCTTTAGAATAAACTCTCCAATTATCCACCACCATGTGCTTTGTCAGCGCTGGGAATACTTTCTCCAGCCCCTATTTAGTACTGTGGGTGGTGAGTGGAGGCTAAAACAAAAAGGATTCATGGCGCTAGCTGGGACATTATCTAAATCGGCCGAGATTAGCAAATAAATCATTACTTCCTTCTCAAGTGCATTGGAAGATAGTATTCACCATGTTATTGCTAAGATATCAATCGCTAGATGACTTCACTGGTCTTTCTGCCGTTAGGGAAGCAGTTGCCCGTGGTGACTCAGGGCTCCTGATCCATGATCTTCCTCCCTTGATCCGAGAACTACCTTTCAAGGACATTGTAGGTCTACAGGGATGGTAGAAATCAGTACTTGGCTGACATACCTTGGTAATTCAATAGCCTCAAGGTTACAAAGCACAAAAGAACGATGATGCCAACGCAGCGGCCGTCGCCTTGATGCAAACATTGCATGGACTCTCGCATTCCGTTTTCAAGACACTCAGCCACGTGGCCGAGTTGCCATGGGAGAAATATCTTGGTGAGATGCATGAATTCCCGGCTCCGGGTAAAGATGAACTCCGAATTGTCTCACCTGATCAGCCCGTGGCTAATGAATGGTCGACCTTGGTATGCGGTATAGCCTTGACCGTCTAGACTCTAGCTGACATACGCACCAGAGCATCATATTAAATACGTCTTGTCCTGACAAAGCTTTGGTTACTTTCGGGACTGCTTTGTCCGTTTTCACTGAAGGAATGATACCGGAGCCTCCTGGATCTTCTATTGATCTTATGGAACTATCTAATTCAAGCGCTAGACCCCAGGGAGATTGGGTTGTTTACTATGTGCGACCCAACAATGGAGTATTTTATACTCGAACAGCTGGTGCCCTTATGACGCCCTTGAGTACAGAAGATTATGACGAGAGGAAGAGGATTCAGGATTTGGAGCTTGTATAACAAAAGAGAGCCTTTGAATATATGACAGTAGATATTCAGTATGTTCCTAATATACCTAGACGCTGTCAGTGTATTGAATTGCCATTTGAGGCTTGTGTAGTTGTTCTGTAACAGCGAATTACCTAGTCAGTAGGACTAAATTATGGGTAGGCAGTGCTGTAAACGATAATTTTTCTTAGTCGCTTGAGCATGTCTCATCTGCAGAATCCACGCACAAGAACAAAAGTCTTTGAGAGTGACTGGACGACAACAGGAGTTTCCACCTCCGTTACCCCAGACCCGACGAAGACAAGGAGACAGGGAGTTTTACTGAACTCTAATTGTGGAAGTACCCCAGACTAGGGATAGAGTGAGAGGAAACAGAGAAGTACAAATGCCCAGCAAGACACCCGCCAAACATTTGTCTTTATAGGGGGTGATTGCTGCCACTACGCTGGCGTATTACGCCCGACGAAATATTTGCCCCTACAAAAACAGGTTTCTACAGATGTTCTGGACGAATATTATCCATTTCCTTGCCCCTGTTCAGTCTTTACACAGCACCACCCAAAGGCTATAAGCATGGATGCACGTATTGAACCATTCTATAACGTCTCTAGCGCTCCTGGAAGTGCCTTGTCAATATTATAGATGAGGTCAGGACCTGAACCATGTGACGCAAATCGACGTACTTGTCTAGGGTAGATACGGACCTCTGATGTCCAGCGTTTAGCACACAACAACTTTGGGTTGAATCACATGAAAGAAAGGCTACTCTGGAAAATTGGGATAGAGATAACGTTATCTAGGTTTAGAGGGTAGACTGCTTTTCCGCTTAATAGATGGCTGCTTGATTAGTAAGGCTCCAAAACAAGAACGACAAAATCTTCTCCAACCCCAAGACCCCACTACTTTAACTTACTCCATCTCCATCTTGGTCCCTACAGACTTTAGCAATCTTGGGGTAAAATCTAACATCGAACACTCAGACGTCAAACCTAGCAAAGCAAAATTCGATGCGAAGGGGTCGTCCCCGACTGCATGTTGCCCCTTGCAAATTCTGCCACAAGCAGTTCAAGCGCTCGGAGCATTTGCAGCGGCACGAGAGAACCCGTACGTGGTACAGTCCTGGCAAAGGATCTATTGCTAAAGTGTTTTTGCTTCCAGATACCCAAGAGAAACCATTCGTCTGTCGTTGTGGGCAGAGCTTTTCGAGACGGTGAGTCCCAACACTTGCTCGACATGCCCAACCTCTGACAACTTACCCTGTCAATAGAGACCTTCTCACCCGTCATCACCGACAATCTCGTCAGCAGGATGAGAATCAGAATGAGGTTATCCAATGTGCAGAACAAGGCTCGCCCAGCGAGATGACCCTGTTAACCAACATGGCGCCTTCCGGAGAAGCATCCAGACCGCACACTCCTCTCCGGGAGCTACAGGAAGAAGAAGCAGTCGGTGTAATGGATAGTATTCCCGAACAGCACATTGAGTTGGAAGATAGGCCAGAAGTTGACTCCGAGAGACATCCTGCCCCAGCTGAAACGACAGCTGGACTAGAGCTCGAACCCTCCGACTTGTCAGCTACCCCCAGCTTCCTCCTTGGCGCAGCAGACAGTCTGCAGGCATTTGAGTTCCTATGGAATGACTTTCCCATCGACAATCAACCGCTTCCGACTACCTTTCTCAATACTGATCTATCTCTCGTCGACATTTCGGAGCAGCATGTTCGCTTGCCCTCTCCCCCACCACCGTCACCTCACCCTCCTGCATTCCCTCAAGCAGACCGTCAATCGGATATTGGTTCCTCTAGAGAAACCCTGACGGACCCAAATCTCAACATAAACCTATCTCAAGAGACATCACAGACCCGTCCTGTGGTGTCAAGACTGCCGTCTCTTGAGCCCTTATCCTCTTCCAGATTGAATGCTTTGGAGCCGACTGCGAGTTACCAGCAATACTTGGCTCCAGGGCAGATATCGTCTTCCTGTCCTTGGCGGATATCGCCGGAAGTGTACCAAGCTCTTGCACGGCGAGTAGCATCATTGACAAGCACCATCCCTCACCCCTTTAACTTTCCATCAAGGCACACGCTATCTCGGTATCTGGAGGGTTACTTCCGTGGCTTTCACGCTCACATGCCTATGCTTCACGTGGCAACTCTGACTCTGGAAACGCTGGGTCCAGAACTCACACTAGCCCTCGCTGCTGTTGGAGCGCTATATCGTTTTGAGCATGCAAAAGGCATTGAGCTGTATCGAGTTGCCAAGGTGCTCATCAATCGGCGGTTGGACCAGTTCTACGAAGGAACTGTCTCACGTCTTACCTGCGGTTCTCCAAAATTTGCGGGGTTCTCTATCCCCAACGAGTCACAGCATGATCAGCCATCTCCTATCCTGTCCCAAGGTCAACGTGGTCTACGCCTATTACAGGGACTACTCGTCCTCATGGCCATGACATCTTGGGGCGAGAAAGCACTGGTGCGGGATGCTTTGTCCATGGCCAGCCAGGTTGCGACGCTGGTGCGCGAGTTTGGCATCAGTGAGCATGAGGATACTGTCATGAGGGACATGTCCTGGGAGGAATGGATTCATGCCGAAGAGAAACGCAGGACTCTCTTTGTGGCCTACGTACTCTTCAGTCTGCAGTGTGCTGCCTTCAACGTTCCCCCATTGATTTTGAACCAAGAAGTCGGTCTGAACCTACCCTCCTGTGCTTCCGAATGGGAAACTCAGACGGCGCATGAGTGGTCCGATCTCCACAACAGAACTACATGCCTTCCTCGGTCATTCAAACACACCGTCGAGAAACTACTCCAGGGGACACTAGTTCATTACGAGGATGGTATCTCGGCCTTTGGAAACTATGTGCTCATCCACGGCATATTTCTCCAAATATTCTATGCCCGTAACGCCTTGGGCCCGGTGCCAGACCCAGATAGCTCGCTCAGTGAACAGTTCATCAAGAAGATGGAGGCAGCTCTCCGTGCGTGGCAAGAATCCTGGGAAGCAACACACGAGTCGACTCTAGATCCATCGTCTCCAAAGGGACCAATGGGCTTCAACTCAACTGCCCTATTGCGCCTTGTTTATATCCGTTTAAATGCAAATACTGGACCGTATCGGCAACTCTTCACACGAGACCCTACCGTGATTGCACGTGCTTTTACAGATGGTAAGATCAGAGTCTGCAATAGGTCGCCGCATCTAGATAGGGCTATTTTGCAGTGTATACACGCATTGAGCATCCCGGTGCGCGTGGGCATCGCGTTTGTCGCTCGTACTCTCACGCTTAATTGGAGTTTCCAACACGCCCTTTCTAATCTTGAGTGTGCTTTTCTGATGACTTACTGGTTGCGTTCGCTCGCGTTTTGTGTCGGGTCGTCAGGATTGAGTGCCTTGAGGCCGGATGAGCAGACATTACTCGATATGATTATAGCTCTGATTCGAGAGACAGAGCTTGCCGAGTTACTAGATAGTGCCAGGGATCACGCAAGTCAAATACGGAGGTTGGCAGCCTGCGTTGCTCGACTCTGGGCAGAGACGTTTAAAGGGTTCCAGGTTTTTGAAATTGTGTATATTGTCGGACAGAGCCTTTCCGTTGTAGCGGATACTCTTCAGCAAGAATGCGGGCAGCGGTAGAGGTGCATATGAAGGTCACATGAAGCTTTATTGCATGGTTTAATAGTCGCATGTTGCAAATTTGTTACGATGCGGCGTCTGTGGAGCACTTAAGTTCGGCTGCGCTGACGATGCTCCAGCCACAGAAAGAAGGTCACAACATAGTTTCAATAGATTGTTTCCATCAAGATGGTTAAACTTTTAAGCAAGGCCGGCAGCTAGGCATTTTCGTCCCAGGCAGCTCGGGGTAACAATTCTTGGGCAGTGCAGGCAATACCGCTGTTTCGACTGCCAAAGTTCTTGGGGTAGATACATCATTGATCAACCGAGGCATGTGCTCGTTGAATTCCTAAAAAGGTCAATCTCGTTCAACTTACCTATATGAATACTTAAGATGGATAGTGGCGAATTGGAAAATTATCGTTTCTGGTCTTGTACTTGTTCAAAGCCCTTATTCAAAATGTCTTTTGTCTCTGTCCATGCCCTCTCAGCAGGGTATCTAACGTTGCCCGAGCGATTTTTTGTTACCCCCCTAGAAGATGTTTCAGTTCGAAAGACAGTCCCCTCTCTTTCCTTTCTGATCCAACATAAAGACAGGCGCTCTGGTAGGACCATGAGGATCGTCTTTGATCTTGGAATTCGACGGAACCTACAAGACTATGCCCCGCCTATATACAAGCACGCTCAAACCCGACAACCGCTCTCCGGTTACCATGACACTGTTAAGTCACTGGCGAAGGGTGGCCTAGGTTCTGATGATATTGACGTAATTATGTTCAGTCATCTTCACTGGGATCACGTTGGAACACCATCCGATTACCCAAATTCTACCTACGTCGTAGGACCTGGAGCAGCGAAACTTATCAATGGCAAGAGAGAGCCTGCCGCTGGGAGTCACAATCACTTCGAAGAGGGCATACTAGATATGAAGAGGACCATAGAACTGCCTCCCGTAGGCCTTCCTCTGACGCCGCCGCTAGAAGAACAGACGAATTTATCGGTCCAAACGCAGCATTTGACCGGATACTTTTCCCAGCCATGGCACCGCAAGGGCCGCTTTGAAGCTGTGCTAGATGTCTTTGGTGATGGAAGTGTGCATGTGGTGTCAGCACCTGGACACATCGACGGTCATATCAACCTCTTATGTCGCTTAGAAGATGGGAAGCACGTTTACCTAGCTGGAGACTCGTGCCATGATGGACGGCTGTTGACAAGGGAGAAGGACATTGCAACGTGGGCGGATGAGGCATACCCAGGAGTGACTTGTTGCATTCATCAAGATAAAGCCCAAGCAGAGAAGACGATGAGTATTATTCGGGATACTATCAGAGATCCTGGTGAGCTGAAGGAATTTGAGGTCATTTTTGCACATGATGGAGTGTGGGAGAAACAAGCTGTGGTAGAAGGACGCTTCTTTCCGGGTGCGCTCTAACAAGACTATGCCAATGTAGATGTGAGACGATAGTGAGGCAGGACAATACAGAGAATACCGTATACAAGGAAAGTGTATGTTTATTAAGCTACAGTAATATATTAAAGTCAATACAGTATATGGTGAGCAGATGGTAGAGCTGAGCATTTGGTTTCTCCTGTACAATTGTGGCTCTTGATCCGTTCCTAGTTGACAAAGCTCATAGCGAAGATGCTCCATTGAGACATGGAGATCTTTCCGATAAAATGAACTGTTACTCAACAAAATCCCGCTTGCTTAACCAGCTACGTCATGCTAACTACAGCTAAATAAAGTTGAATAATCTAGCACCAGTAGCTTGACACCGTCCATGCGCTCGCTGTCAGCGATGATGACCAGTTCCAGTGCCGAGAGGCTCAACAATGGTTGTGTCTAACTGATAGATTCTACAAAACACCTTACAGAAAGGGTTTAACGGGCCAGTTAGCCAGCTGAGCTTGAACATGAAGGACTGATAGAAGCCGCTCTGTCAAAACCGAATTCTTTCTAAATTTTGCTAATTTGGACTAAGTCTAATTAAGGAATTGTAAAGAAACGAGGGTTTTTTGTCTATCTAGCTCTCTTAAGAATCATATCAATAACTAGCTTTCCACCCTCTGCTTGGTGCTCAGACCCTGCTAGTTCATTCAATTGATCAAATGCAAACGTCTTGACCTGAACTTCCACCTTGTTCTGTACAACAAAGTACAGCATCTCTCTCAGCTGATGGTTTCTTCCCACTAGGCTGCCAACTACCGCAATGTCCCGAAATACAAGATCATGCGCGCTGACTTGAAGCTTGCCACTTGGAAAGCTCACAACAACCATTGTTCCGTGGTTTCTAAGGAGCTTCATTCCCGCATCAAATGCCTTTTGCGACTCCGGAAGGAGGATGACTGCGTCAAGACCGACTTCGGAAGGTGGCGCGTCACTAGCTGGCTGAATCATTGCCTCCAAGACATCGGAGTCCTCTTTGCGGGCGTCAGCGATGTATACCCTCTTTCCAGCCTCACCGAGATTGTTCTTGACTTTGTTTATCAGGTCAATTGCCTGGTCTGTGGCATCGATGGCCAAAACATCCTTGCCGAGATGAGCTGCAAACTGCACTCCGATATGACCCAGTCCACCTCCAGCACCTATAATTCCAACTCGCTGAGCTTTCTGCACTTTTTCGTGTTGAAGTGCACTCCAAATCGTAAGTCCAGCGCACATTAACGGTGCTGCTTGTGTTGGTGACAAACTCTCGGGCAGGACCGCAACTTGTCGACTGTCGACTAGGCAATATTCTTGGAAGCCACCATCCCTGGTCAATCCCAAGTTTCCAGAGCGAGGACAGTAAGGAGAGTATCCCATGCTATCCTGGCCGGGGTGTGTACACTCATAGCAAGTCCCACAGGGTTGGTATGCCCTGCCTGGGACTCCGACCCTAGTGCCCACAGCAACCCCGCTGTGAATTGAGACATGTGGCCCGAGCGCAATCACCTCTCCAGCAAACTCATGGCATCCAATGCGAGGAAGGTCCTGCGACAGAAGACCGGCGGCGAAAATGGCGTCTGTGTGGCAGTATGAAGCAGCGAGGACCTTTATAAGGATATCTTTGCCTTCGACTTCTACTTCTGTTGGGCGTGGGATCTGCTTGAACGTGTAGGGCTTGCCGAACTGCTCAACCACAGCGGCGGTCTGTACTTGAGACATGGTAATCTGGAGGGTGATGAAGTAATGGGTGAGATAACCTTGATGTGCGGTTGCAGGGGAATATTGACCTAGATCTTATCTGCGGGGCCAGTCTTCTCGTGTGCCAGTTGAGTTGAGTCTTGCAGCATAGACAAAAGTCGGAACCGAGTTGGGGTAATAACGATGGAGGGGTGTGGGGGAAGGTTGGAGTACATCAGTCTCCATCGTGGAAGCTTTGAAGCTTGACTTGCACAACCCATGAGAACAAGCAATTGCTAACACTGTTATTAAGCGTTTCGACCGCGTTCACTTTCAACGGCTTCTAATGAACTGGATTGTCGCTAGAAACCATTCTTTTTCCATTGCAGAAGAAAATGAACTGCGAGAAATATTTAACTACTTGAACCTGCCAGTCTCAGTTCGTGACGCCACGCGAAAAGTCACCTATAACGGCAATGCTGAGGTGATAGTAATAAAGAAGACTAATGAAATAAAATAATATAAAAGATTATATAATAACCTATTAAAATATTAATATAAATTAGAAAGTTAAAATTAAGCAATCTCTATTATTAGGTCTATTTAAATATTAAATAGTAATTTCTTTTTAAGCTAACTAAATTATACAATATTACGCTATAGAATATATCTAGTAAAAGATTATTTTTTTATATTGTAGAAAGGTGGCTAGTTATAAGGTGACTGATAATATGTCACAGATCACTGCAGTAATGAGAATAAACGCGGACCTTTAACCTTTTACACTACAGCACGTTGGTTTGCTTTAATAGTTCGCTTTTCATTTTAATAACTCGCTGGTAGTCCTTTGATGCTGTAATATGATAAGACAGGATTCTCCTAGTACATTTACTATCTAGAAATTGACGCAAGTACCCTTATCTATGTAGACTTCTTAAGAAATGGAGACAGCTCCGCCAACTCCCTCGTGTGCTCTCCCTTCTCAATCATATCATTAATCGTTTTCTGTGCCACCTTGAAAGCTTCAACACCCACCGGAACACCACAGTAGATAGTTGCGTGGAGAATGGACTCGCGAATCTCAATCTCGGTGAGTCCGTTGTTCAGGGCACCGCGCACATGGACGCCAAGCTCTGGTCAGCTTTTGAGGGCAATCAACATGCCAAGATCTGAGATTAGTTAGATTACATGATGGTATGGTATACTGGAGAATAGGCATACTCAAGAGACTCCGCTGCTTGCGATCAAGGCCCGGCCGAGACCAAATATTACCCCAACACCACCTTTGATGCGCGTTAGACGAGGCGACTAACAAGCCCTTGAGGCATAACCTAACTTACTCAGTAACAAGTTGCTGGCCAGGGTAGGAGAACTCGCTCTTGCCGTTGTTGAGGGCGGCGTCAACGTAGGCATTTCCAACGACCTCACGTCGGTTCTGGAGGCCAAGCTGGAACATGTCCGTGTGAAGGTTATCGAACTTCTTCTCAGTTGACATGTTGTTATGGTTTTGGAAAGTTTAAGATTATTTTATAATTGTGTTTGACGGTGCTCGGAAACCGTGGATAATAACTCTCGCAGCTTAGTTTTATGATCCTCTATGGAGGAGGCCATTTTGTTTTCTGCTCCAACGTCTCGGAATAGCTAATCCGGCCTCTCCCGTCGTTCTGTGGATGCTTGGGGTAACTAGCCCGTCATGAACGGTTATCCAATGGTAGTTGCCCCGCATCTAGAGATGATACTGCCACGCGGTAGAATGGTTTGTTCCGCTACTTCTGTAGACCTGAAGTTACAGGGTTCTCTAGCTCGTCTATCTAGACAGTCTAATGGGCTAAAATAACCGATCCTCAGGGTTAGGGGTAGACATTAAGAGTCTATGTGAGATTGAACTTGTGTCTAAATAGACTCAACTGGGCAGGTACTGGACTGTGAGCTTGAAATTTGGCAGCATGAACCCTTTTGTCACCGCGGAAGTCATCTGTCGTAGGGGAATTAGCAGACATATTATTTACTCTCTTTATACAGCTAAGCGTTTAAGAATAAATAAATAGCGATACGGTATTACTTCTCTGAAATTCAGTGTCTTTCCATAGATGTAGTTGCATACACAGATACGGTGCTAAGAAATAACTGATTGTTAATAACCTCATATCATTCTAATTTCACATATATGCCATAATTCAGAACTGCTATGAGTGGCGACAGATCTTGATACAACTCTAGCTTGAATTAATTTCTACTTGTATCGTCCTTTTTGTGTCTAATTCTTCAAATCCCTACGCGGCAACTGGTCTCCATTATCCTCACTAAATAGTCGGTAGATACTCCTAAAGTCCTTATCACGACACTTGTCGTTCTGTACAGCGCAGTCATACATGTCCCGAACCACAGGTGCCAGCAAACTCTTGGCCCCAAGCTGCTCGCTCAATTCCATCGTCATCTGGAGGACACCGTGACAGAGCACAGTCGAGAACCCTCCCTCAAAGTCCTTTGCCGAAGAAGCCACAGACGAAACACCCTTAACTGGATTTTGCTCGCGGCTATTCCGCGACATGCCGGTGGAGCTATTGATAGCACTAGCAAGTAATATAGGATCCAGGCCGTAGAGTCGACCCATGTTCATGCCTTCACAGACTCCAATCATGTTAACGGCTGAGAGGTAATTGTTGATGAGCTTGGTAACCAACCCGGCACCAGCTTTCCCGCAGTGGAAGAGATTCTCCGGGTTGCCCATGAGCCCGAGAGTGGGCTTGACTGTCTCAAAAGCCTCTGGGCTGCCTCCCACCATGAAGGTCAGTGTGCCTGCATTGGCGCCACCTTGACCTCCGGAGACAGGGGCATCTGCGAACGATCCCAAGTTGGAGGCTTCCACGGCGGCAGCCACTTCTTGTGAGGTCTTGACGTCAATAGTTGAGCAGTCGATAAATATCTTGCTTCCCAGCTTCACCGAGCCAGCCACTGAGAGGAGGCCAGTCTGCGGGTTTGTGAAAACCTCACGAACGTGCTCGCCACGGGGCAACATGGTGATTATTATGTCCTGTTTTAGTTTAGAGCTATGATCAGTAGGCTGGAGGGGTCGTTCTACTTACACTCTTCCCAGCTATCTCGCGTGGGCTATCCACAACTTGAACCTTGCCCGCCGTTGACACCACAAACTCGTCTCGTCGGAGCTTGTTGACTTCGCAGATATACAACACTGAATCAGCTGGGATCTTAGCCCTTAGATTTCTTGCCATGCCCCATCCCATGATACCAAGCCCAATGAAGCCAAAAGACTTGGCCGAGATGTCATTGAATAAGGGTTGTCGCTAATGTCGCTCGCGGCTTGTGATTACTCTGGTCTGCCACAAGCGGTGAATGTCTTATATAAATGAAGATTGTATCTTAACCAAAGGGCTCCGATGCGGAGTATCCCCATTGCATGGTGATCACTGTGGAGATGGGGATTTTGGGGTAAAAACTCAAGAAGCCCGGAGGGGCTTAGGGTAATCAGATTTATTTCTCTTGATGATCTATTCAACCATTAACCATCATTGAGATGATATAAGTTTCTGTTTGGAACGTAAATGGTTATTTAGCTCTCGAGCTTTCTATAGATGTTGCTAAAAGGTTTAAGAATGGGATTGCTTGACATGAAAGCATCCCGTCACGACACAAGGGATACGTCTTTATTTCGAATTTTCCCTCGAAACTAATGTACTGGGGAAGAACGTAAGGACACCAATACCGGCGAGGGGAGGGTTAGCGGCAAGCATGCATAACCCACAGAACCAAAAAGCGTCACCTGTTCAGACCCTTCGTGAGATTATCATCAACATCAGAGACCCCCGTCACTATATCCAACATCAGAGCGATGAGCCCTCGCCCCCATCGATTGATACCTCATCCAAACTCATATTTGTCCGCGAGTGACCAGTTCAGTTACGACTTGTACGCATGGAATGCTTTGGCAATGATCTTCCATTCACCGTCGATCTTCAACAGGGTATGGAAGTCTGTATACGGAGCATCAGGCGCTCCTTCGATATCGACTCGGACGACCGCCGTCGATGGCGTGATACCGAGAACATCCGTACGGGTCTTGAGGTTCTTCGCCGGCCCGTAAGTCTCAAAGTATGCATGCAAAGCTCTGTAGCTTCCGGAAGCCAAGGAACCATCAGGAGACCAGCCAGTCATGGTGCCGTCCTTGTGAAATGCTTTGTCCAGACTTTCTTGACTGGCTCCAATAAGGTAGTCGACGTAATGTTGAGCAGCACTTACGACGGCCTCATACTCGGCGATGGGAATTGTTTTCATATTTTCCGACATGTTAAGTAATTCAAGGACTCTTGGTGTTGAGTAATCTTGTATGAGACAAATGGTGCAAGAAGTAAGGTGTGTTAGTTAAGGAGGGGCGCAATTGGGGGTAATATGGTGAGAAGTGGTATATATATTTATGAAGGAGGCATGGGGGTAAAATAAAAATAGGATTGGTAATCTGTTTGCTAAGCTCTTCATAAAGTTTTTAGATCTAACTAAGCACATCTTTCGGAACTTTTTTACTCGGCTGTGGATGCCTACCGGTTGACTCATGTGGACCTGAAAAGTGTTAAGAGAATAGTAGGAAGTTGTTATACCAGCTACAGCTTGCTGCATCCACCAGTGATAGGATCGAGTGCTCCAACTCTATAAAAAGGATGCTAATGCCTGCATTCTTGGCGATATGGAAGATCTTTGGATTTGTTACGATTCTTTTAACAAACGCTTCAAGAGATTGCACGTTAGCGGGGAGTACCGGTTCCAGGAAAACAGAAGAACTAAGGCTTCCGCCTCCTTTCAGATCGGCGTTAGAGGCACGCAGGCCCGTGAGTGTATTTTTGGGTCAATTGCAGGCTTGGATACCTTGCAGAGTCGCCCTGAGATGAACTCTACTTCGAGATTATTTTTACAAGTGAGCATGATAGGTGGATGTGTACTTAGACTGAATTGATTCGGGATAAATATTGTGGAAAGGAGTCGAGTGGTATCTTAGGTCGCCAAGTATGTATGCAATGTGACCCTACCAACCCTACCTGTTTCTCGTCACATTGTTCTATCAAATGCCGCTCACCAACCATCCACGCCTATATGAAGACCAGCGAGAAGCCATTCGTGGCCACGCTGTTCCACGGCTCTTGGATGATGTTTTTTTCTTTGAGCGCGCTTATCCGCGGAATTCGTAGGTGTTGGCAAGGTGTCACCAACGTGACCTCCTTTATCCAGGAGGAGTTCTATGTCTTCAATTCTACAGCCATGGATTTTATTCATCCACGTGCACCTCGATTCAGAACTACTATAATCTTCCACTCAAGGACTTTTACTCTTGGAACCCAAGTGTTGGAACGTCTTGCCAGGCCCTTCTAGTCAACTATTGGGCCTGTGTTTCGATTGTCGGTTTGAAACCAACTGTCAGCTCACCAACTCCTTCGCCAACCCAACCTGCCAATGGTATTAAGACACCTTCTCCAATTCAATCTAAGATGACAAAGAATTGCAACAAGTTCCACACAGTCATGTCTACTACAACTTGTACTTCAATCCAGAATTACTACAGGATCTCTATGTTGCAACTGGCTCAATGGAACCCTGATGTTGGCTCTAGTTGCTCAGCATTGTTGGTTGAGTACAATGTTTGTGTTGGTGTAATCGGGCAACAAGTTTCTCCAACAACCCCTTCTTCTATCAAGCCTGGCGTCGTCAAGAACTGTAAGACATTTCACCTTGTAAGCTCAACAACCACATGTGCTTCGATACAGAAGTACTGCAATATCACTATGGCTCAGCTGGCTAAGTGGAATCCGACGGTGGAGTCTGGCTGCAAGGCTCTCTGGGCAGGCTACTATGTGTGTATCTCGGCCTAGATACAGGATGGGGGTAAAATTGTGTTCGATTCGAAAGGAGCCTCTATTGGGAACACTATAAATAGTAATGTAATCACTACTTTTTTTTTACCTTCTTACTATTGATGTACTGCTTTTCCATCTATCGACATATTTTATTCATGAAAGGAATGATCTTCCTCGTGTTATAGGCAAAATGACTCTGGAACACTGCTTAATTCTCAACTCATCATTTTTGTAGATGCTCCAAGTGGTTATGAGATAATGGTAATGCAGTGATTTATGCAAAAGCATGCATAAACCCAGTGCTTGCAAACACTCAGTGAAGTCATTAACCATGCTACTAGATTTAGTAGAGCAAACATCCAATTCAGCAGAAATATTCATGGGACAAGAGGATATTGATCTATGATGCGTGTTTATTTCGAACTACCCATCTCAGGTTTAACTAAACTGTCGTCCTTCGGGTGATGAAACCAGATAACATCCATTATCATCACACTCCTCGTTGAACATCACAGCTCGAAGATGAAGCCGTTCCACCGTGAAGAAAGACTGGCTTCGCCCCACAGACGAATTTCAATCTGATATTACATCTACCCGCACATACTGGCAGACTTGTCGCACATTGTTCGTAGTCGTCTTAGTTGCAGTCATCGCAGCGAAGTAGGCAAGCTGTCATGCATCCAGTTCGCTGAAGGGCGGACTTGCGGTCAGGTCCACCATAGTCTATGTTGTGTTAGATCTATTCCCACGTTCACGTCAAGTTATATTACTTACTGCTGTGACACTCTGAAGTGCATGTAAGGCAAGTACCCTGAAAAGGAGCTCCAGCACTGCATCCAGCCATGACTGTAGAGACGGCGGAAAGAGCCAGGAGGATGAAAGATGTAGGCTGCATTTTGAACAGAGATGGGACTGTTAATGTGGTGACTTTGGATGAGGTGATGGGTAATGAGTTGGTAGTGCTGTTTGTTAGTTGAATTGAGAGGAACTGAGAGGCACTTATATACTGACGAAAGGCAAGCTGCGGTCATATTTAACTCATAACTCATGCTTAACTTTGAGACGCGAAAATAAGCACTAATCCTCGGAGGATTCTTCGGTGGATCATTTGTTATCTTATCAATCGTTTACATGCCAATTAGGTCTCAGTGTTAGCATCTTGTACCTAGCAACCCAGTTTCTATTATACACGATATCCATTTCTCGGATCCTTCCGCCATCGCACTCTTATTTATCGCCTGGTAGAAGGCGCAGCTTCCCCCAAGTCACTAAAGGGATCGTCGTTTCTGGTGCGGCCTTTGTCTTGTCAGAGTGGAGGTTTGTGTACCAGGTCCACCATGTAGGAAGAACTTTAGTATTTCTGATGATCCTACAGTGATAATAGTTCCGATTTGTTCCTGCTATCAGGGTACTAGAAACGTGGGCAAATAGAGGCATAGCAGACAGAATTATCCAGTTAGTTCATGACGTTTAGACGATACGTTTAGATCCTTTTTTTTTGTAGCCCAAAGCTTGGGAGCCAGCGTTTTGCTACCCACTAGCCTTCTTTTCCATACGGACATCCTTTAGGCAATGCCTCGGCGCTGTATACCCTCGAATGTCGTAATCTCCACATGTTGATCCTTTACATCCTACGCTCCGTAATCTTGCTCCTTCACTAGCCCCAAGGTAACAGAAAGAGAGGTCCTTACAAGTACAAGAGACGTAATGAGACCAGAAATTGTTGGCACTACAACGTTAGTAGGTGGCGACGTTGAATGCTCTCTCCGGCTATTTGTTTCGCTTTCTCAAATTATACAGACCTTTGTCTTGTGTGTCATTTGGTTCATATTGACCAGGGCATATGATAGGCATTGAGTGAATAAGAAAGGCTAGGTTAAATGACGTTCAGATGTGCTGGCGAGTTATCCTTCTTAGTGAAAAAAAGTGATGCTCCTAACCGTAGTATAACAGAAATTCAACAGTAAAAAAAAAGAACGTGTCAGTAACGCCACAAGGCTCATCAATCACAAAACTCTATATCAGAATAAAGCCCTGTGAAATTCACGACAATGGATGACGTTCAGATAACAGAATGCAGTCGAACAATAGGTAGTCACTGTAAAAAAAAATAAAAAAGGGAATGAAGTGATCAACTTTGGCATTTGAACGAACGTCTTTTGAACAAGAATATTTTGAATGTCATTAGTCGGCT
Source organism: Fusarium ussurianum (assembly GCA_017656695.1). Taxonomy (NCBI): domain Eukaryota; kingdom Fungi; phylum Ascomycota; class Sordariomycetes; order Hypocreales; family Nectriaceae; genus Fusarium; species Fusarium ussurianum. Next base: position 1,972,037 of record JAGDUO010000007.1, read on the forward strand.
ATCTAGCACCCAAATCACCACTAAGACTCACAGACCTCCCGCTTTCTGATGTGAAGTGGTCCTTGGTCCTTTCTCAGAAGGTCCACCGGGAGGCACCACCAGCTCAACGACCTGGAACATCAAGAACAGGGCGTCTGGCATTTGAATGGAGAGATACAATGATAAAACAACTGTGGTGGTAATGTTCTGATTCTATGACACTCCTACATCTAGATACATGTGCGGTCCATTTTCAACCACCATAGCACACAATTCGTAGCGATAGGAAAGCTATTTAGCCACAGATCCTTGTTCTTTTCATTCATCCCAGCATCAGTAGACGCGTCCTTCACTACCAGTGGATGGCAATACGTCCCACATAGACTCGTGCTCGCCAACGATGATGGAGTATGCCACTCGAGCGTAATGCTCAGCGACAGGCACCAGCTGAGGGTCGATCTCATCATAACACTCAATCAGTTGAAAGAAGAGCCACGGGACATGGTGTTCCATCATTCCCCAGTGCTTGACCTCAAAGTGAGACGGGCCACGTGCGCCCCCGGGCGGAGTTGCCTGGATCACAAAGCCCATGGCTTCGATAGCCTTGATGAGCATTTCGGCAGCTTCAACAAACTCTCCATCCTGACGACAACGGATTCCAATGTACGCATAGATGCTTGCGAGTACCCAGCGAATCTGTTTGGCAGGTTTGCCACGGTACGTCTTCTCAATTCCCTTCAGTAGCTTCATGGCTTTGTCCAAGTCAAAAGGCTCGTCGCTGGGCGACTGATCCATGAATTCGTCGTGGAGCTCTTTGCGTAGAACCTGCACTGCGTCGGTAGTCTTGCGTCTGTCCTTGCACAGTTCGCAGTCACACGTGAACCCCCACTTGGCCAACTTGTTCTGGACATCCTGGTATGTCTCAGAGTCACCAGTTGGGCGGTACGGAAAGGTCAGCTCAGTGCCAGCAGGAATGTCTCGCGCGGCACGGACAATCTGGATGTCCCCGATGAAAGATCGTCGACAGTTGCCGACACACGAATGGTTGATTCGAGCTGCGAGAAGCCAAACACCGGCAGTGGTGAACAAGGGCCGTTCTCGGCATGAGGGACTCGGGCCCACCTTGCCGCTCCAGATGATGTTCTTGCAAAAGTCTCGAGTGGTTGTCGGGGAACCGAATGAGTTGAGGGAGATGATTTTCTCTACCAGGAAGCTGCAAATGTCATCGTCAATAATTGTTCAACCTCAGTTTGGTAACAGTTAAACTTACGGATCGACAACGGGAGCTCCGTCACATTCAGAAACTGTGACCTTTTGGTACCCTCCGTCAAAAAGGTCTTGAAAGGCTGAGAGAGAGTCCGAATCGTGGTACAACTTCTGGACAACCTGGGGCCAGAGATTGGCAGATGCGCCAGCGGTGGCGCGCTTGGTAGTGAGGTTGATCATGTAGGTGATTTGGTCCCTAAGTCGATTCTCGTCCATGTAAGAATAGGAAAATGCCTTTTCAACGAGAAGTAGGTCGCCTGCTGACACAGACTTGGTCGTGAAAAGTCCGCGTCCACGACCTGGGGAGTCGCGAATCTCAACAGGACGGGAGAATGTAGCGCAGTCAATCAAAGGGGGCCCTTCTTTAGCCTTGGCCTGTTCGTACATCAGGTTGAACTTGTACTTTCCCTTACGCTGCTCAAGCAGTCGTGACTTGACGCGCTGCATTGTCGCCTCGGCCACCTTGCTGCTGGGAAATGCATCGAGAAGTGTTTGGATTGTCGCTTCGCACTGCTCGAATTTCTGGAGGGCATAGAGGGCATTGGCATGACGAAACAAAGCTTTTTCGGAAGGTGCGTTGGGGTCGTAAGCTTGCACGGCATCTGACAGTGCTTTGGCATGTCGACCAATCTTCAGGTTGGTAAGCGATCGGTTGAGGTGGGCAAGTTGCTTGTCTTCGGGGGTGTCTGCCTTGGCAATAGCTTGTGAGTATCTGCCATGAATTATATTAGCCAAGCCTTTGTAAACGAGCGTTCGGAATAAGGTGACTTGCGAGAAATGGGCTTCGGCCCACTGCTTCTTGCGAAAGCTCTTGTTACCCTCCTCCCGGGAGCTGCTGCTGCTCTTGTCATCTCCGTGTACTTCACTTCTCCATTTCTCAGGGATTCTCTCATCGCCACGAAGCAATGGAATGATGTCGCTGGGGTGATCGACTCTGAGTGAGTAATAGGCCGACTTGAGCATGACTGGTCCATTGCGATCGCTGTCGAATGACTGCTGGAAGAACGGATCCTTGACAATACATACGGTGTGATCGACCATAGTTGCGGTGCAAGGGAACTGCTTCTCATCAAGCTGTTGAAACAGTCGGAGCAAAACAGCTGTGCCTTGCTCGTCCTCGGCGATGGTCAAAACTGCCTCGTTTCTGTCGGGGGGTGTCAAGATGTGAAGAAGAACCTTGCGTCCGCGGTGGTGAGTGTCAAGCTGCATCTCAGAAATGCTGATGGGCTTGAGATATTTCTCCGCGATGGTACAGGGCGGGTAAGGCTCAATGACATGAGTGGTTGGGGGGATGCTTTTGGCGAACTCGTCAAGGACCTTTGAATTTGGGAGTGGGTGGGCGGTGCCGAGAATCATTTCAACGAAGCCCGCGCCGGGTGTCGATGAGGGCGTGATGATGCACTTTCCCAGTAGTTTCGCCATGAACTGGGTAGTAATGTTGGACTGTGGCTGGTGATCTTTCACAAGCTGGCCCTTCTTCGTCTTGGCCTTGGCTGCGTTTTTTTCGAGTTCCTTGATCCATCCAACGATCTTCTTGTCGCCGGAGCCGTCTAGGACGTCCATGTTGGCGGTGATCTGAGGTTTCGAAGAAAGAGTTGATGTGGAAAGGAAAGAGTGCGCGAGGTGTTGAAGGAAGATTAAGGCGAAGGATGCGGGTTGGGCGAAAAGAAGTGGAAGGTTGGAGGATGAAGTTGGGAGGGAAGGAGCGCTTCGGTGGTGATGGGCCAGGTGGCAAGGCAGCGACTGCAGCTTGAAATGAGTCGGCGTTTGTACCTAGGCACCCGTGCACTGGCAAACAGTGACCGCGACTGTCGCCCAACGGCACTACGCATAAATCGTCAAAGCAATCTCCCCTCGAAGGTTACAGTCAAATCGGTAGCGGTAGAGGTGAGCTGCCGTCGGGGATGGGTTCCGGGCTGCTTGTGTCGCTACTTCTCATAAATCTCTTGGTCAGTAGAGACTAAAAACACTCTATTTCTGACCTTGTTGGCGGCAAAGATTGCTTCGGATTAGTCGTCATAGTGTCATTGTCTCGGGAATCCTCATTGTCTCCCGCCTCTGTTTCCTCCGCGTCAAGCATCGCAGCCTTGCATTTAGCTACACCATGATTTTGCCTGAATACGGAAGTAAAAGACTCCCCACTATAAGCAAGTGTGCCTATCAAACAGTAAAGACAGCATGATGATGCCTGGGAGTGCGACTGGTAACGGATATCGTTCGCCTCCGTTATATGCCCTCAATCTTCACGCCAGTAATGGCAGTTTACTCTGCGTTGTTCAAGATCTGGAAGCTGGTGATGTTCAGCTCAGCGATAGCCGACTGTCGTTGTGGCCTAAGCGCCAAATTGTTACATCAATCGTTGACAATCGCCTGGTTTGTAACTGGGAGGTGACCATGTACTTTGTTCGTTGCCAATCTTGATCATGAGGCGAGTGATTACTTTTTTTTTGATCCCGACTGTCGCGTCTTCGGCATAATAGCCAGTCCAGCTCTTTGCCTCATCCAACCAGCCGGCTGAATGCGATACCTTTGGTGAAATCAATGCTTGGTTTGTCTTCGTGCAGTTTCTCTCTGCCGGTTCCAGTAAAATGGCGGCTCCGGGGCAGATTTTGACTGGTCGTTCTGTGACTACACCATTCTTTCTTGCCAAGATAAGTCGAGACGCCATTGAAGGAAATGATATTCCATTAAGCTCGGATGTTTTTACTTTAGTAATACAAGCATCCTATTTCTGTTGGTGTCAAAAAAAGCATCGAGGAGCTGTCAATGCAAGACAAGCTAAACCCAGTTCGTCTCGATAATGCTACCACAGTCAGCTGAAATCCGATCAGTGGAGATGAGTTTTACTGCAATCAGCTTAGTGATATCAATAGTGTTAAAATTCATGTCAATAGTGTCCCCCTATTGTTTCGATGTCTATCAATTTAGCAATTGATGAGAGTCTCTATAAAAACCAGTATCGTCCAATTTCACTGTACTTTGTTCATTCTGAAATACACACTTCTATCAGCTGATTTATTTCTCTGTTTGCAAAATGGTTCCTAAAACCTTAATTGTTGCTTTTATGGCTAGCTGCTTCGTATCCAGCTCCAGTGCCAGCCCTTGCAAAGCCAGTTCCACGTCCACCGAGATATCCCTTTCAACTGAGGTGCCCACCTCCACGGCAATTCCAACAACTATCGAGACCACTCTCGCCATGACTGAATCGGAAAGCGACATTGAGACTTCTACTGCATCACAAGACTCTGCAACCTCTACCGTCGCTGAGGAAGCTACCCCAACCTCGTTTACAAATACTGCCTCTGCGACAACTCAACCTACAGCCCCTGTCTTCGTTGAAATCGATTGTTCGACAAACCAAGACTGTATAGCAGCACTGGGACCTGCTGCACTTGGGACTTATGGTTGTGTCGACCTGATTTGTCAACCCACTGCTGCCCCTTAACTGCAGTATGGTCATGGCAGCTGCCACAAATTTCTTGTCCTCATTTCAATCGATTCACCGAATACGTTATCGTCATTTTTTCCACCGCGGGTGCGAATTGTTAGTGTTACTAGTTGCGATTCAACCTGTTCCGCTCGACTTATTAGAACGGTTCTAGACAATATCGCCTGTGGCGGGATCTCACAAGAGGCACATAATTTTAATCTTATTTAATATCCTTCAGTATGTATCTACTTTTTTTCATAGTTGAATCAGTCTTAAATACAGTATGCAGCCACTTTGTATAGATGAATTTATCTGTCTCTGCAGAAGTTTAATTTAACTTCAAGAATAAAAATAACTCGCCAAATAGAAAAGGCCATATATAATGACGAGAATAATTAACCAAGATACAAATGTTCCAGGGTGGTCTCTACTGTTTGTATGTAGCTTCTCCAATGAAGATATAGCATCTGGGTTTGAGATGCCGTCTGTGGTGCTCGAGTCAGGATCCTTAGTCAAATCTATAACCCCAAACTCCAGAGGGTTGTAAAATTTCCATCGAAGGCCACTAAATTGATAGGCACACCTCGGAGGTCTCTGGGGATGTGCCGGAAGAAAGATAATGTGTGACTGGTCGTGTTGTATGGACATAACGATAATATAGTCAGGTCGATGTTGGGAAGACCACTTCACCTTTGCCAAGACCTTCGATCCATTTGCCAAAACTCTCGGAAAGTGCGATTTCCCTAGTATCGAGTGGAACGAGCCTTTTAGAGCTGATGTAGTATGCAGTTCCCACATGATGAAGAACCATGTGCTGGATATGTAACTGTAAAGGCCTGCGCTGCCCATCACGCAACAGTCTCCAATCGTAAATCTATACTGCCCAATATAAATCGAGGGGGTCCATGGCTCAAGCGATTTAAAAATTGGAAGGTAGAGATACGAGGTCAAAAGAAGTCGAATGACAGTCCGGTGCTCAGGCCAATCACGGGTGTATTCCAAGCGGTCTTCCAGATCCCAGATTCCGTACCTCCTATCATCTTCATTCATCGACAGGTAGTCCAAGTGACAACTCACAGCAGCGAAAAGAGCGTTTGGGAAGAAACCACGGTGTCGTCGATTAGCATAAACTCCTTTCTGACGGAGAAGAAAGCGACAAGCTTGGTATCTTCCGCTGAACGCCGCTGCAATCAATGCACTCCCAAATCCAAAGTTCACGCTGACAGTAGGGTCTGCTCCGACCTCAAGCAGATACTGCACTGTATCGGGTTCATACTTGGATGCCGCAGTAATTAATATGATGGGGAAGGCTGACTGGTAGAGAACTTGATTGATGTCAGCCCCGTTCTCTACAGCCCACTGCACTATGTCTTTATAGTCGTATTCGTCTACGTGTGAACATCCTGTGGGCCACGTGGGACCAAGCGAGAATTGATAGCAAAAGGTTTTCCTTGCCGTCGTTGGCGTTGATATCCATGCCGGCCTGAAGAAGAAGCTCTAGTCTCTCGATTACATCATCAGACCATTCCGTATTTGTGACCGCCTCTCGATCTTGCCAATGGCTAAAGTCGATTCTCGCTCCTAGGTCAAGGAGTGATTTTAAGCTGGGCATGTTGTTTTGCTTCAGGGCTTCAGTCAATGCCGTACACCCTTCCACTCGTCTGTTGACGTCGGCGCCCATTTCTACAAGTAACGGTACCAGGTTTTCTCGCTCGTTGCTGACAGCGAGGTGGAGAAGAAATGTTGGATCGTGTGACTCTTTGTCAGCATCGAGCAACATGCGTACATCTTCAGCAGACGAGTGCTTAATAGCGAACTCAAGGCCGCTTCCATGCGGAGTCTGTAAACTCACATCCGCCCCTCTTTCTAAAAGCTTTCGTAGAAAGACTTTCTTGTTGTTATTTTTTGGCCACTTCAGAGCGCCCTTCAGGGGTGTATCTACTTCCAGGTCTGAAATGCCACCTCGCTGCAAGAGTTGTGCCAGTGCTGAGTTCCGAGGAGTGTCATTGACATCCAAGCCAGCCTCAACAAGTGCATCAAAAGCAACAATATCATTGGCTTTAATGGCGACTTTGAAAGGCCCGAGGCAGCATCCATTAGCTGAAATATCGTTCTTGAGAAGAAATCGCCAAATATACTCATGTCGAAATTCGATGGCCAGTGCGAGCAATGATGGGCCCTTGTCAACACCATCTTCTAGCTCCCACCTTGGTTCATTCCACCAGCTCTCTAACAAGTAGAAGATACCGAAGATAGCTGCAACTTCTAAAGGTGACGACCTGGAGCGAACGGCTATGACCTGAGCTGTAACGTAGCGAGATGGTTGGTAAGCCCTGCGGTCCAACAAAGACCGACGAGAATGTTTCCAGGCCAGGAAGGCTGAGCCATCCCCGTCGATCGACCCAAAGAACTCTCTCAAGAGAGATTCTAGCTTAGTGTTTTTATTCGACCGCAAATCAGCCAGGCCAGCGTGATGAAGTGCCTCGCAAAGGATATAATCATCTAGATCATGATTCCAAGAGTATCCGTACCCGATCAAATGTCGATATTAAGGTTCATTGGCTTCGAATTTCCTTGCTTCCGAAGGTTCTAACCCTTTGCGTCTATTGAGCAGTCTAAGACAAGAAGTGGCAGCGTGGAAGTGAGCCTTGATGATTCCACAATGGTTGTTCTCGATGTATTCTCGTGCTGATAAGTGGCAAAAGCGCCAGACTTTCACTTCCTCATCAAAGATAAGCAAATTGCCGCCAATACCCAAAATGTCCTCTTTAGTGAGTGTTTCCACCGGCTCTGCCACATCTGTATCTGGGTCGACTTGTAACAACCTTGACAGTTCAGACGTTCCAAGGGGCTCAAACGCGCAAAGAACCCATTTGATAGCTCTTTTGCCTTGTTGCTCTTCATGAGAAGGTCTTTGACCTATCTGTTTCCAGATAACATCGTAGGCTCCTGTGAGACCTTTGGGGGCATTTGAGATGTGTGCTTTGATGCTCGTTTCATTCCATACTGACGATTGACACAGTTGCTTCACTTGTAGTGCCGCCCATTGAAACATGCCCTGGCTCTTATCGTGGAAGATTCCTTGGATCTGTTGCTGAAGTTCCGAGCTCAAGTTACTCCATCTTGGGTCTTGCGATAGCTCCTCATGAACGAACGAGCTTATGTCAGCTTCGTTATCCGCGGCTTGTATCTCTATAATTGGCTTGTGTTGAAAATACCGTCGTATATCATCGTCAGTCCGACTGGACACAAAAATGCGAATCCTGCTCTTCTCGTCCAATAGGCTTGCTATGGATCTCATGAGTTCTACTCGGGTTTCCCTTTCACATTCATCAAGAGCGTCCAGAATGATAGTTGTTCTTGAGTAATCCTCAATAAGCGTCCCGATCAAGTTTTTACAAGTTGGTATGTCAAAAGTCATGCCGCTAGTGGCGAGACGATCAGGGAGACCCTTCAGAGCTTGGTGAATCTTTCCGCTTTCCGCTTGCTTGATCGGAGTTGACAGTTGGCGCAGAATACTGCGAAGAATATCTTGAGGATTCCTTCGATTCTCTTCATCTCGTTTGCAGTAGAAGTAGGCCACAGCCTCATCGTCTTCAGCATTCTCACAGCAGTAATCGACTACTTTGGAAATGAGAAAGGTCTTGCCAGAACCAGCTAAATATAGTTAGCTCTCAACAATAAATCAGGGTTGTTGACGTACGATTCCCGTACAGAACCATTATTGCTGCATCGTTCCCCTCCCATTCAATAAAGTTATTTTTCTTCAAGATCCATTCACAGGTGCCATCAGTTCTCTTCCTCTTGACTTCCTCATGGTGGCCCCGAAACAGAATAGCAGAGATCTTTTTGAGAGCTCTCAACTTATCTTTCTCATCTATTCTCACAAGTGATTCCAGCAAACGATCTTCCAGATTTGCAATCGAGGACTTTAGCTCACTCAAGAGATTGGAATATTTGTGAGAGGAATGGTGAGTAAGAATCCTTTCACAATCTTGACCGCAGTCTATGACCTGCTTGTGCTGCGCTTTTAGCTCGCGTAGAATGCCTGCCGGCTCAGATGAGTTGAATAGGGCTAAGACTTTTCGTTTCCCCTTCTTCATGATGAAAGCCAAGTATGAATACTCAAGCGCTGCTAAAAGTGAAGAATAAAGCTTTATCAGGTTTTCGATCAAGGTGTTGACGCATTGTTGACCTAGATCTGTGCCTCCATAGGCATTTCCAAGATGCATATTCTCATTCATATATACAACCTCTAGAACGTGACCAGAAAGGACAAATTGAGGCATTGATGACAGAATCTCGAAGAGACTTTCTGTGTACTCTTTCTCAGCCACAATAGCCTGTTGAAGAACTTAGACTCTGTCTACATAAGACGTTATTGATTGACGGGTGAATCACCTGCAGGACGAAGCGAAAAGCCGCCCATGGGAGAGCTGCATGGACAGGGTCGAATGATGACGCCACATCACCGATATCCTTGAACTTGTTGAGCCAGTGAACCATGCGCTCAAAGTATTTCCGCAAGTCCCGTCTGTGACCCTTGATCTCCAAGAGGTAAGGACGGCGTGCGTTCTCAAGTTCCGTCTTTTTTTGTTCCGTTTGGCTGATGAGCCAATCGATCTGTTGCGTTGCTGTTAAGCCGGATTGTGCATCATCTTCAATACCCTCCAGCCATTTTTTGACATTATCTGGAAGCCCTTCTCGGGTTTTGATCCAAAGACTTGAGGCATCTCTCATCGTGATTTCGCGAGACTTTGGTGCCGGTCTTTAAATGAGGACAAGGGGAAGCGGAAAATATGGAAAAGGATGGAAACAACGCTAATGCCGCAGTCAGCCTTGCACAGAAAGAAGAGAAACAGGCCAATCACAGTTCCAACATGACCAGAGGGGTTGAAAATAAATGTCTACTAACTATGAAAAGAGTGGTATGGAGCTGGAATATTTAGTTATTCACAATGGGTCTGAGAATGGGTCTGAGAATCTGGTTATCTTCAATGTGGCTCTGGTGGGTGGTAGAAAAGTTAATCTCCTAAGCCTTGGGGTATAAAAATAAATAGTCCAAGAAGCATAGCCTAAGTAGCATGAGCTGACCTACTAATTTTGTCTCTCATGCTTCAAACGGCCTGACGTTGCTCACCCTATAGCACAACACTTAATTGTCTAGTGGGCTCCTTATGGGCTTTAGAGTAGCTAAGCTTTGGATTTCACCTGATCTATCTGATTTAATCTCAGCCTTCAACCTAGTAAAGCTTGCGCTAATGCAATATATAGTAGTTTGGTTCTGTGATTTTCGCAGCCTAAAACTGCCTTTGTCTCTCAATCTAAAGCTAAGAGTCGCGCCCATCGTGACGGTTATGTGGATGAATTCAGATATCTAGGCCATTATAGGTATGGTTCGGCTATTAAGCTTTGACTCCGCCTCAGGATTCGAGTAACAAATCGGCATCAGGGAGACACGTGCAAGTCCAAGACTCAGTGGCAAGTTTCGCCATTGACACCCTTGCATGCTGCGGAAGGTAATCTACACGAGCTAACGACATATGGACGCGGTAGATTACCCGCCGGACCGAGCCTGAGCTGTAATTGGTGTCTTGTACGGAGCACAAGGCCAACGAAATTGCCGATCCTAGCGCTTATGTCGACTGTTCCTTCGCAACTCAAAGCGTCAAAATAGGTCCACTCCGAGTCTTGGTCTAGCTGTAACTGTATGCTGAATGGACGAGTTACGGGGGTTGATGTCTGAAAGACAGGCTGGCTGTGTCAACTCACCGCTCACGTTCCCATGGGAGCGGAGACAGGATGGAGTGGATCAGGGGACTTTGGTGTTGGGTCTAATTAACCTCCGCGCTTCTGCCAGGGGGTCACTCTGCAGAGTGGGCCATCATAAAGGCATTGTGCCCTGCTAGTATGTAGAGAAGGATTTTATTTGCTTTACATTGTTTGCTAACTGCAATTGCAATGGAGTTCTCTCTGCTGTGTCTGTTGTGTGCATTCACTCCAGTGATTGCTTCGTTCCCTCGTGGCTTTGAGTTGTAAGCTCGTACATCCCCTGTCTGATCGACGCACTACCCCTAACCAGTCGGTCCCAGCTCAAACTTTCTCATCCTGCCGCGCGCAGATAACCCCACCAGCAAAGACGGCAACTGTGGCTCTAATTCTGATAACAACGCAACATGCCTCACATCTACTTTTGGTAACTGCTGCTCTGAAAAAGGGTTCTGCGGCAAGACTTCAGCATACTGCGGCGAGGGCTGCCAAAGTGGTTTTGGTACCTGTGGATCAAGTGGTGGGCAGCTTGTCAGTACCTCAGGGTCTTGTGGTGCGACTTCCTCGAGCAATGTAACATGTCAAGGAAGCGAGTTTGGTAACTGCTGCTCTGAAAAGGGCTACTGCGGCAAGACTTCCACGTATTGCGGTACTGGGTAAGTGCGGTCTATTGTTTTCTGGATGGGCGCTATCGGCTCAAGCAACTCGTTGGGATGTCAACTGACATTTGAACTTGAACAGATGCCAAAGCGGGTTCGGTACTTGTGATTCAGAGGATGAGTCCTCCACGGCCACTACAACGACTACAGCAACTCAAAAGACTTCTACCACGGCAGCAGCATCAGCATCGAGCCTCGGTGCTGTTTCTATTGATGGAAACTGCGGATCTAATTCGGACACCAACGCCATCTGTGAGGGTAGCGAGTGGGGTGATTGCTGTTCAGCTAAGGGTTTCTGCGGCAAAACCTCTGGTAAGTGAACCCGTGCCCAGAACGTACACATTATCATGCACCATCTGACTCCAATTCCAGATTATTGTGAGACGGGATGCCAATCAGAGTTCGGTTCTTGCAATTCAACTAGTTCATCGACTACCTCATCTGAAAGTTCACCGGCAAGCTCACCAACAAGTTCGGATTCGACAAGTTCATCAACAAGCACAGCCTCGGCAAGCTCGACGACTGGCGCCCTTACCACCGGCGCCAAGGCTGGGATCGCGGTTGGATCTGTTATTGGCGGCATCGGCGTGATAGGTCTTATTGCTTGGCTTGTGATGAGGAGGAAGAATAAAAAGACTGCGCCATCAGCGATGGAAGTCGGCGCGGCGAAATCTCCGGAGCCCAGGCATGAGCTTAAGGGGGATTATCATGCCGAGTTGGATGGAGGAAGTCGCGCTGAGTTGCCTGGTGATTATGGAAGTTACAACAAATGACAAAAGGTTGAGAAATTACGTGGCAAAGAAATTTACTAACTATATTTATCGATAACGAGCTAATACTACATTTCACTTCATATTGGCATCTTCAGTATACATTTTGGAAACGCTGGAGCATGGTCTGTGAGAACTGATGCTAATGCACATTTATCGGAGAAAGATTTATGTTTCTCTGTCCTGGAAATTATGTGAGAAATCCATTGACGATCGGGAGATTCTAACAGTCTCAAGGCGTGGTTGGGATGCTTTGTTTATCATATCTCGAGGGGAAATGGTTGTTGACTACTACCCTGTAGGTATTCTGTCTGTAACTAAACTCTTGAAAAGACTGTATGGAAGGAGGAATTGATCGCCTTCAACATACAAACACGTTGTCTCCACATACTGTGTTTCCATAGGTGAATAAGTCAAGTTTATTCTCTCGACTTGTAGCATAACCCATGAGACGAGGTTCCTTTGCTCATTCAGTTCGTTCAGCCCCCGTTGCAGAATAGAAAAGAGTGTTCTTCCGATGGAGAATACGATGTAGCCGTCCTATCCCATGGAATATGAAGATACAATGGCGAAGCTCTGGCTTGGTGATCTTGTCTACCCAAGAATCATTTTATATTAATCACTCAACAAGTACATGTTCTAGAGATGGTTCCACCAGGGCCATGTTATATATGTCCACAGTGTATGTGACAATGATACGTTTTGGATCAAGCATTAAGTGGTCCTGATCTGTGAGCTCGCCCGATTCAGCAAGAATTGTGAGATGCTTGACCGCTACCAAAATCCTAATATGATTTCATCATCCATGTATGTAACTGTCGTTGGCAATCCTCCAAAGTGCTTAAAGTGCTTGAAATGGTCGAGTCCTCGTACCTTTTGCAACAAAGCATCCTTGGCGACAGTGGCATTTAAACGGAATGGACTCGTCGAGTTTAATGATTTGATTCCAAAAGATGCGGTCCTACTACGTATGAATCCGCCTAGCCGGTCAATAGTTGGACTAAGCTCACTAGATACGGCAACGAAGACGGCGAAAGAGGTCGATCATTATCATCACCACCGTACCACCCTTTCCTGCCCAGTCAGATCATTGAGTTTCTCTTGCCACGTCCACATTACAACACGCGCCTCTCTACTCCCTGTAAAAGCGAATGTAAAGTTGAATATGCGAAACATTGGATCTGTCTCCTCTTGTCCCTGTCCAAAGGTCTCAGCTGCTAAGCCTTGTTGTACGTGGTATTCCCAAGCCGCCTCCCTCTCTCTGTCCATAATCGCATCGGCAAGACTTGCAGAGATGAGACTATCCCATCCACCTTCGAATCGCGGGCGCCGAAGTAGAGTTACGGCACGCTTGCGAGTCGACTGTTCGGTACCACTATGAGCGACTAAAAAGAGTTGGTGGGTGTAGGATACCCTGCGAGTCTTTTGGGGGTCGAGATTCATGATTTGTCCTGCGAGGTCGACTATAGAGGTTAACAATAGAGGGAGGCTACGTTGACGCTTCTCCAAGTCAGGCTCATCGGGGTCTTGGATAAGTAGGAGACGGTTGGCGTTGTGAAAAAGGCGCAAAGGGAGAATACTGTCTACCTCCAATTGAGATAAACATCTTGGATGTTTGTCTATCTCTTGTTGGAACATGTGGATTGCCTTTGTGATCTCGTTGAAACATCGCGTGTACACCTCCTGTCGTGCAGCCAGTATGGACAGAACTTCTAGCCCTGACTTGCCAGTCTGGAGATCTCCGAGCTGTTTGGCATGCTGTTGTGAGAAAAGGACCAGTCCTGTCAACAGAGACTGGGCAGCGCCGTTGGCTTGTTCAACGTGTTCTGGCCTTGGACGGGATGAGCGTGGCGCAGTATATGAGCGCCATGCGTTGAGAACTTTATTCTGCGAGAGCAAAAGGGGACTTTCAACAACGCTGCCATGGTCAAGTGAATTTAACTGCAGCTCAAGGTTCATCAGAATAGACTGTATGGGAGCAATCGATATTGGGACTGATGCAAAGGTGTTTTCTTGGAGCTGGCCCAGCTTTGAAGTGTTTACGTCATGGTCCTGAATCTCGCGAAGGAGGTTGCACCCAGCGTGGAGATGTATGCGGGTCTGGTGATGAAGACCTTTGATTGTGCATATATATGTAAATACAGTACTGACGATAAGCGCCCGCCACCGATCTGCATGTCTCGGCGACCGCGACTCAGTGAGACATTGGATGGATGAGTTGAACTGTTTCAACGAAAACAGGTTTCGCGAACCTTGGCCATTTTCTGCAAAATCCTCATGAGCTGAACCGAGACTCACAACAGCGTGCCAGATAGCCGGATCGGACAGGCAAACACGCGGAAGCTCGGCAAGCCAAAAGTCGACGTAGAAAGAGCCGGCGAGGGATGGGGCTGTGACTTCAAGGAAGTAGCTGTAGCTGCGTACTTCTTCGGGGCTTTGACGTGGTAAAACAAGTTTCAGATCGACGGTAGGGTTTGGGGAGTTGTGGCGTTGCGGTGAGGGTGATTGGAAGATGGAAGATGGTGAGGATGAAGAGGGCTTGTGGGGAGCATAGCCATCGCATACCCGGGCTGTGGAGGTACAGCGATCACAGGCCGGCTGTTGTTCGTCGCAACGTACTTTGCGGATCCTAGGATACAACGTCAGTATACATCAGTACACTGCCGATCATTATGGAAACTGACTTGCAAGTCCTACACCCCGTTCTGGATTTGGTGTGATATGCCCGTTGTCGCGGTCGACTTGCACCGCTGGCAGCCGATCTTTCAATCAAGACCTGGACCATATCTATTGCCAATGTCTCTTCTCTCCTACATTAATAAGAAGAAGGGAAGGACAAGAAAAGACGGTCTGCACACTGACTTGGTAACTTCGTACTTGGGTGGCTGAGCGAGATTAAAGACTGACGTAACTTGGGGCTGAACAGTGGAGAAATAGCTTTACAAGAGTTGAAATGAGCGACCCGGCCAATCCGAGAAGGTTCACAGCTCAAGTACACGTTGATTGGCTAGATGTTCATCTGTATGATTATCAGGTATTTAACAAATATGCCAGGGTTGGACATGAAAAGGTCACGTGCAAGGCTGTTTTGTTCGAAACAGCCCAACCGTTTCCCCTCATTTCGTCAAGGCTAGTTCAATCCTCTCTAGCGTCTTCTCGAAATCCTCTAGCGTCTTTGGCATCTCTATTTTGGGAGTAGTAGCTGTCAATGACATATACCAACGGGCCCGTATATCCGAGGCCTTGTTTATTACACCAGAACCCTTTTGAACGAATCAACCAATGCAAAAGCTGGTACACTGCCCTAGTATAACTATTGGTCCAACATATACATCATTGATCTGCATTGACGCGTCTCCTATCCAGATACTCGTTGTATAAAGAAGACAGCCACACGCTCTCTCTCTGCTACAGCTATCTCAACCATCTTCCATCAACAGGTTCACCCCAGTCCTGATCATGAAGTACTCTTCTGTCATTCTTTCCCTCATTCTGGCCCAGAAGGTGTATGCAACGCAGAGCATATGTCCTCTCCTGGGTCCAATCTTTCCACCTGTCAACGATCCACTCGAGTCCGATACTGTCTTAGACGCCATTGTACACCTCAATGCTACCTTTGAAAGTTTCGACCACAACGGCACCTTCGATAAGTTGAACACGACTTTCTATCTTCAGGCCTTTTCTACTTCAAACACCCTGTTTCAGTATGGATACGTTCCTTCTTCGATGAAGGATTTCTTAACCTCAGAAGCGATCAACGAGGATACTGTGTTTCGTATTGGCAGTGTCTCCAAGCTTTTCACCGTGTATACACTTCTCGCCGAGGTCGGAATGAAGTATATGAACGACCCTGTGACAAAGTGGATTCCCGAGCTTGCGCTTGCGGCTAAGAAGAACAAGGGTGATCCTACCCGCAGAATTCAGTGGGATGAGATTACTATCGGCGAGCTCGCTGGACAGTTAGCCGGCATCCCTCGAGACTGTAAGTATTTGTACATGACATATACAGCCCAGCTCTTCTAATCTTATGTCTAGTTGGACTTTACGATGTGGAAACCACATTTCAACTCAAAAAAGAGAATCCTAAGAAATATGGTTTACCTGCCCTAGCCAACAAGGCCAAACCGAAATGCAGCATCTCAGATCCACATCTAGAACCTTGCACCCGACAAGGTAGATTCATCTATCGCCTTCTTCAGCTGAGCGCTGTGGCTAATATTCATATACAGAATTTTTCCAGGGAATTACAGCTAATAACTCCTTCCCCATCACATCCAGTGGTAACACTCCCGTGTACTCCAACCTGGCATACCAAATTCTCGCCTACGCACTTGAGAGCATGACTGGAAAGTCTTTTGACGAGTCTCTTAAATCATCGCTCCTTACTCCCCTCTCTCTGAACCGTACGACCACGGAAGCACCCAAGAGCAAAGAAAACGCCATGATTCCGGAGAATGAGCAGCTCTCGTCGTGGAGTTCAAATACAGGAGATGCTAGTCCGTAAGTCCTCTTGCCCTTCGCTTTAGGTTATGTTGTACAAGGCTAAAACTCAATAGCTGCGGCGGCATGTTTTCCACGGGTGCAGATCTCACTCGCCTCGGTCAATCTATCCTCAAGTCAACAATCCTGGAACCCGCCACCACACGCTCTTGGCTCAAGCCCATCACCCATACTGCGGACCTCAAAATGTCCGTCGGCATGCCTTGGGAGATCCGCCGCACTTCTGTCCCCCTCGGCAGCGGTACCCGAGTCGTCGATCTATACACCAAGAATGGTGCCCTGGGGCTTTACACTTCGATTTTCGTTCTCTCTCCAGACCACGATATTGGCTTTGTGGGGCTTTTTGCAGGACCTAGTCGTGCTGCTTTGTTGGCTCAAATGTCCGACCTCCTTGCGGAGAATTTGCTACCTGCTGCTGAGGAAGCAGCGCGCGAGACAGCCGACTCTCGGTTTGCGGGCACATTCAAGGGCCCCACGAATCAGATGACGGTCGTGATGGATGATACGCTCGTGATCCGGAACTGGACCCGCGAGGGTGTTGATGTCCTAGCGACACAAGCTGCGATGCTGTTCCCGGGCCTGGACGTGCCGATGGTTGCCAGACTGTATCCAATGGGATTGAAAGGGAAAGAGAGAATGTCCTTCAGAGCTGTCTATGAGGCCAAGAAGGGTGGCGACGCTGTAGAAGACGGGACAGAAGGCAGTGTTGGTCCTTTCAGTGGTGGTTGCTTGACGTGGGGAGGGGTTGACTCACTGAACTATGGAAATGTTGGGTTAGATAATTTCGAGTATGAGGTTGACCAGACTGGTGAGGCAACTGGAATCAGACCGAGAGTGATGAGAGAGACTCTCAAGAAGGTCAATTAAGTAAGACAGTCCTACTACCATAGACGTAGTCAGGTATGTGCTTACTTATACCTGACCTTTTAATTAACTTGATTCCCTTACTTATGTTCTTAGACTTTATTTAGACTTTATCTTAGACTTTATTTAGACTTTATCTTAGACTTTATTTAGACTTTATCTTAGACTTTATTTAGACTTTATCTTAGACTTGATTTTAGACTTCATTTCAGATTTTATTTTAGACAATTTTACTTATCTTTCCCTTCAATTTCCTCAATTCATTTTCTATAAGAAGAATATACGTACAAGACAAATGTATTTTTATGCCTTATGGAACAACACTGAGCGCACCCAGACAGCACATGCAGGAATTAGAATGCCAAGATATGCTTGCTGATCCAAGAACTACCATCTCTCATACATAGTCTTATACAGAGCATCGCAGAACAGTGTTATGGCTCTTGACCCAGCCTCCAGGACTGCGTCCATAGCAATGAATGGGTGCGGCTGACCCTTCATCATATTGAGCTCAGCCTTGACACCAGCATCAAGCAGCTTCTTTGCAAACTGTTCGCCTTCTGTGCGCAGAACATCCAACTCACCAACGACGAAACATGCTGGTGGAAGTTTAGAGAAATCCCCCTTCCAGAATAGTGGGCTGGCTTCAGGATGAGACCAGTCCTCTTTGTTTGGTAGATAATGGTTACGGTACCAAAGCATCTTGGGTGCTGGAAGCGCAGGGGAGTTCTGGTTCTCTTTCCACGACTCGTTGGATATATCGGCCGTGTTATCCATGACTGGTACGGAAAGAAGTTGCAGGGAGAATTGCGGTGATCCTAGATCGGCAGCCCTTTGACACATGACAGCTGCGAGGTTAGCACCAGCGGATGAGCCGCCTAGATATTCTCAATTAGTTTCAACCGATGAAAACTATATGGAAGTAAGATTACCTGTTGCCAATTTCGACGTGTCTAAGCCAATGATATCTTTTCCTTCCCCGATGACCCACAACACGGCCTCCCAGGAATCGTGCACAGCAGCGGGGAACGGGTTCTCTGGCGCGAGTCTGTAATCTACGCTGACAACGACACACTTTCCTCGAGCACATAAATGCGATGCAATAACGTTCTCAGTCTCAATCGTACCGAGAACCCATCCACCGCCGTGATAGTAAATGCATACTGGCCATCCAGCTTCTGGCTTCTCACCATTCGGCGTAAAGCACCGAACACTGACATCAGGGCCTTGGCTTTCTCTTCGTTTGACTTTGTAATCGACTGTGCTGGCCACGGGTTGTAATGGACCACTGCCTGGAATGAGAACGCCGCTGGCTCGCGATGCTTCTATCGGTTGAAGGTGAACTTGTTGCTTGTCTATGATGTGTTTGTTATAGAATGCGGCATATTCGGGGTCTATTCGTCCAACCACTGATTCGTGGAGTGGGTATGGGGGTTGATTGCTCATGCTGTGATAATGGGTTGTGCAAGTGAATATTTTTGATGATAGAAATTGTGTTCTCAGTCTATGTCAAGCTATTGCTTTTGGTTTATCTGCAACGGAGGTTTATCTATTGCCGGCCATTCAGCTATCAAATGCCTCGGTTGATTGGTAGTGGATTGGGATCGACATCTTATGTTACACTGCAAACTCGTACTGTACAAACAGCAAAGTATCCACTCGGCGTACTGTATCAAAGCACCGTGACCCACCCCCAGATTGTAAGGATCACGATCATTATCATGTACGGCGAACTGATGATACAGTGTGTGCACTGAGATAACATACCCTTGATATGTAACCAGTCAGTGATGCAAGCCAAACATAAGCTTATTGATGTAACATCTCTTTTGCCATTACTTGGTTTATCTTTCTCATACGACATCTCAAATACCACACGTTCACAATCGCTGCCAAACCTTTCTTGTTCCACTGAACATCATTCCTTTTCCAACAGCCTGCAAATCATCCAAACGCTATGCATCCAAAAGATCACAAAGATGATGACTTCATTGACGACACACTCCATGATGTCGCCGAAGGAGAAACTGCTCGCATCGTTGACCACATCGCGGAGCGTCAACTTTGCCGCAAGTTCGACGTCCGTTTGATGCCTGTCCTGGCCATCATGTGTAAGATTGATCCGGTCCACGTCGCGTCCAAGTTTCTGACTAGCCGATAGACTTGTTCAACGCCTTGGATAAAGGGAACCTCGGAAACGCCCAAACAGCTGGACTTAGTGACAGTACGATATTCTACTCCACGGGCCCGCCAGAAAGTAACTAATATGCTCTCAGATCTGAATTTCAAGCCAGGCCAATACAACCTTTTGGTGTCCATCTTCTTCGTTCCTTATGTCATTTTTGCACCACCGGTTGCGATAATTGGCAAGAAGTACGGACCTGCCAGAGTTCTTCCAATTCTCATGTTTACCTTTGGTTCCATGACTCTGTTGGCTGCTTGCGTTCAGAACTTTGGCGGACTCTTTGCTCTTCGCTTCTTTCTAGGTGTTGCAGAATCGGGGTTCTTCCCGCTTGTCATTTATTACCTCACAACATTCTACAGGCGTGGAGAACTAGCACGTCGCTTGGCCGTCTTTTACGCGGCCTCTAACATTGCCAATGCCTTTGTAAGTTTGCAACGCGACACAGAGAGTACAAATGTTGACTAGAATAGAGCGGGCTTTTGTCCTTCGGAGTTTTCCAGATCGATTCCAAGATGTTTGTATGGAGGTATCTGTTCATCATTGAAGGGGCAGCATCTGTCCTCTTCTCCATCTTTGCTTTCTGGTATCTTCCGTTGTCAGCTGGTGAGGCCAAGTTTCTTGGTGAAGAGGAAAAGTCATTGGCATTTCACCGAATGCAGGTCGATTCATCTTCAGTTGTGCAGGAAAAGTTCAACTTCAAGGACTCGATCAAGATCTTCAAACAACCGACGACGTATTGTTTCCTCATGATTGAGATTTGCCTTGGTGTACCGATTCAGTCTGTTGCGCTTTTTATGCCGCAGATTATCCAGCGTCTCGGATATGGAACTATCAAGACTAATCTTTACACTGGTATGTGAATGTGATCTGGGGGATTCAACATGCTAATACGTATATATAGTCGCACCTAATGTTGGCGGTGCAGTGATGCTACTTATCTTGGCCTTCAGCTCCGATTTTCTGCGCATTCGTTTTCCATTTATCATGCTCGGATTTGCTTTCACCTTCATTGGGTTCATCATCTATGCTGCCATCTCTGATGTTGAAGCCCAGTTGCAGCTGGCCTACTATGCCTGCTTCATGATGGTTTGGGGAACTTCTGCACCATCTGTCCTATTATCAACGTGGTATAACAACAACATTTCTCACGAGGGGAGGAGGGTAGTACTCACATCTGTGGGTGTACCATTAGCAAACTTGATGGGTCTCGTTTCAAGCAACATTTTCCGGGAGAGCGAAAAGCCCAAGTACCCAACAGCTCTTATCACAACAGCCTGCTTTGGAGCCTGTGGATGCCTTATAGCGGGTCTTTTGGGTGGATTTATGGTCTTTGATAACATGAGAAGAAATCGCAGGGCGGGGACCAAGACGACGGCCGCAGATGTGTCTACTCAGCGTTTGCGCGATGGTCCATCTTCCCCCGAATTTCGTTGGTTCTTGTGAGCGGGGAACTTAATGCTATCAGGAAAATTGTCTGCTGGGAACACGAGAGACTAAAATAGTTTGTTGGCTTGTGCCACTTAGATCACCATATTTACCTTATTTATTTTGTACCTGAAATCTCCACAGCCAACTTTTTCATTGCCTATCAGGTGGATAAAAAAACAGGGGCTTGAAGCATCCCAGACAAAATCATTAGACCACTCTTGGTCTATATAAACACCAAAGATGATCTAATATTTGTGTTGACCCCAGCATTGGGTTTTATGCAACCCGCCCATCAAGCGGGGAAATATGAAAGCGCGATAAGCAGGGAAGATCGGCGGACAAAAGGTCATGAGATAAAGGCGGGGAGACTGGCACACTGTGCTCTGCAACCTACAACGTTACTTCGAGATTGTCGATTCCATTCAATCTGTGGATTCCAACTTCGGAGGGTAAAAGTAAACCCGATACATGTCCACCTATCTGCTCATCTCACTCACAATACACATTCATTGTCAAGAACATCCAATATTGCCATTAGAGTTGCATCAACTACCAAATTGTCAAGATCATCAAATCACTCACCACCGAAACATCCAACATTGCCATCATGTACTCTCCCAAAGTGGGCGACAGCCTGGATGACCTCGACACCCCGTCCATGATTGTCGACCTTGATGTCATGGAGGCCAACATCAAGAAGCTTATGGATAGACTCCTTCCAACTGGGCGGAATATCAGACCGCATCTCAAGACAACCAAGAGCGCTATCATCGCTAAAAAGCTTGTCGCAGCTGGTGCAAAAGGCGGATGCGTCGCAAAGCTGAGTGAAGCTGAAGCAATTACTGCTGCTGGCTTTACCGATCTGCTCATTACGTGTGAGATTGTCGGTCCCGCCAAGGTCAGAAGATTGGTTGAGCTTTTCAAGAAGCATCAAGGTCTACGGATAGTGGTAGACGACGCCGACGCTGCTACCGCCATCAACGATGCCTTGGCCAACTCGGGTGCTCAAGACCCTATAAACGTGTTGATCGACTTGGACGTCGGACTTCACCGCACCGGTGTCAAACCCGAAGGTGCTTTACCACTGGCACGACACATCAGCACTTTGAAACACATGCGTCTGATCGGTGTCCAAGGCTATGAGGGTCACCTACAACATCTTCACGACTTCCAAGATCGGAAAGAACAATGTCTTGAATCAATGCGCATTCTTACAGAGACTGCCCAAGAGCTCAAAAAAGAAGGATTCAACATCGAGGTTGTGACAACTGGAGGCACTGGTACAGCCGATTTCTGTGCGACAGTGCCAGATGTAACAGAGTTGCAGCCCGGATCCTTCATTTTCATGGACACAGACTATCGCAACGCCATCGGAGCCTACTATTCACACAGTCTGTCTTTCCTAGCAACAGTCGTCAGCAAGCAGGGCGAACGCCAAGTCACAATAGACACGGGCCTCAAGACTTTAACAACCGACAGTGGTCTTGCTGAATGTAAAGACCAGAGATACACTTACAGTCAGTTGGGTGATGAGCATGGGTCATTGAATTGGGAAGAAGGAACGCCATCACTCAAGGTTGGCGACAGGGTCGAGATGATTCCAAGTCATATTGACCCGACTGTTAACCTTCACGATTATTATTATGCTCACCGCAATGGGACCATCGAGGAGGTCTGGCCAGTTGACTCAAGAGGGAAGGTTCAGTAAGCTGTAACCAGGATTGAAATCAACAAGTGTAAAAATAGGCAGGGTTAGAGATAATGTCACACACTTCACCAATCCATTTCACAACTCTCTGCCAACTTTTATTTACCAAATCAATATTGACATAACTCTATCGTCCACATTGTAGTGTAGTGATATATAATAGTCAAATCGAGTAAACGCGAAATATAGTAAATAGTAACTATGTGAAACTTGACACCACATGAGTCTTCGTTTAGTTATACTATTATCAGTTCTTCCGCAACAAGTTCCTTGTTTCTAAAATCCCTCTTCCTTCCTCTCATAAACTGACCAACTCTAGTATATGGGCCCGCATTGGCTGTTCGTGTGAGTAACAAACCGGATATACCCTTTTCTGTAGAACCCTCAGAGGATATCGCAAGACAAAAGACAATCATTGGTTCGGTGAGCCGGCTTTCATCACGAGTACCAGAAGTGTTGTTGTTCCATGTGCCGTGCAGGACCTCTGGATCCTCCTTGAAATCGACATTTGGGTTTGCAGCAATAAAGTCCTCAATGTACTTGTTGTAGCCTTCTTCATGTGACATTATACTTTCGTCGCCACCCTCAGCATTAGACATAGGAAGCAAGACAAGGTTCGAGGTCTGTGGGTAGAACCATGCGGTTCTAACAAACCCTAGTACCTTAAGTTGCCCCGAAACAACTTCCCCAAAGGGGTTCTGGGCCAATTTTGGCGTTGTTGAACAGTCCAAAACTTTGCAAATAGGAGCTGTATTGTATATAGGCACAAATACTTCATCAAACTGAATCATGCCACCTTCAATACTCGCCCACGACCAGGAAGGCGCGCGGTAGGTCTTTGGCCGGTACGAATCGAGTTTTTCACCGTCAGGTAAGCTTCTGTGGTGATAACTGACATACCACGTCAGTTGTAGCGCTAGCTTGTATTTCCACAATCCGGCAAAATATCCTGGGCCAAGGGCTGGGGCAAATGAGCCATGAAGGGCAATTCCAGCGACTGCGTTTAACTTATCATTCTCGAGACTGGCACGTCGAAGCGAATAGGCTGAAACAAGTCGACTCCAGCAGGTCAACGCCTCGTATTTCACAGCCAGTGCATCTTGGTCGTCCATCAATAGTTGGTTCAGATTGAGACTAGTGCTTGTGTCCATACTGTCGTAAAATGGGTAATGGAAGGAATCACCAAAGGTCTTTGTACCAGCTTTGCAAGCCCACATCATGGTGTGACTAGCAAAGGTGACAGTCCTTTGAGCAAGCAACTGTTCCTGCAGTGTCCAAGCCCTTTTTGCAAGCGGCTCGGAACGCTCATCGTATAATGCATCGTCGAGGCTGCCGAAGGAGAAGGTTCCAAACACGTTGGGCTTTACGCAGAATGGTATTGTAAAACTTTGCTTTACATGAGGCCGATCCTGTAGAAACCCCTCAAAGACTTCTTGTGCAGAGGCGGCGACAATTGTCAAAGTGGAAGAGGCATATATATCCTTCATCGATGAAATCTCCCGATTTTTGTCCTCTTCAGAGTCTTGAATGATGCAAAAGGCATCTATCCACAAATATGGAATGGAAAGCTTGCGAGTTACAGCAATAGCCTGTTGGAAAGTAAGAGGCAGCGTTCCATTGTCAAAACCCTTGATGAATTGTGTATAGTTCGACGTGTTGAGTGTGTCGAAGGGAGCTTTACCCCAGCAATAAGATACAGTCGCATACCTTCCACGACGCCCTCCCGATTCAATGACCCGTGGTTCGTCTTGATCCGTAGGGCTGACTTCGATGACCCTTGTAGGTAGCATAGCCTCTGCGTGTGGATCTAAACAACCCTCATGTTCTTTGCATTCCGCGAGCCACGACTGCATCTGAAGGCTAGCCTCTGGGCTGCCTACGTCGTGTCTCAGTGGACGTGCAGTAACATGTGCTGACGCTTCATCTTTGCTGGATGTAAAGGCATAGATACGACGAGTATCGGCGAATTCTTCTTCATCCCCACATAAATAATAGACGCGAACAAAAAACACGTTGCGGCCCCTTGGTGTCGCTGTATGTCTTTCCCGACCAGGAAGCAACACCATTTTTATACGTGTTTTTCCATCCTTTGAGTCATCCAGGAAGGTTTCAACAAAACTGCACCAATTGCAGCCAGATGATGAGGCATTTGTGATTTCGTCAATGGTGGAGACTGCCTCTGTCTCGTGGTGAATGTAAGGATCGTCTTCGGCCGTACATGTTTTTTTGAAAGACTCAGTGTTGAAGAATTCATCCCAACATTTGGTGCAGACAAGTTCTTGCGGTTTCATGTTACAAATGAATGTTGTTACAACCATACAGGACAAGGCAGTGGAAGGGCAGGGTTTCATTTGGTAATTTTCAACTTCAATGCTGACACACGTGACCATTTTCATCCATCGAAACAAAATAAGTTATGCATAAATTAAAAAGGGTATCAGAGTAAGAAAAATAAACGATTGAAGACAAATGTTATTAAGATAATAAGTATAAAAATGTAATTGTATTGAAAATAGTATAAATGACATTTCTAACTCGAAGGATTAATAGTTACTGATACTTGCTGCACAGCTGTATCCTTTGCTTTAAAAATAACATTCAGACTTACACCGCTTGGTAGGAGTGGATTAGAAAATGGTGTAGGTAGCGGAATTGTATCTTTAAGCAGAAAAATTGCATCTTCAGTAGCATTTGTCATGTCAAACCTTGGTTTGCCTTCAACCACGAGAACCAACAACACAGGGTCATCTGGAGATACCGAGATTGGACCGTTATACTCCGCGTCTGATGTGTTGTAAATCCGCGAGAGTGCAAGATATTGATGGAAAACCCATTCTTGTGATTGATCAAGGGAACGAACGCGGGGGAGAACCGGCGCAGACAAGTCTCCAGGGATAAATAGCAAAGTGGGCTGTGTTACATCGACATCGACTTCCGTTATCGAATTACTAGCTTCAACAGCTGCTTTCATAGTGACTGTCTGGCCAGACGGCATCCATTCTCCAGTGACGGGAATTATGACCCTGATATATTGTACTTGGTCATTCAAATTGGGACTTTGCTCAGACCGCGTG
This sequence comes from Fusarium ussurianum, assembly GCA_017656695.1. Classification (NCBI taxonomy): domain Eukaryota; kingdom Fungi; phylum Ascomycota; class Sordariomycetes; order Hypocreales; family Nectriaceae; genus Fusarium; species Fusarium ussurianum. The sequence continues at coordinate 1,997,669 of JAGDUO010000007.1, forward strand.
ATAGTGTCACTGAGCGTGAATACAATGTCGCTTCTGGCAAAGCCTTGAGAACCGGGGGTTGCGCCATTGGAAGTCGAAAGTTCAAAATTGTTCTGTGGAGTAAAAATATCGCTGACATTGACGTTTGTAGGGCAGACATAATAGGTCAAGGTATCACAAGTGAGAAAGACCAAGTTGATGTCAGTGCTTGTCATGGAAGTTGAGGTCTGAGGCGTCTTTATCGGCGACAGTGCTTTCGGACTTGCGGTTGTGATCATTTTTGACACGGATGCTTTTGAAGCCACTGACACCGCTGAAGACTTGACAGGTGACGATAGAGAATTGGTGCTTGGTAAAGTAACGGGGAGATATGGAGGAGGTGTCGTCGGAAGAGACTTTGGCAAAGTGCCGACCTTCAGTATTAGACTGGGAGTTGGCCGTCCCAAGAACAGAGCCAGAGTACATGAATCAATTGTGCTCGGTGAAGCCTTGAACGAATCATAGATCTGCTGCGAGTAGGCCAGAGGATCTAGCATTCTCGTATTCCAATCATACGGAAGGGTAGCATCCGTCGACTTCCGGTGACAAGTCACGTCTTTTCCATATGTCGATGGGTCGGATGAGGTGGGCGGAAGCTTGAAATCGCCGATCAAATCAGAAGGTGTAAACGTCTCTCCTAGTTGATATGTTTGTCGATGAATAGGGAGAGAAATACCCAGATGCGTAAACCCTGAGTCTCCTGGCCGAATGTCCGAAAGACATAGCATAATATCAGGAGCTATCTTTCTTAACAAGAGAGGCTTGCTAGTACTTGGATCGTAGTATGATGTACTTAGTCTCTCGACCTTGAGATCTGGAAAAGAGGATACGAGGCTGCTGCGGATATCGCAAGAGACTTCCAACATCACCGAATATCAAGACTTCAATCAAGCTGACTGCCAATTAATTAAAGATAGACTTTTTATTTTGGGCTGCAAATGCACTAGTCAGGCTGAAATGTAAATCTGGCTATGACAGTGCGTCTTGGGTTTGCAGTCAGTACAGAACATCTACGCTATCAACTATGCACAATGAGAGTGACCTATGTGTCATTGTTCAACACGAGCTAACAATATGTAGCCGAGATTTCCTATGCATGACTTAACAAATCTTGAGATGAAAAATCAATGTATCAACACATTGAATTATTGACCTTAACATAAAGATATGACGTTATAATTTTCATCAGATGAAGTTTCACCCACTAGCTATGTCAGCCCTTCTTAATTTACAAAGCGCATTTCATCCGTAGTAGTTGTAGTGTCTGTCAGATGGAAGAAGTCATTCCCAGTCGCAGTTGTTGCTATGTGAATCCAAGCGGTGATTTGGTCACGGAGGGTGTCTGTTGAGCATCCAGGGTAGATAGTACAGTAAGTAGCCGAAACGCTGGCCCGGCAAGGCTATTCGTTCTGATTGATACAACAGATGTGCTCGACTGCGACGCAAGGTTGAGATTCTTTCTAAGCTAAAATGCACGCGCGTACTCTGTAGATGCTCATCGATCGGCAAGTATTATCTTGTCTACGGGCGTTAGTCTATCTTGTCTAAATGTCAGTTCGGTTCTAAGGTTTAATTATACTATATTTAATTCTCACTAGTGTTCGTGTTTCAGGGTAACTTTGTTCCGCGTCTGTGCATAGCTTAGTAGGGTTAAAAGGAAAATCAATTATGGATAATAAGGCGATCGGATCTGTCGGCACATTACACTCAATTGCCGACGCGTTTAAGTTTTTAGATGTGGCGATGGGAAATTAATTTCTTGTGCAAAGATTAACAAGCTCGTATTCAAGAAGTGTCTCGTGATACAAGGATCGGAAGGTTTGGTGGATGATGGACGATGGATAAATAGAGACGACTGAGACCCCAAGTCTCCATCTCTTCCAAGCTACAATCCAAAACAAGACATAGCAACTACAATCTCCATCTGAGACTACCTTCTTCAAATATGTAAGTAACATAGGAAGCTCTTATTCTGGATCTTTGCTTCCATTTAAGAATAAAGCATACTAATAAACAACTAGTCCATTCGAAACCATGCTCACCAAAGCTGTCCTCCTCTCCGCGTTTGCGTGCAGTGCAATTGCAGCACCCTACGAAGTCACCAACCCCGAGGATCTCAAGAACAACTGGTACAGCAACGACTACTCCGCCACTCGCGGTGTGAACGAGAAGATTCACTGGAAGTTCACCCTCGAAGGCCACAACGCCGTTCCCGACCCTGGCGACTTTTCAGTCGCCTGTCATGGAGTGCAGAATGGAGCTCCGTGCGGCAAGACCTGTGCCCAGAAAACACGTTTCACTCCCTGCAAGGATACAGCGTATGAGGCGCGCCAGTACTTCAATGGGCCCAAGACTACCATTGAAGTGCGCCGTACTACTATGCCTGACTTTGGAAAGAAAGTTATCACCAGTGCCAATGTCAACATCACTGCGCAGACGGAGGTTGGTACAGTGACCTACGGGTTGCTATTTGGGGAGTTCCAGAAGCAGTTTATCTCCACGCTTAACGAGCCTCCTTCATCCTAGACATGAATCACTTGAATTCATGTGAGACTATTCTGTGTATTGGAATTAATGCAGTTTTGCTCCTATTATTTAGACTTACATATCTCTCGGGGCCGCCTCCCTCTTACAAATATTACGCTTGTCTTTATGGTGGCGCCACCTCCCATGTTTCCCACTGGTCATCCCAACAGCATTGTTGTAGACGCCCGAGACCGTCCAAATTGTGAATCTTCTCATCGGGTGCCTACTGTCAGTTTGGAACAACGGTATTTCCTCTTGCTATTGCCACTTTAATGCGAATAACAGGGTAGGGGCAGAGTTTGTTTAGAAAGCACCGAATAAGCTTTCAAGGACTCCCGTACGTCCCGGTTGCCTATGGTTTTGTATTTTCTTAACTAAATATTATGGCTTGATTCACTCTCAGTCTCATTCTTCTCAATTCCATATATCCGATAATACTCTTCGCTGATGGGAATTTGCTTTGCGCCTGATGGTCGTGTGACATTTCGTCCCCACTCCTTTGGCACAGAGTGTTTATCCTGCCACTCGTATATCGCATCGAAATCCCTGCACTGATGATTGACACCAAAGTCCGGGAAAGGGTTTGTCTGTGTTTCAACCCAGTTGAACGTGATAATGTCCAAATTGCCATTACACATAAGATTCTGCATAAGTATGTCGGTGCAGTGGCTGACATGAATCCAATGCAGTTCGCTGAATGGTTTCTTGGCTGTGCCGTTCCGGTGATACTCGGCCCATGCTAGATGCCGAAGGAGGTTTAGGCAGTGAATCTGATGGAACATATCGATCTGTGCCATGTAGGCATTATCACCGAGCCCATACTCCGGTGGAAACTTGACAAGAAGCTCTGGATCTTTGCCTAGTCTTCGAACCTCATTCTCGGTGATGGGGAAAACGCGGATGTTCTCGAGGTCTTCCCATGCTTCATCAACTGCTGGGTCGGGCTTGACGGAGTTGCGCCACTTGGAAGGATTTTTGGCTTCGAATAGGCCACCTTCAGTCTCTATGGGCCTCAGTTTGAAGTTGATTGAGTCCAGGACAGGAGCTGTACTGTCAGTCGCTGCTTTGGATTGTGTTTACCGAGAGAAAGGCTTACAATAGAATGAGGTCTTCCGAACATGCTCCATCTCTGATATCACATTGGTTCTCGTGTAGGTAGCCACGAAGAGACAAAGAGATATCAAGAAGAAGAAGACGTTAAATGCGAGCCAGGCGTGGCCTTTCCAGCTCCCTCGCTGCTTCAATGGGGTCCAGTCGGTTCCCTCACTACCATCTTCATTATGCAGCAGACTCTCGTCAGAACCGTTCTTATCCTTGAACGACATGGTCTCAGTGGAGGAAGTGGTAACTGGGTAGATCGCCTTTGCAGGAATGAGATTCCAGTAAGTCGCGAGGCTACGAGAGATGAGAGTTTGTTGGGGTTGGATTAAAACGATATGACAGTGGTCAATATTACCAAAGAATGCTTATCTCTGACATCAACCTGATGATCACTTCCATCGAATTTGATGGTTTGCACAACACTACGAAAGAAGAACCGCCTGCCTAAACAGATCTTTAGATAAGGTACTTTTGGGACCGAACGCAGATCAGTATCATCATGATGCCTTTACAAGATTCCCCCGCAGGCACTTTTGAAGATGGATGCCGAACTTCCGACCATCAATTCGGTGGTTGCCTTAAACAGCGCCGTATACACCATTGCCAAAGCCTATCAGCCAATCGTGTACAGCAATGAAGTTGGGGGCGAGATGCAAGGCATAGAACTTATGTTTGTTCTGTATGCTACGTCGTGTAGCCCAACTAGAATGACGACTCTTATCTACCCCACAGCAAAACGACCTTCCTTTCTAAGAGATCACAAGCCTAGTCAATAACCCATGGATGGACAGTCCTGGTAAAGGATATCGATGTATTTAATATTTAGGATGGTCGGAAATTAACTACACTTACCAACTGGAAATCCATAGTCTACAGCAGCAATTTGATCATTCGAACATGAAGCTATCTCAATTCCTCAGCGTCGCTGCGATGTGCGGCTTTGCAGCTGCAAGCCCTATCCCAGGTGAGACCATATCGTCTCCCTTTGAAGCATTTTATTGATCTTGACTACAGACAATACCATCGCGGAGCGCGAGAATTTATATCCCAGACCTTACACTCTAAAGATGGGGGGTGATGCGTTTAAAAAGCGCGAGAATTTATATGGCAGACCCTATACTCTGAAGATGAAGGACGATGCGCTTGAGAAACGTGAGAACTTATATACCAGACCCTATACTCTGAGGATGGAGGGCGATGCGTTTAAGAAACGTGATCCCCAAAACACGTACGGAAAGGCTTATACCTTGAAGATGAAAGATGATGGATTTGAGAAACGTGATGAGTAAAGCAGGGTCTTGTATTTCACAATCTCTTGATGAGGATAGAAAATCAGTGCCCAGTCTCAAATCTATATCTGTCTCTGGACATTTGTTCAAGACTCTTTGATCGATTGGAGGCAAATTGTTCCACCTGAACTGCCTCGCTTAGACGGCTAAACTGTCATTTTAACCTTTTCTGCTGAACTCAGCAGTTTAATCATTTAAGCATATTAGAGTTATGACACTGTGGAATCCTTGCTATGAACCAACGACCTCCAGGATGTCAGTACAAAGTCATCTCTTCACAGTCAATTGTCCCCTGTAGCTAAAAACAAATCCCTGGAGTTAATACGACGAAAGCCTACTTCGAGGTGGGATTATTCTAAGACAGAGGTTTTGTTTAGTCGAGTGATTGAACTTATAAGGCGAAGCTGCTGCACATAGACTAGAGCCAAGGGGACTGTAAGTGGAACATGACTGGGGTCGAAAATCATAGTATAAATTAAACCAAGTATGACAGGTATTAAGGTTAATTAGAAACATAGTTAAAGGCAGATTCTCTACCGTAGTAATAGATCTAGGCATTTATTACTCTTTAGTAACCCATGGCAGCGTCAACACTAACTTTCCAAATCTTCCAGTAGACTCGACCTTTTCAACCTCTTTCAGCGCGTCCTCAGCTGTTCCCTTGAATATTTCAATGGGGATCTCTTGGAACTCTTTGCCATAATGATTCATCACCCAGCCGAGGGCCTTCCACATTCTGTCCGCGGCTTCCATGTTGGGAGGTATATCAACCCTATCCCCGTTTGGCAGGTCAAACGAAGTATGGTAATGGCGAGCTCCGATACAAGGCTCGAAGCCTTCCTCGGGCATTAAAAGTACGGTTACGAGTTTGGCTCGGTCGCGCCTGGGCAGAGAACTAGCGAGGAGCGTCTGTGGACTGGGCGTAGTCATAGTTCCGAGTGCGTCGAATCCCCAGACAGGCACATCGCCGGCGCTTTCCACTAGTGCCTTGATGCGAGCCGGGGTGCTCTCATCGCTATAGTCAAAGCAGTGGGTCGCACCCAGCTTCTTGAGAAATTCGTGTCGCTTAGGCGACGCTGTGACGATGATGGAGGTGACGCCGCTGGCGCGCGCAAGCTGGATCGCAGACATGCCGACGCAGGTGGCACCGGCCCAGATCACCATCGTTCCCTCGATGGGACCTTTGGCATCTTGCGGGAGGGGTAGCTTGAATCGATTGAAAATTGCATCATTGGCAGTCTGGACTACAACGGGGAGACCAGCAACATTAGGGTGAGGTACGTTATCGGGAACCTTGAAGGCCCATGCAGGTGGGATCGATATATATTCCTGTTGCGTGCCAAAGCGCTCGGGGCGGTCGTTGGAGCCGTTAACGTAGCCGGCAACGATGTCGCCTGCCTTGAAGGGTGAGTTGGCCAGGCCAGGGCTCTCAAGCACCTTGCCACAGAACTCATGGCCCATTACGCGCCGCCGACAGTTGAAGAACTTCAGCACTCGAAAGTCGGACGGGTTGACACCTGCATACATGACCTTAATGAGGATCTCATCGTCACGCGGTGCTGGCATCGGGAGGCTGGCAGCGACAGCTTTACCCTCTGCATTAGCATAGAGAGCAGTACTGGTAGTAGGGGCGTTTGTTGCAGTCATCTTGAAACTGGGGATAATGGGATGGTTCTTGAAATTTGTGATAATGGAATTGTGCTTGGAATCTAAAGAGAAAGACTAACGTGGGTAGATTTTCTGTTTTATATGTGAGCTGGCAGATACTCACTACCGCGGATTTGATTTGAAGTTTGGGGACGTGTATCACAGCGGACTTCCATGAGCGGACTTCCATGAGCGGACTTGCAGGATGGCGGACTTTTGACTGTGCGTACAGCCCGAGAGACGTTTCTTCCATCACAGTGCACGTGTTGTTGGGAAAGTTGGTTATTAGGAAACCCTGAATTCCATATGTTGAGGTGTGAGTCCAGATAGATTATTTGTTGGCAATTTTACGTGTATTAAGAAGACAAGGGCTTCGGCTTAGAGATTACAAAAGTTAAATGGCGGACTTGCAGGATAGCGGACTTTTGACTGTGCGTACAGCCCGGGAGACGCTGCTTCTATCACAGCACACGTGGTCTTGTTGGGAAGGTTAGTTATAACCTTAATCTGGCATGTGAGTTTTTGATCCAGACAGATCCTTTGTCGGGAATTTTGAGTATATTGAGAAAACTAGGGCTACGGCTTATAGATTATAAAAGCAGGATATATGACTTGCAAGATGAATAGTCTACTTAAAACTCTAGATACCAGACAAGATTTGAGGGAAAAGCTTCTCAGTAAAGTCCCACAAGATGGGAGTGTAGTCAGGAGCCCAGCTGAGTCCAGTCCAGAATGTGTTGCGCTGGCCTTGAAGAGCATAAAGCTTCTGGTAGAATCCATCAGATAGTTCCTTGGGTGACACTTTGGGAACGGTGAGTCCATGTGACGCGAAAGCCAGGATGGTGGGGTCAGTAACATCATATGTTCCCGCAGTATCAATGTTAGTGAAGACTTGTTTGATCATAGACTTTGCTTTTTCGGCGGTCAGACTGGCACGGCCAAGGACACGCGTAGTCCAGACATCCTTATCGCCTGCGCGAGTGTACGCGTCAACAAAGTCACCTTGAGGAAGGTAAAAGTTGCTAGGATTGTCCCACGTATTGCGGATGCCGGGAACATCGGAAGGCAAGCTGGTCTTGCCAACAACACTGACGTAAAGTCTTTCCCAAGTGAATTTGGAGAAGATTGACTTTTCGTTCTTGTCGAGATCCCATGCTTCGGTGTTGCCAGGGGAGGGAGTTGCTGCAATAAGAAGTTTCTTGGCTTTGACATGCTTCTTTCCGTTTGGTGTTTGGATGACCAAGTCGACGCCGTTTGTCTTGCGACTGCTGGAAACAACTGTGCTTTCGAGAAGGACGTCATCTTTCATGAGGTCGAGAACGCGGTCGTAGAGTGTTTCTGAAGAATAAGTCTCTGGCCACTTGAAAGAAGGGCCTGCCAGACCGAACCCGAGAGCGGCGAGTTGTGGCTGTCCAACGACAGCCAGGACAAACCAGGTAGGTGTATTCACTGCATCAGAAAGCCAGATAAATGTGCGAAGAATTTCGAGAGAGCTGCCAATGTTGTGCTTGTCGAGGAACTCTCCGAAGGGCAAGAGAAGGTCTTCTGGAATTTTGCCTTTCTTGAAATAACCATTCTCGAACCATGGCTGATACTTCACTGCCAGGGCAATGTACTCAATCAATGCGACAGTTGAGTTGATGAGCCCGTAGTCAGCATCAACAGTCTTTCCAGTAGTGAAGTCGATATCCTTGGTGGCGAAAAGAAGATCGAACCCGCTCTTTGCATCTGGGTCAATCAAGCCGACATCGAATCGCTTGAAGAACGCCCTGGTCTTCTCTCGGTTCAGGTAAGCTTGAACTCCGTAGTTGATAGGCCTGTCTCCGCCTTCCGGCTGGTAGGCATGAACATGGCCACCCTATAGAATCTGGTTAGAATAGTAATGAGGGTTGGATCAACTCGGCCAACTAACAAGCCTATTTTCTTTCTCAATGACGAGAACACTCTTTCCGTAGTCTTCTCGGAGTCTGACAGCAGCATAAGAACCTGTTGCACCACCACCAATGATGGCAACGTCAACCTCCTGGTGGTCAGGCTTGGGCTTGGCCAAGGCTGCGCCGGTAAGATAGGTAAAGCAAGTAAACAAAATTTTCGACTTCATGGTGAAATGTATTTGTTGAGTGGCACTGAGTGAGTGATGCCAGTATCCTAGTGTCGGATAGCGGCTGCTTAAGTAGTCTGAGCTTTGATCCACGGTTCTGCATCCATTCGGATTTGGCGGGCGCATGTTACTAGGATCGAAAGTAAGTGTCGGTGCACAGAACAAACAATCTCGCAAGGGCTTGTTTGTCCGACAGCCTCATGCACAGAGTTCCACATCAAGTAATGTCGGCTTGTACAAGAATCACTACCGCTTGGACAGCATAACCAGTATGGTGGGATCGTATTCGGAATAGCTGGACCAATTGAGTTTAATGAGCGTGTCTCACTTAAGGGTGTCGATCTCGGCAGTTGGTGGCTGCGAAGCATGTTGTGATGAAAAATGTCAGCATAACTTATTTATGCGACAAACAAAGCTAGCAACTAAAATGGACACATCAAGTCTTGAAACGGGCTGGTCTCGTCGGGCTAAAAACCGTCTAACAGCCACTATGTAACAGAAAACGATGCTAGTGCCTGGGCTGAATTAAAAATCTACACCAGAGGTGTTGCAGATGTGCCTGAGATAAACCACGCAATGCTCACAATTATACTCCAATACATCACATAATTGGACGTCCCACATGTAAGAGTACTAATAGTGGATTGGTTACTCGAGCTAATACCCTGTATCTGCCTATATCCTAAAGGTGATTTACCTCCACAACTGTGTCGTTTTGCACATATATCCCCGACATATTGTCATTAGACACAGACGCCGACTTCCGACTGCATATAACTGTATGCACTCCTTTTGGATATTGAACATTGCTTGACTCGTAGTGCAGTCCGTTTTCCATATCAGCTAGGTGGTGTGTTGAGCTTGAGTCATCCTGCTCTTTGTCCTTGGTTGACCTGACGAGAGTTGTTAATTTGATAGCATTGCTTGGTCGACTGATACGTTGGCTGCTCTTTCCATACGAGCTAAGGAATCTGGCAGGTAGTATGTGGTTGAAGATGGGGCGTAAAAGAGGAAAGCAGGCTGGTTTATTTAAGTTAATATGATGATTTGTTTGACTCATTCAGATGGCTACTCACCGGAAACAATAGCAATATTCACTTCAACTGATCCCAAGATACAGAACATGGCATAGTCGTAAGGCATTTGTGTTGTGTTGTTGTCGTAGTTGACAAGTTCGACCAGAACAAACATTGAGGCGAAGCAGACGCTGTAGACATTGATTAGTCTGGATCGGGTCAAGATATTTCGCAGCACTGTGGATAGATCATACATGGCTCCAAGCAGAAACAAAGCAGTAATAGCTAGCTTCTGACCGGTTGGCAGGGAAAGTCGAGCCACTTCGATGATTGGCAAAATGAGGATGGCAATGTCCATGATAAAATGAGTAGTAATAGTACCAAGGAAGAATTCGCCACTGTCAAGGTTACAGACCTTGTCTGTAATGCTATAGTCCCAGAGTGACTGCACAGGGACACAGCGAAAGGTAAGCATAAATGTTCTGAGAATAATCCATACGACTACCATCACAAGCATGACTAGGATCGGTATGCGGATTGAAGAAATCCTAAAGAGGCGCCAGTATAATGTCAAAATGGCTATCTTGGAACAGGCGATGGATGAAGCATAGCATAAGGAGTTCAAGTAGCTAAGGAACCGGGCTTGTTGTAGAATTGCCTCTCTCTCATCACCGGTGATCGAGTCCGGGATTTTGACGCCGAGGTATGTGTGCAACGTCCCTAGGTAGTTGTCAGTCAAGGCTGAGACAGGATCCTGGAGTGTCGCATACACTCAATCATGATGCCGCAGTAGCCTGTTGCGAAAACAAATGCCAGGATGGAAAAGTAATCATCGAACCACCAGCTCATTTTGGTCATCCTTCGAGCGCAAACACGCATAACAAGTGAGACCAGCGCTGCAAGCCAAGGAATGGCGACGCCGGCCCAGATGTTGGGTTGAAGCCCAGCCATTATTTGGTCATGTGTGCATGCAGTGGAATGTCATACAAGACGTCAGTAGAATGCGCCTGTGAAACAAGCGACAGGTCTTGCGCAATGGGAAAAAGAGGACAATGGAAAAGTGTGAGAAATGACTTGTGATGCAATGTGGACGTAACCAACGTTATCATCACTGGTAAAGAGTGGGAAATGGGAAGCACTGACTCGCTCAATGACAGAGGGCTTGATACTATTGCTTCCCCAGATAAAGCTAACCCTATACTGGAGAGGCGTTAATGGCATTGATAAGCTCGCGTACCGTTTCCTGTTCAGCCCTGAGTTTTAGGTTGGGGTAATGGGTCGATGGCGTAGAATCGAGGTGCGTGAGTGGCCCGAAAACGCCACCGGTGATAAGTGTCTTGTAACGACTCGAGGATTGAGAGAGTGTTTGCTGTTTGTTATTGGTGCCAAGCCCGCCTCTTCGCTTCGCAATGCCGTCTTGTATCATAACTAACTAACTTGGCTCACCAATATTGAGCAGGGTTTGAGGAAAGGAGAAGGCGATTGTGTGCATGCATTGCGAAAGGGGGCTGTCAAAACACAAAGCTACTACGGATATAGTAGCGTTTCATTACAATTGCTTACAATAACCGCACTAGACTGATATATGGAACAATTCCGGCAACGGAAAGTCTGTATTGGCTTAGTCTACAGAGTAAGGTTGTACTGCTAACCACCGACTATAACTATGGAACAATTCCGTTCAGCCAAGGTTCAAATCAGGGGTTTGCAAACTTTAATCCTGATTGCTACTCTGCTACTGAACCCTGTATACTAAAGCTAATCAGTCTTGTTCACAAACGGCTTGATAAAGATTGAGCTTGTCTCTTTGCAACGACATTTGCAGCAGCCTTCCCAGCTTTCGCTCCAAATACTGCGCCAGACGTCAATCCACTTCCCCCGGGATAGTTAGAATAGAATAGGCCTCCCACCATTTCTCCCGCGACAAAAACGTTGGGCACTGGAGAGCCTGTCACCCCGTGGATCAGCTGGGCGGATTGCGGATCAACTTTGACACCTCCAAAGGTAAAGGTGATACCACAAGTCACCTTGACTGCCATGTACGGGCCCTTATCCAAGGGCAAAGCCCAGTTTGACTTGGCCAAAGCCAGTTTTTTCTTTGAAGACTGAGTTGAGACGCCGTCTCTGATGGCAGGGTCCCATTTGGCGTCAGGATTCTCTTGACGATGTGCATATACTGCTTCGTTGTACTCTCGGATTGTGTCAACAAAAGCGGATTTGTCTCGGAGTCCACGTTCGGCACATTTCTGGGCGAGCTCGTCTACTGTCTTTGCAAAAATGCGCTCGACGCGCTCCTCACGATATTCCTCCATCCGCAGCCAGTCCATGGTCCTTGAATCCCAAACCTGGAAGGCTAGCTGTTCTGGTTGCTGGAGGATAGCCCGACCAAACTTTGCGTAAGTATAATTCCTCAGATCAACACCTTCGTCGACAAAACGCTGGCCATCAACATTCAACATGAGCCCCAGAGGGTAACCCGACTTGGTGTACTCATTGGAAGCTTCTCGATCGCCAGTATTTGGGTCAGCATTAGCGTCCCAAGCCACAGAATGGCACCCGGACCAGTTTCCGACAGCTTTCCCGCCTAACTGTTCGATGGCTAGGTTCAAAACATCTCCAGTGTTGTAAGGTGTTCCGCGGACCATAGCCATGTCCCACCCGGCACCAAGGAATTGGCTTCGCATCTGAGGATTGGACTCAAATCCTCCTGCAGCCAATACAACAGCGCTGGCGTTGAGTGAGCGTTTGTGGCCATTAACCAACAGCTGAACGTCGTAGCTGTCGTCAGTTGAATGCTTTTGTAGCCCTGTGAGCGCTGTTGACCACGAAATCTGGACGCTTCGCCTCTTGATCGCAGCAAGGTAGTCTTCGATAAGACCCTTGCCTCCATCCTGGGTCTTGATGTGGAGACCGCCCCAGAACTTAATTCGCCCGTCAACTTCGTATGCCTGTCTGTTGAAGGAAAGCTGGAAGCGGATACCATTTGAAGCTAGCCATTTGATAGTTGAATTGGAGTTTTGAATAAGTGTCTTGGCCAGTTCTGGGTCTGAACGTCCCATACACACCCTGTCCATATCATCTTGGAAGTCTTTCTCGGTATAGGGCGCAAGATCAATCTTTCCTGCTTGTTCGTGGGAAACATTGTTGACAAAAGGTAACAGATCGTTCAGTCCACCGTGGGCGATTCGATAGGCGCCAGCAGTAAAATAAGAATTACCACCCACCCATTCTTCAGGGCACTTGTCTATGATTAGGATGTTCTTGGCTCCGTTCTCGGCCGCAGACAGAGCTGCTGCGAATCCGGCATTGCCACTGCCCACGATCAAGACATCAACGTTCTCAGGGAGATGGGCCATGTTGCGAAAGAGGTGGGGTTCAACGTGCTGGGGTAATTGGAGGGTGAAACAGAAAATCTCATGCACAGCGGGTGGAAAGATATGCTTAGATGCTTGGAGATCAAATCAAGGATGATCGTTTCTTGGGTATTTAATATATGTACGAATTGATAGATTTGATCCCAGGTATTCTGAGCAAGACAACAATAGACACAACAGGAGCATCATTCTCCGTGACCCACACAATTCGGAAAGTGACTCTCCGAGCGGAGTTCTCGGCACTGAGCTAACATTAGCCGATGTCATTCCAGACTCACAAGGGAGACAGATAGACTTTGCTTTGCATGCACAGTACGTGTTCTTGTCCCCAGAAAACTTTTTGATTTTATTCCTTTGTTAGCATCAAGCATTGAAAGAATGTGATGGAATATGGCATTCTGTAGTTTTGCTCTAACCCTTGCCTGTGATTTTATTACAACTCAATAACCACATACAGATAGTTATTTGATCCCTAGATAAGTGGCAGTTGTGGTGGTGGTGGTCTTTGTTTAACGCCGGGACGTCAGATTAGTGGCAGTTGTGTGTCTTGGTCTAACGACGGCGTTGGTACATTGATCCAGCCAAACAATGGATCGAGTGGCAAACTGTAGTCTGCATCCCCAGTACCCATGTCGTAGTTTTGATAGGGCCACTCTGTTGTATTGAATGAATTGTGAATTGCATCCAAGTCGAGTGAAATATCAGTTCCTATGACAGTATTGGTTTCTCCTAGTTTTGTTTAGTTAACAGATCGGTGCAATGAGACTGTCTTGACTTACCAACTGTCAGGTTAAGACGGCTAGCTTCAATAAGACGCCTGATACTATTGGCCGGCTTGGCAACGCCGGGGTTCGCAATGCAAAGTTCATCCAAGCATTCTAAACTCCTCCTCAACAGATCTAGATGCTCCTCCTTGTGACTTTGGGAAGCCGCGTTGCGGACGTGTATAGTACACGCAACGTAGACTGTATATGCCAAAACATAAGGCGCTCCAGTGAGTTCATAGGTCGACTTGTAAACGGATGCTATACTTGTAATACATCTTGCTGCAACTGTGCATTGCTCCCATGATCGAGAGGGCGTTCCAGTTGAGCGAAGATGACCGTCTGAGATAAATGGTCGATGAACCAAGATGATAAGTGAGTAATACAGATTGTGTAAGACCATAATATTTGGGGTCTGAGCTTGCGTCCTGGTCGAAGTCCAGGGCTGGAAGTCGAGCTCGGGAGCCAAGTCCTCGCGCCACTTCTGTAACGCCTGCTCAATTTTCAAGAGACTGTTCTGGGCGTTTGAGAATGTGGCTCCGACAACGTAGAAACGGTTGATGATATTCGTCATTATCTTAGACAAGAGGCATAATTGTTGGAAAGTTGATACCGAATACCTGGGAACCATGTCATCTATATTCCTAGGCAAGCTAGGAGTAGATTCTACCATCGAGTTGGGAAGATGAAATGGCTCTGTTTCTTCATATAGGTCGAGAAATTCGCGTGATACTTGGTAGTCGCAAAGATTAATAGCCACAGGTCGACCCAAGTAGAGACTCTGGAGCTTATCACAGACAAAGGCACCCCAAAACACCCGTCTCTTGATTTCAATATCCTCTGAGTGATCCGTCGTTTGTTTAGGATCTAGATGGAGACCCAAATCATATACCATGCGCAGGGCATAGCCAGTATATAGCCATCCTTTCGATGTCTCTCCACGCGCATTGTATGTTGAGCCTAGCAGGAGAAGTCCTACGATTGTTGTAATGTGTGGTTGCATTAAGAGGGAGTTTTGTGCAAGAAGCTCATCACATCGATTAAAAAATCGAAGACCAGCACTCGATGGATCACCGGGATCTTCTCTGACCTCAGGGCGAGGCGAGAACTTGCTGCAGCAGGCAAAGATGGCGTTAAGCATAAAGGTGGAACAATACTGACCCGAACATTGCAAATCGCGCATGACAGCAGGTCTGTACGTAAGAAGAAATGTGTGGTGTTGACGATCCCAGTGAAGGTTGAGTAAGTGCATTGCTAACTCGGTTGGTACCCCGGCGATCGTTGGATGCTTCATGAGTCCATATTCCAGATGCCTTTGAAGAGCAGCATTTGCTATCAGGCTATTCTTGACGTTCTCAATCCAGGCCGGATCACATTGTGTGAATTTATCGGGGCTGTTCTTTGCTGGGTTGTATAATGCAGACGACGGGCCAAAGCTGTTAGTCTCACCAGAATCGTCAACAGATACGAAATTGGCAATGTCTAGCTCGTCGTCGGATACAATCGCGAGCTGGGAAGGAAGGCCAGTTGAACAAGGTTGGGTTTGTCTGGGACGGGCATCGTTTACTAATTCTGGCAAGATGACATTCCCATTATTATCAACAGCGGATAAGAGCAATTGTTCACGTTTCTCTGCGTCACTTTGCTTGAGGGTCACGATGAACGCCTTGAGAGCAGACGCGTCGCGTTCAAGCTTGGTGATCTGCGAGAATGTGGGTCCGGGGACAGTTAGCAGGGAAACAAGTCACAATACAAAGCCATTTGCGTACCGTTTTCGTGGTGTTTCGTTGTGATAAACACACTCACGATCTTGACTCTGACAATTACGGCATCTTGGCCGTGCTGCATCACATCGGATCTTCTTTGTCCGGCATGATATGCATGCTTTAGCTAATGATTTCGGTTGTCGCCCAGTCCCTGTCTCAGCTGAATGGTCATTGCCTCTCGAGGCCATTATAGGGTAGACCGTCCGATGATGATATGACAGGACAGATAACTAGCGGAGATGGTATGCAACAAACGCCGGTGATTTAGAACCCGTTTCAATACACAGAGTCTTGTCAATAGATCAGTTGTTTGTGTGACGGAAGGTAAAGAAGGCGGGTAGAGATGCTCCGATAGGATTCCGGGGTACAAAATACAGGAATGCCCAAGTTGAAGAAACTGTTGCGGAGTATCATGGCCCGTGGATTTGACTGGGATTATATTATGTAATAGTGCATATTTAATCACTTTTTCTGTTCAGCCACTTGACTTGTGCAAACCAATTATCCATGTGGCTTATATGGCTCCACACATGCTGTCGTTTTGATCTTCTCTCGCTCCTTGTAGCTGTCATGGGTCTGCAATAATTAAACCCTGAGGCACCAGACAGGGTGCTCGGGGTACTAGAATGCCCGGCCGTTGAAGGCACAAAAAAAATAGATTAGTAGATCAGTTTATTAAACTTCGACCTTGCTTTATCAGACTGCTTATTTTTATACGCTAAGAATTGGGAGAGTTCTGTTTTTACTATCCGGAGAACCCTGCCTGGTGGTTGAGAGTGACCATGTATCCCTGACTTGGATAACGTTACTTAATATCGCAATGTTCAAAGAAATAAATCCGTATCTATGTTGCAATACACTTTGCATATTGCATCTGGACGACCTACCAATGGGATCTAGATAAATTGGCCCTTGCCATTCTGTGCTTGCATGACGTGATCCTAGGGTAGTACTGCGAGGAGAGAGCTGCAGTATATCTAGATGCGGCTTCTGCCGTTTATCCAAGTATTGAGTCTGTCTTCTGTAAAGTATAATTATTAGATATTTATCTACACAGCACAAAATGGTTCCTGCACCAATTGATTCCAGCATCAAAGATGTTGCCCCGCCCATCAAGGACACCCTCGCCCTCCCAGACGCTGCTAAGCAACGTCTCGAGAAATCAGGTGTGGATCTTTCTAAAGGATACCCTTACCGTCCATCTCGTCCATTGTATCTAGACGATGTGTACAAGATTCGCGACAAGCCTCGCGACCACGTGGATGCAGGTGCGCGGGCTGACAAGTCGAAGAAGAGTCTTTTGTCTGCTGCAACAAAAGTCACTGATCTTACGGCGTACATTGGAACCGAGATTGAGGGCTTGCAGTTAAAGGACCTCACTGATCAACAACGCGATGAACTTGCTCTGTTGATTGCAGAGAGAAGTGTTGTTTTCTTCAGAGACCAGGATCTTTCGCCACAGCAGCAGAAGGAACTTGGCGAGTGGTATGGAGAAGTTGAAGTTCATGTAAGTGACGATAATTTCAATTGCTATAGTCGAACACTAACACAGAAAAAAAGCCTCAGGTGCCTCAGGTTCCAGGTCTCCCAGGTGTGAGTGTTCTCTGGCCCGATCTGCAAGCGACAGAGCGCCCCGCCACCTTTCGCCAGCCAGGAGGAGCGTCTCGCTGGCACACAGACTTGGTGCACGAGAGACACCCCGCAGGTATCACGCACCTTCACAACGATACTGTTCCCTCCGTTGGAGGTGATACACTCTGGGCCTCTGGCTACGCAGCATATGAAAAGCTCTCACCAGGGTTCCGAAAGATCATCGATGGTCGCTCGGCTGTTTACAAGTCTGCGCACCCATACCTTGACCGCGACCATCCTGAACAGGGTCCCAAGTATGTCGAGAGAGTTCATCCTTTAGTCAGGGTCCACCCTGCTACAGGCTGGAAAGCGCTCTGGGTAAATCGTGCAATGACCGACAGAATTGTTGGCCTTGACAAGGCAGAGAGCGATATTATACTTAACTACCTGTATGATGTGTATGAGACAAATGTCGACATACAGGTACGCTTCAAGTGGACGCCCAGAACCTCGGCGCTCTGGGATAATCGGTAGGTACTCATTTAATGGTAAAAATATCTGACCGATACTAATAGTCATAGCATTACTATCCACAACGCTAGTTGGGACTACAGTGGAAAAGAGCCACGACATGGTACGCGGGTAACTTCACTGGCTGAGAAGCCTTATTTCGATGCATCAGCACCGTCACGAAGAGAGGCACTGGGTCTCTTGGGAGAGAGTGAGAAGAAGGAACTCGAGGCGTTGGAATAAATCTGAACACGTTGTCTATGATGATGCGTAAATAGCTAGTGCATACTACTGAGGAACATGACATAACTTCAAGATCGGGGTGCATTGGCTTTTATATATCTACTCCCTTAGCTAACTTTGTGCACTTATTCAACAATTCAAATCAAGATGTGCGAGTAAATTGTGTAGGAAATCTACCTCTTCATGAAGGTATTTGATGAATTCAATATCAACTATCTTAATCGCCTTCTCCAAATTTGTTTTGCGTTGTATTCGAAATACTTAAAGGATAATTGGAACGACCGCTTGACAATCTTGTACTGATTTGCAAAATTGAGGGATTACGCAAAGAGACTTCGAGCTCACATACAATATCAATGTACTGTACAAACCCTTGTTATCAACCTAATACTCAAATCGCCATCTAGAATCCGAATCTCCCTTCCAATCTTCCACATCGCCGACATGCTTGATCTCTTCACTCACAGCCGCTCGACTCTGGTTCTGCTTCTTTAATCGCCACCCCAAAATACTTACCACAACAATATTTGCAATTAGATATGCTAAAGCCATAGAGTGACCGACCACAAACCGTGGGCCATCGCCCGACCTGTACAGCTGTGTTCCCATCACCGCACCAAGGTTTCCGATACTGATCTGCATGGCATTTGCAATGGCACGTTTGGTTTGTCCAGAGACATTGATAGCGGGCCAACTGAGAACCAAGGCGGTGCCGGGGTAAATTCCAGCTGCGGCGAAGAAAGTTCCCACGTACGAGACGCCAGGCCTCGCGGTAGGGTTCGTGTTGGCGAGGAGGATTACGTATCCAATGGCAGCAACTGCTGAGGAGACAGCGATAAAAACGGCGCGCTTCGCAAGCCTTTCAGAAGCTATAGCAACACCAAGGGTAGTAACAAAGGCAACGGCGTAAGGTGGGATGGTCAAAAGCTGGGCGACCGCTGCTGTGTAGCCAAGATCCTTGATAATAGTGGGCTAATCAATTAGTATTGTGCGCACAAGATAAAATTTGGTAAGACATACTAGGAACAGAGAGAGTGTATACAATGGCAAACTCATAGTATGGAAGCCCAACCCATAAAGCCAGCAGCTTGGGTCCCTGAACGCTTCTTTCACAGCAGTCCAACTGAACTTCTCTTGACGGATAGCGTCACTATCCGCGTGCAGACGCTCATGAATAAAAGACCGCTCGCTCTTGGTGAGGAACTTCGACGTGTCGGGATAGTTCTCAATGAACCAATATGCTGCGACAGCCACAACGACTGTGGCGATACCTTCCTGGACATGGGTCAGCCTAGACTAGTACGTCGACCTTGGACAAGAACTCACAAGAATAAAGATCCATCGCCATCCATTCTCCCAAACTATGCCTGACATTTTTCCAATGCCCTTGTTTCAGTCAGTCATTGAACACTCTGGATGTGAGGAGTCATACATATGCTAGAATACCGCCGAAAGCTCCAGCGAGTGAAGCAGCGCTAAAGAATAGTGAAATACGAAACTGTCTTTCGCGTCGCTTATACCACATTGAGAAATAATATACCACACCTTTAGGTTTGTCAGTACTTCTTCTGAAGAAGCTATTCATCGGGATTTACCTGGAAATAGTCCACTTTCTGCCACACCAAGGAAGAATCGGGCGATAAAGAAACCTGTCTTATTCTGGACAATGCCGAGCAAGGTTGCTACAATTCCCCAGGCAATGGTAAGTGTGGGAAGCCACAGCCGAGGAGTTGTTTGTTTTAGGATAATATTGCATGGTATCTAAGGGTTGTTAGAAGACGACTGACCCGATGGCTGAATTACATACTTCGAAGAGAACATAACCAATAAAGTAGAGAGTCAATCCAGTCAGGTACTCATTGCCAGCTGATATTTGTCAGAAACATCAAAGACGAAAGAATAGTCAATCTTACACAT
Organism: Fusarium ussurianum; assembly: GCA_017656695.1. Classification (NCBI taxonomy): domain Eukaryota; kingdom Fungi; phylum Ascomycota; class Sordariomycetes; order Hypocreales; family Nectriaceae; genus Fusarium; species Fusarium ussurianum. Next base: position 2,017,513 of record JAGDUO010000007.1, read on the forward strand.
ATGCAAATCATCAATCATCCCTTCGATGCGAGCGTTACCAACTGATCACGATACATTAGCTCAGGATCATCCATTTGTGTAAACCATGTTATACCATTGCTGCGATCTAAGAATGATAGAAGATACAATATCCCAACAGCTGGCAGAAGTCGCAGATCGAGCTTGCGTAACAGAGCTTTCTCGTTCACTGGAACTTCTGTTGAAATTGTGCCTGCCTCATCGCTTAGGTCTGGCGGCGAATCGTTCTTGAGTCCGGTTTCCATAGTGTCAATCTACTGGGTTGGTTACAAGATACACAAAAGGTAAGCATGTATTGCGGCTACAGGGGATCTACAGATAAATATATTCATAGTCCATGAATGATGTGTCTTAATGTAGGTATTGCACCACATGATCCCTGCTAGAATATCAGGATGGTTGCACTTCTCGGTAATGGAAAAAGTTCAAGGAGCTCTAAGCTTGCGGGATTATGACGATGCGACCATATTTCGACACTTTCTAGTATTGATACTTATCTATGACATCACTAGCATGTTTTCATGGTATGAAATCGTTAGTATTATATGTCGCCATATCGGCATGTCTGTCGTGATCACAAGTTTAACCAATCAGAGTCCAAGTCAAGTAATTTCGCAATTTAGTCCATGCCAATCTTGGAGACCGCCCTACTGGTTTACCGACGTCTTCACACACTGGTTTAAACCCTGGTTAATTGATGTTGATTTGATTCAAATGTAATATAACTGAATTGCACTAGTCTAGGAAAACCCCATAGCTGCCCAGTTATTCAGAACCTTAGTCTTGATGTGAGATGGATAAGACGTTTCAAAATCAACTGCCTTGAAATCCCTCGGCCGGTCATATTCAGAACGGAACAAACAGTCAGAAATAACCTTGCCACCTCTTCTCGACGTCCCGGGTATCTGCGTCATGTAAGGCGTCAGAGGATGTGAGGGCACGTCTTCGAAATGGTATGTATCATGACCTGGTCGACACCGAGTTGTGAACACCCACATGACCTTGTCCCAGTCGTAGATATCCACGTCATCTCCTATGAGTAGGACTCGATTTATGAGCATTGTACTCTTACTTTTGAACAAAATATCTCCAAGACGTCTACAGAACTCCTCAGAAGTGGTTTGTAGGGTCCTGAGCTTCTCTGTATCTACTTGTAAGACACACCATGTTGCTAGTGTTTCGACAGGGGCGAAAGCCTCCTTAATAGGAAGCCCATGCTCCCGACACAGAAGAAGCACTTCGGGAGCTGCAAGTTGAGCTGTTGTGTGCTGGAGAAAGTCAATATGATGTTTGTAATTGTAGCCAGTAGCAGACAGGACTTACAGATTCGTCGATAATATTTCCAGGACAAGATATGGGCAGTATCGCATTGTCCCTGTACGTGATGGCGTCAACCCTAAATAAACGTCTTTTACTACCTTCTCTATTAAATATAAGTGCCAGGTAGTCCCTAAAAGGACCCTCGGTACTCTTCTCTACTAGTGCTATAATACCCTTAAGTACGATCTCATTTGATGTAGGAATAAAGAGATCATTTATCTTACATTTTACTATATTAAGTGGCTTTCTTATTACTGCACTGATGTATTTGCTTTCTGAGACGCCTTCTGGGACCGGCATGGCTGCTACTATGGATGCGATGGGAGGGATACCGAGAGCTAATGCCTAGGGCATCTCTGTCTTTCCCTCGGCCAGCTACTCGTCCTATATAATTGTATTGTGCTGTCCTGTTCTAATGAGATAGACAAGATGGTTTTTGTTGTGAACCATGCTATGGAAAATTGACCAGTTTGTCTAGGACTTATTAGGGGTCTGTAAAATGTAGATCCTATAAGTGGCTATATATTTTCTACTGTTACCTTTATGGAGATATAGAACTGGTAATTACTTGAGATTAATATTAGAACTAAATATCTTATTTTGCTTATATGACCCTGTTGGTAGAATGTTGGGAGGGATAGGCTTGGCTGTTTTCTAGGAAATAAAGTGGTCTGAAATATCCTTCTAAGTAGCTATAGCTGGTAGACTAAGGTTTCTTGCTAGTCGTCCAAACTTCTCTTTATTTTCTTTTTGGAGACTCGCAGCGTTGCTAAAAATACGTTATAGGCCATCTGTTGACCCTTTGATGTTGTTAAATAAAGGTGCTTTGTTGCGAATTTCGCTCACTCGACGGCATATAGCCCCGATCTCAAGATGAGGGTCCACTTCTTTGTCGATTTCAGCGAGATCACCATCTTGGCGTAGTATGTCGAGGAACTTTCGAAAGTCCAGCTGAACTTCGATGGGGTCGACCTCAAGCTGTTTGTTGGCCGTCGATATTGTTCTACTCGTCGATAATGTACGTCTTACGCCAGTGCATCGTGTAGCTAGGTTGATATAACGTCCTGAAATCGCCATGGTTATGGATCGATGGAATCGCAATGATGACCGGAGGGAAGGCTACAGGTTCTTTCATAACCAACATGACTTACACGAACCCAGGACTGGCTGTCTCCACTATCACCCTCGCCTCACATTCCGTTCCGTGGGTCATGCATGCAAGAGCGGAACCTAATCGGAAATCCGGAAGCTGGCGGAACTTAGTGTAACCACCTGATAGCATCGAGCAGATCGTGGGGAGTTGTTACGGTTTAGATGGTCCAGTTACTTTGCATCTAAGATAAGCATCAATTTACATGCATATCACTTGCCGTCTCGTCTGATGACATTTGAATCACGATTCAACACAACCAAGAAGCATCTTCTAAACAAATCACGAAATGCCGTACTCACTATCACTATGTTCACATATGATCCGAAGGGTAGTCAATGTGACTTCCCCTCGTTTGCATCAGACATGGAACCAATCCTGTCGAGGATTCCGAACAACCTCGTTGGACCAGACAAATCAGCCTGATTTGTATCAAGACACGACGGCATGTTCCACAAAGAGTGTTAAGCCATCCAAAGTACGCTTTCTGCCTCCTCGGCCAAAGCGTATCGTGGTGGGTATCACCGGCGCCACAGGTACACCCTACGCTATCAGACTTCTCGAGATCCTCAAAGAACTTAATGTCGAAACACACCTAATAATCAGTAAATGGGCTCTTGCCACGTTGAAATATGAGTGCTCGCTTCCGGAATCTCAAATACGAAGTTTGGCACACAGCAACTACACCTCAAAAGACATGTCAGCTCCAATCGCATCAGGCTCTTTCCAGCACGACGGCATGGTAGTTGTGCCTTGCAGCATGAAAACATTAGCAGCAATCAGAATTGGCTTTGGCGATGAGCTAATCGCTCGCGCAGCAGATGTCAGCCTGAAGGAGAACAGGAAGCTTGTGCTTGCGATCCGTGAGACTCCGCTCAACGACATACATTTGGATAACATGTTGTTCTTAAGAAGAGCTGGCGCCGTCATATTTCCACCCGTGCCAGCATTTTATACTCGGCCTAAGAGTCTCGAGGAGGTGGTCGATCAGAGCGTGGGTCGCATGTTGGACATGTTGGGGTTTAACATTGAAGGGTTTGAGCGATGGGACGGATTCAGGAAAGATTAAGAGCAGAAGCTGTTGTTATTAATTTTATCATCCATCTGATGTACAGGCATATAGTGTCCCTCAGTACCCAATGTCTACTATATTTGAGAGTGTGAATGTAGTGAGAACTGTAACGGAACTGGATCCTCAAACTGTCTTACAATCAATAAATGACTGCTGTTCTTTTGCTGCTATGTATATCTGAGAGTAGTATTGCCTAGCCTGAGGATTTAAGTACAATTCTACAGAGTTAACCTCATCTAGATTAACAATTTGTGCATCAATCCAAACGTGAACATTTCGTTTTTCACTACTCGCGTGTGAGCATGGTTGGATTTCGTGTGGGACTTTTCTATATGTATCATCTGCGCGGAGGGACTCAGAACTCTCCGTTGTCTTCGACTTTCTTCTACGGACTGGGTCATGAGTGAGACTCTATCAGGTACAGCCCCGTGCCACATGGATGAACTATTATCTATCCACGGCCATGATTGACTGTTCTGTGGAATGCGGCTAAATTACCCTAAATGTACTAGTCTCGTCTCCATTTCAATCGGGATCACAACAACAACATACGAATCGACCTAACTAAAGCCTAGACTGTTCGCCGAATTGCGGGGAACCTTGTTCAAAGACTCGGGGTTGGTTAGAGCAACCGTTATTAGATAAAAGTGTGACATATCACTTCGATTTTATCTCTTCTAACGTAAACATGATTCAAGTCAATGTCCGCGGCGAAAGAAGCGACGCAAACGCTCCAAACCTCTACCGTCACGGTACCCCCTCGCAAATCACCATGTGTAATTAGCAATAAAAATGCCTTGGCTCTAACGCAAACACCTCAGTATGAGACTGAAGTTACTGAAGTTCAATTAGATTTATGTACAACGATTAATTGGCATCGAGTAAGTGCACCGTTTGGGGTCGACACGTCTACTGTGTCCACGTAACTGTCTTGTAGTAAAGGAACTCGTCCAAACCTTGGTAGCCGTTGAACCGCCCGAACCCGCTGCTTTTGACTCCACCGTGGGGCAGCGCAAACTCATCATGAACAGACATAGAGTTGATATGCACAGCACCAGAGTCGATCTTCTCCGCCAGTGAAAATGCTTTGTTGAGATCCTTGGTGTAGATAGAGGCAGACAGTCCATAATCCGTATCATTAACCAGATTCAATGCCTCATCCTCATCGTTGAATGTGAAGAGTGATACACTGGGGCCAAAGGATTCTGTCTTGTAGATATCCATGTTCTTGTTCATGTTTGTCAAAACTACTGGCGTCATCTTGGTCGCTGCGCCCTCAACGGGTTGAGGGTCGCCATAGACTGCTTCGGCCCCTTGAGCAAGTGCGTTGTTGACAAGATCGCGGTTTCTCTTGGCAGAACCAGCCGTCACCAGGACTGGCGTCGTCTCGGATGATCCAAACATGGCCTTTATCGTATTCTGGAGTTTGGTTTTGAATACATCAGCAATGGATGAGTGAACGAGAATACGTTCTGTCGACATGCATATCTGGCCGGCCTAGAATTGGAGAGTCAATATAGTTAAAAGGCGTAGTTTGGGCATCAAGACTGACATTCAAAAAGGCCCCCAATGTACACTGGACAGCAGCATTGTCCAAGTCGGCATCCTCAAGGACCAAGGCACTGGCCTTTCCTCCGAGCTCCATCAGGACAGGTTTCAAGTGCTTCCCCGCGGTGGCAGATATAATACTTCCAACCTTTGAGCTGCCAGTGAAGTTAATTTTCTTGATATCTGGATGAGCAATCAGCTGGTCTGTGACCACTGCAGCATCAGACGGTTTGTGGAAAATAGTATTTAGAACGCCATCGGGGAGTCCTGCTTCTCTGAACACATCTGAGAACGCCCAGTAGCATCTTGGAGAGAGTTCAGGTCCCTTAAGAATAGCAGTGTTGCCAGTAGCCAGTGGGAATGTTATGGATCGAAGACCGAGGTGTTAAGGGGCGTTCCTTGAACAGGTCAGTTGCGATCAGCTTATGTGAAATAATTTCTTACCAAGGTGCAATGCCAAGAATAACTCCATAGGGTCTTTTGAGAACAAGTGCCGATGTATCTGGGTGAATTGATACGGGTATCTGGCCCGTAACAGCTCCAGCAATCCTCCCGGCAGTATCCCTCAAGCCTTCGATGGCTAGACCGATAATGAACTCCTGGTATTCTTTGCTTGCACCAATCTCTTCTCTTATATAGCCAGATAGCTCGCCCTTGCGCTTAGCAAATATATCGGCAGCTCGAAGAAAGATATCCCTGCGTTCGGATGGCTTTGTCGCAGACCAGCCCGGGAAGGCCGTCTTTGCTGCATGTACAGCGTCGAGAACGTGTTGGTCAGATACCGTTGAGCAACGAGAGATTTCCTTTCCTGCTAAGCATCCGATGACTGGAAATGTTTCGTCTGTAATGACGTCTTTGCCATTAATAATGAGAGGGACTGTGTGAAGATTTCGATGGCGAGGGAAGTAAAAGCTTTGGAGCCGGTTGCATTGCTTTCGGCCATGTTGTCTTACTCTAGTGATGGAGTTCATTTTCGAACTTGGCAATAACACAACCGAGATACAGAGACAGGATATCAGTTAACAATTTGTATGTGGGCTGCGGCAGAGGAGTCCAATAAATGAATAAACACTGTAGTTTATACGATGCAGTGCATACCACGGGGTTATCCAGTACTATTCTTCTCTAAAATAAAGTACACCATTCTAGCTGGTATCACCAGTCGTGTCATGAGCAGTCAAACTCATGTTCGCGTGTATGAAAGGTAATCTATGGAATAACAACAGGGTTCGGAATTTTATGGAGAAAGTCAGGGTAGCCAGGGATGGTCCGTGGAGTTGATGAAAATGCGGCAGAATTTCCCCATTTAGACGAGATAGGAATGGAAACTAGTGGCTGGGTCCAAAACTATATGCTGTGGTATCCGTAGATGTATCTGTCTCCAAGTCCGTACAGTGAAGGGCTATCACAACGCTATGACGACGAGAGATAGGTCCATGCTTAACGTGTCACCTGGCTGTCCCCGCATTCATCAGGCGGCTTCTGTGTCTCCGCAAATCCGCCTCTCGCCCATGCCCAGTTCCTCCGACACCTTTAATCAGTTAACACGCGGTTTGACTGCCCCCACAGGAACCGGCTGGAATCTAACACCATGATGACAGATGGAGTTGCTTCCTTGCAACGGAAGCAAGGGGCATGTCTGCACTGTAAGCGGTTGAAGCGCAAGGTACGTTGGGTTGGGTTGGCAGACGCTTGGCTCCAGTTCCACACTTCCCAATTAGAACTGACTTATCTCTTTAGTGTGACCAGAAGCAGCCACAGTGCACTCGGTGCAAGAAGAAGCACCAGGAATGTAGTCTACAGGTGTTTCGCGTCAATACTGTCCAGGATTCGTCGTTACTGATCAAGAGACCACGGCGACAACGTAATAGAGCTACAGGTTAGTGCTCGCTTTATTCCAAACAAACCGTGAAGGCAAAAAAAGGCGATTTACTAAGAATGCTATGTTTATACAGACAGCAGTTCAGAAAAATCACCCGATGGACCGTTGAGTTACTTGGAAGAAATCTACGAGTCTTCTGAGCTACCACCTGACCCAGATTGTTCCCTCCAGGAGGATGGACCAAGCATCGCCTCAATTCATACCAAATCACCCCTACTTTCTGAATCTGAAGCATCAGAGTCGAGTTTGACAAAGTCATCGCACAATTCACATCGAGACCGTTATGGAAGCCCTGGCTTATGCATTGAGGTTCCAGACTTCATAAACCAGTCTGTGTCAATCCTATCTCCTCAACATTCCATTCAAGCACCGCTCAGCTCTGGTTTAAGCATAGATATAGTTGAGTCGCCAGTCAGACGCTTATTGTGGGACTACTTCGTCAATCGGGCGTCTCGGATGTTTCTCTGTTGGGACCCAAACGATACAAAACTGGACAAGGCATACCGCGATCCATATACAGATAATCTTCCCGTGCTGGCTGTTCATAGTCGACCTATGATGTTGGCGTGTCTCGCCTTGTCGGCCTTTCACTCAGCTGGTGGTGGCCGCAGTCGTGAGGACTTATCCCTCATAACTTCATTAATGTTGGAAGCTGCAAATGAACTTGCTGCTTCGCGCTGGCAGGGACCTCAGACATTTGAACGACTTCTCGGTACCGTCGGTGCGGCTTCTTTGCTTTATCTACTCAAGCCAAGCATGTATGCCGACATGTTAGCACTCAGCAGGAGTGCAGCTTTGTGTCTTGCGAGTGCCCCCAGCTACAAAGCAACGCCGCCGTTGTATCAAGTCATTATGCAGATATTCAGATGGTCTGACATATGCTCACAATGTTCCTTGAAGCGATATGTATCCATTCCCAATGAGTCAACCCAGCTTTTACTTGAGCTCAAGGACAATGAAAGAGCTTCAAACCTATCACCCTCTTACGCTGATTGGGTTGTTCACCCACTGTATGCGTTTCCGGAAGAGCTCATTGCTCCATTGAGGCGAGTTGCTTGGCTAGTCAGGTTGCGGCAACAATGCTGTGTCATGATGGCCTCCGACACAACTGTTGATCTACCTGGTCCTTCTACCAGAGTGTTACAAGCAAGTCATGACGCATGCAGTACTGGAGATAACGTGAAAATATCTCCCCAACACTTCGACGAGCTTGTTGATCAAGCAGAAGAAATGCTTCACCTGGCCAGGCAAACTATAAAACGTGATACAGCTAAACAACAAAACTCACAACCAACATCTTACCCAACGGCGCCAGATCTCCGCACAGATATCCAGCGGCTCGCCATTGCAATGGACTCTGCAATCATCATACTTCTTCTAACGCGACTGAGAGATAGCCCGTGGACAACACCGCAGATACGGTTTCACGTGAGGAATGTTGTTACGAATCTCAATGCCATTGATCCAGAATCGAGGTTCTCCAATGGCATTGTCTTCCCGTTGTATGTAGCAGGCCTTGAAGCTGTAGACGAAAACGATCGGACCGTTATCATTCGATGTATAAAGCATCTACCTGGACTCTGGTCGCAGCGGGAGTCACAGTTGAAGTCCTGCTTGAAACATGTCTGGAGTTTAAGGGACGCGAATCCTGGCGCCACTTGGATCTCGTGGATAGATCAAGGTATGTCTTGCCTGGGCTAGGGTTACATGATTCTCACTGACATGAGCTGGTCCAATAGCTACAGGGTTCGAAGACTGTATTCCAGGTTGATAATTTGTAAACAGCTATATTAAGTTTAGTTCTACTAATAGTACGGAAGGTATACTAATGGTGAAGAGGCATCACTGCTATAACTAAACATTTCCTTGTAGAAGAAGGAATAGATGAAAACGGACTACCTGTCTGTGGCAGACTCAAGTTCTCCGATACTGTTCAATGCGAGGTCCTACGAATCGCTTCTTGGAGTAGAAGACCCAGTTCAACGATCCACAAATAGCACAGATTGTAATGACGGCACTCGCGTAATCTATAACAAATTAGCACCATGAAACATACGCAAGGGGAGCAACTTACTCATACTGTTACCAGTCACAGGAATGGCCGCAGGAAGGATGAAAAAGACAGAAAAGATAGTTCCAAAAATAACAACCAAGACATTTGCCGCCCATCCAACCGCATCAGGCACACAGAATACTCTATCTCGAGGCAAGACGCTATCTGAACGTTTGTGCCACAGTAGGAGAAGTGCAGGGATCGTAAATGAGATAATCTGCAGAACAAGGCTTGATCCAATGACGGCCGAGAACGCCGCACCAGACCCAAGATAGATGCAACCACAGATAAAAATGACTACTGAGTTGGCCACGAGAGCCCAGACTGGGACTTGGTGTTTAGAGTTGACACTTGCTAGGTACGATGACCCAGGTAATCCACCGTCTCGTGCGAATGCCCAGGTCATGCGAGATGCTGTCTGCTGCACAGCCGTCACAGCAAACAAAGTGATGATATGCAGCATTATATCAAAAACGGTAGCTGCCGTGTTGTTGCCTGTCGCCTGCCGCCAGAGCTCGTATATTGGCATGCTACAGTCAAACCGTTAGCTTAGACTCCCAGTCAAGTTGGTGGCAGCTTCTTACGTTGTAGTCATCAGTGCTTCGAGATTGGTAATGGAATAACACATGGCCACAGCGAATCCGAAGCCAGTAAGACAACCTATCGTAACGATTGCCATCATAGCCCTTGGCACAGTTCGTTCTGGAGATGTGCATTCCTCGGCGAGATGCAGAACAGCATCGATTCCTCCGTACATAGACGCTGGGGTAACGAGGCCTGTTAAGAATGTGACTCCTGCTGGCCAACCTGTCTGGTTGTCGAATGTAGTCCATACGCTCTCAGAGGAAGCTTTGGAAGAAAGGGCGAGGCATGTAACGAAAATTATAAGGAACATGACGAGACTAAGAGCAACTGAGTATCTAGTTAGTCCATGTTCTACCATTGTGTCTAGTATGGGAGTACTCACAACCAATGCTATGTGTCCAGGAAGCTCTCTGCAAGCAAAAGATATTGTAAAGCAACAAGACCAGGTTGATAGCCTGAAATACAAGAAAGTAGTGCCAGCCCTGTGGAACAAAGGTTTCAATGTAGAAAGCCGGAACTGCGAGGAGTAATTGTGACGATAGAATTGTGATGGAGGCAGCGAGAAAGGTCCACGAACAGACAGCAGCAAGGCCACAAATATACGACACCAGCCTGTTGGACTTGTCGGGACACAAGATAGACGCGAAGTGATACTGTCCACCTGCTGTCGGGTATACAGATGCAAGCTCTGAAAGGGTTATAGATATGGCGAAGTAGGCTAATGTGACGATGAGGATTCCATAGAGAACTGTTACTGTCCCTCCGGCGGAGATGGCTATAGCCAAGGATGTCGAGAAAGCGATCCAGCTATTACAGACATTGAAGCCTAGGGCGATGATTTCCAGTGGCTTGATGTCGCGTCGAAGGACAGGCTCGAAAGCGCCGTTGATGTTGATGTTGATAGCATCGTCGGATAGTGACTCGGGGCAGTTGGGTTTCTCGACCGTGCCACCTTGGTAACAGCATATCGTCAGCTTGGTTTTCATAGTCCATCACTGTATGTTCTGTATACTTACTTTTTGCTGACATCTTGTCGGTTTCCATCTTTAGTTGAATAAGATGTCAATTCTGCACGCCACTCTGTCCCGGGACTATGCCGTGTTATAAATATTACTTCACCCAGTCCTCACGTCGGCGTTCTGTTACTAATTCTGTTTCATCAAGATAAGGGTTGGATCATAACTTAATGAGGATATTGTGCCGCCCTCGATAAAGGATTCCATATGGACAAGCGTGTCAGGTAGATGATCGGCCAAGCTTATCACTAAAACATACAGATAGCATAAGCTTTACAGTATGGGGTAAATCAGCTAACGTAACAGATATCCAACGAAGCTTGTCTATCCTTGTTCCGTTATTGCATTGTACTCGATTCCGATCACGCGGGACGTCTGGCGCTTGTGGGTAGGGGTCCGCGATGCACCACAGAGCCGGGCCCAGCTGAGGCAGTTTTATACTCTGTATCTAGCGCAGGAACGGAATGTCTTTGTTAAGACAGAGTCATGAGTTGGCGCGCAAAATGATAAAGATAAGTGAGGTAGATGATTGGCAAGTTTGTGGAAACGATATCGTTATGTACTGACTAAGACATCCTAGGTAACTTTGCCGCAACTCTGAGTAACCTTATCAGAGGCAACCCTCTCATTTACACTAACCCATATGGGCAATTGTGCCGCATTCCTTCTCGGCCCAGAGATCAACAAGAACATTTTACCAATTGCGGCTGCATATACTCCGTAAATCACGAGACAAGATATTTTATAAAATGGTAACCAAAGGTTTCTTCCATTACTTCAAATTCTCAATACTCAGTATAAACGAAGAATAAAAAATAAGACATGCCAGCTGCAAAACTTCAGATGGAGGGCGAAGTGCTTTCAGAGCGTACCCAAGCTCTGCTCCAAAAGGAGAAGACATACTCTGCTGGTGGCTTTGGACCCCTCCCTGGCTTCATTGTCTCAGCCAAGGGCTCGACACTTACTGTAAGTTACGTTCACCGTCATTTCTCCCCTTCACTAGCGCCTCAAGTTCATTTGCTGATACATACAAGGATGTTGATGGTAAAGAGATAATCGACTTTGCCATTAGCATGGGCACAGTCAATCTGGGTCACTGCAACCCAACAATTACCAAGGCAGTTGTAAACGCCATCCAAACATGTTTGTCCCCTCCCCAAACTTCCAATTGAAGAATACTGACCAAAAAGCCTTCCAAACCAACATCGCTGTTCAGGATAGCCGATGGCCTGTCCTTGCTGAGACACTATGTCAGAAGCTCGGCTACGACAAGGTTGCCTCCATGTGCTCAGGCGCTGAAGCTGCGGATGCCGCTGTTAAGATTGCTCGAAAATGGGGCATCGAGCGTAAGGGTATTGAAGCATCCGAACTGCTCGTTCTGGGATGCTCAGAAAACTACCATGGTCTTTCATCGGGAATTTGGCCAATTATGACACCTGGCTGTGGTCAACAAGGTATATTTCCTTTCATCCTATATCCAGATCTTTATTAATGAGTGATAGAGTATGGAATTACGAGTACGAATGTTATCAACTTTAACCCTGAAACTGGGGACTCGCTTCGCTATGGACATGTCGAGGATTTTGAGCAGGTCATTGCCAAACACCATAAGCGGATTGCTGCAATCATGATGGAGCCGATTCATGGGGGCCTTCGGTAAGCACCGAGAATTTGCATCCAAAATAACAAGCAACAACGGCTAACGTATAAAAAAAGAACCTTTCAGGAGGAAATTGAATTCGCAACCAGTGTCCGCAAGCTCTGCAAAGAACATAACATCCTGTTCATCGCCGACGAAGTGCGCATGGGATCTGGAAAGACGGGCAAATTCCTCTGTTCGCAGTGGCTTGACTGCGAGAAACCAGATATTGTCGTACTCGGAAAGTCTATCTCAGGTGGTGCCTTTCCAGCATCCTACATCCTTGGCTACGACGACACAATGACGCTTATCAGACCCAATCAGTCAGCCAGTACATATGCTATGGGACCAGCAGCGAACGCAGCCACTCTCGCCGCCCTGGGTCTTTATAAAGATGATAAGATAATAAACAGAGCAAGGGTTATCGAAGAGAAGTGGTTGAAGCTAACATCTACTTGGAGCTATCCTTTCATTCAATACTGCACCGCCCGCGGTGGTGACATTGTCATTCTTCTCAACGAGGGACTTGGAGGGGTCACTGCCCGTCGTCTTGCCCGTTTGGCTTACCAAAGAGGTGTCCTGGTGTACCCCCAGAAGCCTCGTGTTCGATGCAGTATTGCTCTTACTGTCACTGATGAAGAGTTGGATCGGGGTTTTGGTATTTTGACCACTGTTATGGATGATATAAGTTCTTTTGGCGAGATACCTGGTTCGACGCATGCTGTCGATGAGGTTAATGCTGGCTTTTAGAGGGACAGATATGCGTCAGGAGAGTTCTACAACTTTTGTTACATACTGGAATGTTTAACATTCGCCTACCCTCACATCGGGACATCGATATAGTAGCTTCGGATGCTGTTTTAGTAATTGAATTATGACAATCCATGTGTATATTAATCTTTGTTTCGTGATCTTTACCTAATTATATATAAGTTCAATCACAACAGTTGCGCATTGTAGATTGGATATTGTTGTACCATCTCGTCTCTTCGTGAAGTGTTAGATCCAGTCTCGATAAGCATCCCTCAAAGAACTCAGCGAGATATAAATAAGCTTCCAACCAGTCAGCGGCTCTTTTACAATGGCCGTGTGAGATTTTCGATATCGAGGTAACTGTTGTTTTAACATATTACAGTTATCGTCCGTTCTGACCGTCTAGTTTGTGAATTTGATGTAATTAATAAAGGGTGGTATTTCGCTTTAAGCCCGAAGGATGCCATTAATGAAAAGTGGTAATTATTTCTCGACTTATAGCTATTGCGAATTTCAGTTCACTTATAGAAAGGATAACTGCATCTATAGCTTAGCCCCCGCAGGGATACAGTATATAGAATCTTTAGAGCTTATCTTAGATATCGCAGGAAGATAGTGCAAGTACTTAGAGCATCTATTACCAGATATAACGCGCGGCATATTAATTTGATTTAATCTCTTTTAATATAAATATAATTTATATTAATATCTGCAGTAAAAATAATACTATAACTAATTTGAACTTTATTACTATAAAACCCCCTTACTAATTATAATATATAATTAAATAATAAATATACTGTAATCTTAATATAACGTACTTAATAAGTGGCCCGACTGGACAAGCGGCCTGACTAAAAATCCCTTACCTTATATTAATATTATTAGATTAATTAATTATTAATAATTATATATATCTTAACCTTTATCTAAAGCTAGAGTACTTCTTACTCTTTAGGCTCTTTAAAATAATCTAAAGCTAAATATATAATATACTACTAAGATATATAAGATTAAATATAATATCTTATATAACTAAAAGAATAATATTCTATTAAAATATAATATTATAATTAAATTATAAAATCTATTTTATTTAAAAGAGTAAATACTACTTAAGGCCCTTTTAAACTTAAATACTTAAGGGCTTTCTCCTTAAATATATATTATTAAGAAAATAGCTAATTAACTTTTTACTAATTATAATACTTAATTAGTTAGTTAATATTAAGCTATTAATTTTATTAATTAATAATTAAATCTTAAAATATAATATTTATAGATATATAATTATAAGAGGTCTTTATATAATAATTTAATTATTATTTATAATTAGTTTAAGCTTATATAAAATATAATTATA